>OX442360.1:29098742-29198742 GCA_949357725.1 Hyperoplus immaculatus
AAATACTAAGCCTCCATGGTTTGGATTGTAAACAGTGGGAGTGGAGTGGGTTAATCCAATGAAATAACAAGAAACTTCAACTTTATTTAATGCATGTGCAGCAAGCCCAAATTTGCGACCCAAAATAATCCGGCGAACCCGCGACAGCCAATATTTGTAAGTGACTCTACAAAAAATATCAAGCCTGAAGTCGCTCATTGGCAATGCTGGCTGGCAGGCTTGTTACATAACGGCCGCAGTAAAAGGGCAGCAGACCCTGGCTCTCCTCCTCTAGCCGGTCAGAGGACAGATGGCAACAGAAGAAAGCAAGCATCGCACTCTCTCTCTCTCTCTCTCTCTCTGTCTCTCACTCTCTCCCCCCCTCTCCAATGCACCTATGCAGCTCCTCAATAGATGCATCGTTTATTTATTGGAAAAAAAAAAACATCGGGCCAGGCCTGCCCTTGTTTCCCCCCTTTGATCTGCTGCTTTCAATCCCACCTACTGGGCCACGGCTAATGGCCACTAGAGTCTGTGTTATGTTTAGGAAAAGCTGGCTGGGCTACGGTGTACATTATATGGAGGAGGGAGGCCCTATGGGGGTCCCAAGAGGAAAATGAAAATTGGCTTTTAGTAGAAGGTAGCAGAAAAAGTAGCATGTAGCAGGGTTTCTCTTGTCAACTCAACTTGATGGAAAGCCCACTTGTTACTGTGAGCGTCTGAGTCCGAATATTTCAATACATATAAGCTGATATGCATCTGTATTTTATTTTTAGAAGCACAAGATCTAATTTGTCTAGAAAATCATTAGGTGTTGTATTCAATTTTACAAAATAAACTTACCTGAAGGTTTTTTTGTGTGATCTTGCAATTGAGAGTGAAATATTTTGGCTTTATTTGCATTGAACAAGGTTATGGTATACACTTTGTGTTTGTGTAGTGTATTTCACTCTGTTCCGATATATGCACACAGGTCAAAGGTGTGTTTGTCTGTGAAAGTGAGACAATGGGTCATTATTGGGTCGCAGACTATGAACCACTGATGATGTGGACTTGTTGTCTGGCTTTTCAGGGGCTATAGCTCTGATAGTTTCAGAATGCATGAGTTGGTCCGACCAAAGTCTGTCTGACTCCGGCTGACTTTAACAGCAGTCATACTATTTGAACAAGACTGTGCATGACTGTGCCTCGTCTAGTGCTAACCAATCATTTGCGTGCGTAGGTGTGTTTATTGGGATTCACTTGAGCTTTTGTCTTCTTTGGTGTGTTTGTGTGTGTGTGTGTGTGTGTGTGTGTGTGTGTGTGTGTTTGAGGTCTAAGAAAGATCAAAAATGACATAGTCAGGTAGGGTTTTGATAAAATATCAAGAAATGATTTGAATTGTAGATTATGATACGGTACAATATACTTTATCATAGAGCAGTTGGTTCTGACCGAGTCATTTGATTGGACGAGAGACATTCCATGAGCGCTGATATTGTCCCCTATGGGAAATTTGTCTATGAACCAACAATGCAGTGTACAGAAGCTACTGTAAGTGGAGTCGTGACTTATTTTTGAATTTACACCACTCCTAATCACTCGGTGCTAAAGAGAAACATAAAGCCGAATGAGCTGCCAAATCAGTGATGGCTTTCGTGTTAGGACAGGACGCCTTTTCTGTGGGAGTGGTTGAGTGATGGTAAGAATTGAAGTTGGCCCATTTAATTAAACACAGTGTACGTGGTTGTGGCCCACAGTCTCAACAAAGACTGAAGTCCATTTAGACATTTCAGTGTGTGACAGAAGGTTGGACCGAAGACAGTTAGAGCTCAACTTCGCCAAACAGTATTCTCATGACCGTCTCTTCCTGTCATCTCAAAAGTGAAGCATTAGTTCAACTGTTTTTTTGCTTTGTGTAGAGGTTGGCTTTGATTTCATGTTTTCTATAGTGTGTGTGTGTGTGTGTGTGTTTGTGTGTGTGTGTGTGTGTACGCGTTTGTGTCTGGAGTTTTGATGATAGCCACTTGGAACAATGATGGGGAATTGAGTTTGCTCAATGGGTGTGGGCCTGACGATGACAAATTGCTGTGTGTGTGTCAGGGATTGTGTGTGGTAACTCCAGTTTTTCGCAATATGTCAATAAAGGATGGGATAGTTTTTTTTTGTTGCCATAAAATGTAATACATTTACGTGGCCTACCTCCTGAAAAGAAAAAAATATATAGGCTTTATTTAAAAAATTGTAATTCATGTATTAGTTAAAATAATCGTATGGGCTTGTTGTCTGGTTTATGGACCCTATGCAAGCCTGTTTCTCTACTGGGTCTATAGCCTCCTTCATGGTTATCGTTCCCATAGAAAGAGCTCAGGGAAGTGGCTGTGCGCTGCTCTTTTTAAGGAGGTGGTGTGCAGATGTCCTGTACATTTGCCAAACCAACCACTTAGTCCTCAACTTTAAAGACTTTTCTCTTGTCAAAGTAAAATAAAAAAAACAATTTCAAAGCATTTCCCAGAAGCATAAATCTCACCTTTTGGGAGCTTTTCTGTGGGAGCCATGTGGGAGAATGGAGCCGCACTATGGCCCAAGTATGTGAGTGAAAAGCAACATCCCCCTGTCTGCAGTACCGCCGACCATAAGTGCACTCTTTTTGTAGTTCAATAGAGCAAACAGATTGGTGCCAAATGATCTTGCTGTCTGCGCCATTTTGATATCTGCAGAATTATTATATCATATCATTATTTTAAGCTTATGAACTCAACAGCTCGGCACCAGGAATTCTAATATTTGTAGCAAGTAACCTGTGAAAAATTAAGTGTGAATCTCAGTAGGATACAGCTGTTATTTCAGTACATCCCTCTACGTTTTATTATTATTTTTATATTTTCCTGCTCATATTATTTTCAGGTTGTTGCTAAATTCACTAAGACCCATCTGTAGCTTCTCAGTCAACTAAAGGCCATACAGATACATTGAATGTATTCATTAATAACTTTCATTGTTAAAAACTAAGCCTGTACAGAACTGATAAAAGGCTATCGAACTCCCAACGCTTTTTTACCTCTGAAGATACACTTGGCAGGGTAACATAAGTCCACGGCTCACATACCCTATTCGTCAGACACACACACACACGCACGCACACACACACACAGTGATGCATGCTATTACATAAGTACTAGGTGTTCTCTGGCAGGACAAGCTGTTCCGGAGAAGGTCTGCGGGAGGTCGGAGGAGGGGGGGGGGGGGGGGACATGCAGACAGGTTGGAGACAGACAGACAGGAGGTCCCATTAAGAATAGTTTTAACTTTTGACTAAACTATCAGTGTGTGCTGGACACATGTGGAAATACAAAGATCATTACCGAGAAGAAGATGCTCTCCCGGCTCTTTCATGGCAGCCTGGTGGTGATGGATGGGCCATGTGTATCACATTGAGTCAGGTCTGTAATCTGGGGTTTGAAATTTATCGCCAGCCTTTAGCCTTAACCTCAATGCGTCATTATAATTTCATACACAAAGAGTGATTACCCGCAAATTTTCCAGCTTGCGAGGATGTGGCGAGCCGTCCAAAACTTATTTTTTTTAAATTGTCCCGTCAGGAGCCAACAAATTGGGATTTGGTGGTCTGGACCAGGCTGTTGCTCGAAAAACCCACAAGTTCCACTGTTGATTATGATTCATGATTATAAAGTCAATATACCCGTTCCCCAAGTTTTAATGTCTTTAGCATCAGCTGTGTGAAAAGGTATTGTGCAGTGCTTGCAAAGCTATTTGTTCAAAATAAAAGCTGACTCTTAAGGTATATCATAGGGCTATATGTCATCAAATGTGTTGCTGTAGCCTTCATTGGTTGCGTGCCAGTGTTGGAAGCATTAAGTGTACAGGTAATAATCCTGATTCACCTCAGAAAATTCCAGTTATCATCATTTTAAAAAACAAGAACGTCTTTATTACAGCTGAGCAACTGATGATCTGTTCATCGATGACACAGCCTTGCAGCGGGCAGGCCTGTGTTTGTAAGACCGTGTGTGTGTGTGTGTGTGTGTGTGTCTGTGTGTGTGTGTGTGTGTGTTTGTGCAAGTGTTGGCGTGTTTGCAGGATATGTTGAAACAAGGGTGCATAAGCAGGTGCTACGTGGCATAGGATGTGCTAAGCCAAGACCAAGGGCCGCTGTGGGGCCGCTGTGTGTGTTTTCTCAGCTGTTGGGGAGGGTGTGTGTGTGTGTGCAGCGTTTCATCTACAGTCAATCATGCCCCCCTCCCCCCCCAAAACCACTCTGCTAATCCGGCAAGATCTGAGATCAGGCATGTTAAGGGGCGGGGGGCGACACACACTCACATAACACGTGTTGTCTCGCACACATTCATACGCTGGCAATACCAGGCACGCATGGCCTCTGGTCAGCTGTTAGGCACGGTCTCATTTCACATTATAGTCTGCTTTACTCACACACACACACACACACACACACACACACACACACACACACACACACACACACACACACACACACACACACACACACACACACACCCTTCCCACTTTTGTTGTGTTGGTTAAACTGATCCAGAAACAGCCAGATAATGGATGTCAAGTCGTTCTCATACCCACCAAGTATCCATCATCCCTTTCATTGATAGGAATGTGGAGTATTGCAAGAATTGCAAGAGCTTTATTTTTAGCTGTGTTTCTTCAGGTAATTACTCATGCATTTAAGATTAAAAGCTTTTGTTGTTTTTCGTTGGAGTTTATTTTTCCAGTCAGTGCTCCCAAGACCTTTTTTCTTCACCGTATGTCATGATGATGCACTCGTTTGTCTTGGCTTAAACGTCAGATCTTTTCAGCTGCTTTAGTTGAAGCAGGAATGTGAACACTCTTGACTTGATGTTGCGAGGAGGAAGAAGGCCTAGTACCTATCTCTGAGCTATTGTCTAAATATGGCACGTGGGATTTTTTGCTGGTATTTTGTCTTGCCCCGGCTGTCTGTCTGGGCACACCTCGTGGAGAACCTAGCACCTCCGTGTGAAGGGACATTTGATTATGCGTTGATGTTGATTTTTTTTTAGTAGGTGTAGGTGTAAGTAGGTGACGTTGTAACACATTTCCGTGACTTGTTTGCTTCCTTCCATAAAGATGAGATCAGTGAATCAGTCAGATTTGAGACACTTTACTAGTCTGTACCTGCTACTTGAACGAACTAACGAACGTCATCAACTCTTTAACGACTGAGAAACAACGTAATCTGAATAGTAGCACATTTACGTCACAGTGAGCCAATGAATTAGAAATATCCCAGTTCAACAGTGTGAAAACCAAGGCATTCTTTTTAGAGAAAAAGTTTTAAAAGATTGTAGAAAAATACCTATATTATATATACAGTACATGAACTCATGCTCACCATAAACTACTCATCACAAAAAGAGGGTGATCAATTTTTTTTATTTAGTTTTGGATATACCATGGCTTTCAATTGAAACATCTAAAAGGTTTCTCTCTCTAAGAAGCATTCATGACTGTTGACCAACCACCAAAAATAATCCATCCATTACTCCATACGCCATTCTTCAGGATCTCAGTTTGTCCCATAAGCTTGAGTTGTACTCAGTGGTTTCTGCTACTGTCACGCTATGACATGGTTAATATTATAACTCATAGACATCAGCCATGTTGTGACAATGTTAGCATGACATAAGCGTTAATCTAAGAGTGGCGTCTGCCTAACAGTCTACAGTCACATAGCTGTGGGCTTTAGACAGGCTGCTCTACTTAGCCAACATCATCCACATATTCCAACTATTTAAAGTTGACGTGATGAACTTGTCAGCAAACCGTTGCCTAATAATACATCCGGCAGACACATTAGCATTGATTTGCTTCTGTCTATGATTGTCACTCCAATATGTTCACCAGCTACTATTTAACTTTGTTCATATGTTGTTTGCTGCTGGCCAGGAGGAGACCAGTCTTTTCTTTCGACTGAAAACAGCTGCCTGCTGCAGCCAAAAACGGCACTAAGTGAATGGCGCCACTCAACCAAAAAAGTATAAATGAATAATGTGATCCATAATATATATAACAAGTTGGATCCTATCTCCATAAGTTTGGACTTTATTCTTAGAAGTCATAGAAGTATTTATTTGGCCTGACTGATCGTATTTCTTGCAGTGTCGCAGATTTGTAGTGGTGCTTTTCTGAACTAATCCTTTAACACAGTTGTACTTACTAGAGGAGAGCATGTCATGTTCAACACAGTGCCCAAGGCCATAGCCTTGCTGACTCTTGTCTCTCAGTCTCTTGCTATTTTAAAATCTCTCTCCGGTCTGTCTGTCGGGGGCTCTTACCCGGGTGTAGTGACCCTGGGTGTTTATGAGGAAGGGAGTAGTTGGTACTGGTGGTGGCAGAGAAGAAAAAAGGGTTAGAGAGAGAGAGAGAGAGAGGAAAAAGAGGAGAGGAAGACGATTGCTGGCGGAGCCCAGAGCAGTGGGGCTGTTTAATCTCCGCAGGACCGTCAGATGGCTTTGACAGAGCACAGGCTCCAATTAGGCTGCAAGATTAGGAGGGGGCTTTGTACTTCGGAAAAGCTTCTGGACGACGACTGGCCTTTTTATTTCTTGCTTCCTGCCTTGGGTTTATATCTTCAGTGGGACTCCTCCTTGCCCTCACCCTCCCTTAACCCTGCCCTCATCCTCCCTTAACCCTGCCCTCACCCTCCCTTAACCCTACCCCCCCCCCCCCCCCCCCTCCTTCTGTCCCCTTCCAGTCCTGCGACCTGGTCCTTTTTTAAAATCTGCGATTATACCTGGCTAGACATTGAGAGGAGTGGATTAATCAGGCAGTGTGTGGCTTGGCAGGGGTTCGTCGCGGATTTAATTAGCGGCAAGCCAAGGAGGTGACGATTTGGATGTTTTTTTTGGGGCCCGAGCCGACTGGTGCCTGTTCTGCTGGCATGGACATGGAGCCGGGCTGCGGGAGCGGGGGAGACTCCTGCTCCGATCTGCAGAATATGACGGTAGAGTACCAGGGCGTGGGACTTGCTACTTATTGTACTTAAGCAATGTTTGTATGGCTATAGCTTGTGGCAGGGCGCATGGGTGTGTTGCGTGAGGGCATTTTAGGCATATATTATGCATAGAATTGTTGCAAACTTCCACCATTTTTAAGGTAACTTAAGGTGTTCCACAGGGTTCAATTTTAGGCCCCCATACTTTTTACCCTGTTTATTTGTTTTGTATAGTTTTTACTATGTTGTATCCAACTTGAATTAGCTTAGTTATGCTTGATATGTTGCTATTGGTGTTGGGTGTTTTTCTCTTTTGGATGGCTGATGGTTTACTGGTTTATTTTTATTATATTTTATTGTTTGACTGTTTGCTTTGTTTTATGATTTTTAGCGCCATCAAAAATGAGACCTCCTTCCCAATGGATTTCCCTGTCTAAATAAAGATAATAATCTACGTCTTGCGTATCTATAGTTGTTATGTTATGTGTACATGAAAGCTACATTCTAGTTTGTGCTCCACCCCACGTTGTGCACACATGTATTGCACAGACACACTGCTCCTCTAGAGTATTATTATTATTTAATTTATTTAAAAGGGACAATGTACAGTTAGAACATAAATGTTGCCATTTGATGCACTATACCAGATTATAGCTTTAAGCTAATTTGCATCTGTAGTCCGTACATGGAAACAATGACAGGAAGTACATTAGCGGGACCGCCATTGTATCTCCCCATACGTCCTCACTTCCTGAGCCTGGGTTTGGGCTCTACAGAGGGGCTGGGTGGGTGCAGGGTGAGGTTAGTGGATGTACAAGAGCCCCGTGGTGCCACCCGCCCCGTCTGTCTGGCCCGAGACAGAGATCCTTAATCCTGCAGCCTTCTGCTGCCTGTCCCCTTTTGGCTCTGCGGACTGGAAGTCTACCAGCTTCTGACCTGTGGTCGGTTTTATTGTTCCACCTCTATGGTTTACGGTTTTGGCTTATGTAAGGTTAAGCTGGTCCCAGATCAGCACATGAGGTGAAAAACTAACTTTAAGTCAATTAGTTGTCATCCACACACACACAGGGGGACAGATGGTGGGACTTTGGGACTCACCAAACCTCAGGAATGCCCCTGGCAGCCTCTCTGCTCATTTAATTGTGGCACAAATAATAGTGAAGCAGGGAGCTGTGTATTCTAAATGTGTGTGGGACTGTTTTAACCTTTTCACTTCGGCCCAGCCTTTTTAAATGTTTTTGTATTTTAATGTGGGGAGGGGGCCTTGTTGTGTACTTGGTATTTATGTGATCTGACTTTCTCTCGTCCCCTTGTCTCCCCCCCCCTTCCTGTTTGTGTCCCCTTTTAGGTTTGCCACCACCCCGACTGTCAAGACCTGAATAACAAAAGTCCCCTTCATCTGTGTGAGTCATGTGACTCACGCAGCCATTCAGAGAACACAGACAACATGCACTTTGACCGGCACCCCCGATTCGACTTACAACCTCAAGGTAAACACTCGCATTGTATCTTTATTTGGTCATTCTCCATCTTACAGTGATGTCATACCCATTACCTCATTGCAGCATGTAAGTGTGTGAACACCAAATACACCCAGTTCTTATAGTTGTCTAAATAAGGCATTAATAAATAACGTAAAACATTGCACTCATATGTCTCCGTTTATGACTTTATGAAATCATTCAATGTTGGTCTGAGAAACTACAATAATAGATAAACTCTTACAAGGGTTGTTAAAATAAATAAAGATAAACTTATTTTCTCACATACTTTTGGTCAAAATCCATTACGTCAACTAAACTTTTCACAATCATTCTTAGCACTTTTTTGAAGGTATTTACATAAGGATTTGTTTATACATTGTTAATTGTCTGATTTATGAAAATGTATTTTCAAGACCTGTAACTGTGCCGAGGCAAGTTTGGACTAAAATTGAAAAAGCATGATAAAAGTTGCCAAAGACTTGTATTTGTGAACCAACAAAAGTAATGACTGCTGTGTTTTCTTAACCCTTTAGCCTCCATCCTGGCCCGGAACGTGTCCACGCGCTCCTGTCCCCCGCGCACCAGCCCCCCCTCCGACCTGGAGGAAGAGGATGAGGGGAGCAATGACCGCGGGTCGGTAACCCCCCCAAAAAACGTCACGCTAGCGTTCATGTGTTTTTCTGTCTTTCTCTCTGTCTGTCTTGTCTGTCTAGCTCATGTCTTTTTCACACTGGACAGATAAGTTAAAGCCATGAAATGTGTGTCTCCTGACAAGAGATTTTCAGGTTTTTATCACTTCTTTCAAAGTCTCCTCTGCGGTCCCATTTAAAGAGAGGCCGTTTTTCATATGTTCTATGTCAGAAGCGGGTGTCTAGAAGAAGGTATGGTAACGGGGTGTGTAACTGTTCTGCAGGGAGCGTAAAGCGGGGGGGATGAAGCTGACGAAGAAGAAGCCACGAAGACGACACACTGATGTAAGTAAACACACACGCACTCACTCACTCACTCACTCACTCACTCACTCACTCACTCACTCACTCACTCACTCACTCACTCACTCACTCACTCACTCACACTGACACACACCGACACACACACAGACAAACACACTCTGGGCACACACACACACACATAACCACACTTTCAATACTGTTCCTAGAATGCCTCTACTGCTTCTTCGCCTGCAAGTCTTCACAAGGCATTTTTGAGGGAATAACCAGCATTTGTCAATTATATGTGACTCACAGTTATTTTGAGAAGCATTTTTTTTTCATAAGTGTGTATGATACCAGCAGAGTGTTGTGAAATATGAAAAAAACACCCTCACCCCTTCCCTCCCCATTACCTATTATATTCTGCAACGATGATGTAACACAGCAGTATCTCCCAGGCTGCTCTATTGTCTGATGTCGGGCAGTGCAGTGAGTAGAAGGGGCCCCCCTGTGGATCTACTGAGAGCTCACATACAGCCACAACCCCACCTGTGTAAACTAACTAAATGTCCACCCCTCTCCTCCTCCCCCCTCCCTTCCAGGACCCCAGTAAGGAGTGCTTCAGTCTCAAGTTTGATCTCAACGTGGACATAAACACCGAAATTGTACCTGCCATGAAAAAGAAAACCCTGAGGTAAAAAAGGGGCGCACACTATAAAATGTACTGCATGATTTTGATATGAACCATAATAAACATATACAGTATATATATATATATGTTTTGATACTTTGTATGTTACCAGAGAGGTTCTAGCCCCAGTGTTTGAGAGGAACGGCATTGAGCTGTCCCGGGTGGACCTGTTCTTGGATCAGTCAAACACGCCGCTGTCACTCAACTTCGAGGCCTACCGTTTTGGAGGACACTACCTCAAAGTCAAAGGTAAAAAAAAATAACCACACCACACACGTATCAACCATACAGAATCAGTCATACTTCAGAAATGCCCTATATCCTCTGTCTAAATTACTGCGGGACATGTGGTACGAATGTGTGGCACTTTCATATGAGTTATAAGAGTTTACTAAAGGAGATGTTTTGGGCTGATAAAATGGAAAAAAATGTGTCAATACTAAAAAGATTATCTATATATCTTAAGCCGGCAATCTTTCTTTAGAAACACAAAATATGGGAGGATTGTACGATCAGGAAAATGGAAATTCATGCAAACAGCTGCAAAGCCTGATTTATCCCCGCCAGACTGAAGGCTAGCGCGGAACTAAATTGAGCCTGAAATTTCAGGGAAAAATATAGCAAAAGAGATGAGCCAGATCGAAATGGAGAGAGTCATGGACTAACTTGAAAATACTTCACTGACAGACAGCGATAACTAATATTGAATCAAATGAGAAATGAGATTGATGATAGACTTTTACAGAAGACTTTTTATTCAAAGACATAAGAGCAACAATTGTCAGTCGGCTCCTGCTTGAATATGATGCTCACAGCAGGTCCAGTCCAGTATGAATTTGACCTGTTTTACAAAAATTAATAAATCAAAGGGGTAGAAAGTTGTACTCAAATTCTGAGATTGATTGTGGACTCATGTAATCACTGATTTATCTTGTTTTCTAGAGGTGATGTGTTTTCCTAAAGGTGCTACGAGGAACTTTTAAATATTTCTGAAACAGTCTCACCCTCACCCTCACCCAGGAACAACAGCTGGTGTAGTGAAAACACTACCACTTTTGTCCAAAGGGGGTGCAAGAATGAAAAAGAAACTGAAAGTCCCTCGGAGCACCTTTAAAGCTATTGTGCATAACTTTTTTCCGCCCCCATGAGGAATTTTGAGTAATTACAACAACACTGTTGGTGCATCTTCATGACGAAAGACAGCAATGGAAAATGTCGACCTATAATAAAAAGTACTAAGCCTTGTTCAGGTCATGTACGTACCCTCCCATGCGTCTAAGTAATACAGTAGCAGTGTGATGACTCTGCCAGCTTTCTTTAGTGGAAACTGGGACTGATGCCTCTTCACTGCGATCACTGCCGCTTAAGCCTTCCATTAAAGATATCACATGCCATGGATAATCGCTTTTCTTTTGAAACTGTCACTCTCCTAACTCTCACCTTCTGACCGCAGTCTGGAGTTACACACAGTCTGAAACATGGAGGTCGAGGGCAGACAGGCAGACAGCTGTTCACTCTCATGATTAAGGGTTAACAGGTTTTCATTAAGACGGCATATCTTCATTCTATCATCTAAACCTAATTTAAGTTTTTCTACCTAACAAATATTAAATCAGGCTTCAATCAGTATTTTTTTTTTTTCTTGAGGTTTGTTTATTGTAAGAAAGGAGTGGCAAAAAGATGATTAGTTGATACATGTTAAATTTCAGTCTAAGTTCTTCCTTCTTTATTGGCTGTCAGTTAAAGGTGTGGTCAGCTATTGGGGAGAAAGCTTTTTGACAAAATCAGTGTACATCTCCTCACAATCTGATAGCTGTCTGTACTGTGTGTGTGTGTGCTGAACAAAAAATTATCAAGAATTGATAAACAGCCTAGGCTCTGTAAACTTGTAGTTAAACAAAGGCGGCCCACCGTAGCTAGCAACATGCCAGTTTACAGAGCCTAGGCACTTTATCTGTTTCAGTGCACACACAGCATTGACAGCAAGCGGATTGTAAGAGGATTGTTTATTCACTGATTTTGACAACAACAACAAAAGATTATTAAAAGGCATGCTCCAGAAATGTTTTACATGATATAGCCCGGTATCACAAATAGCAAGATGCCTCTGGGGTGTTGTATGGTCCCATATGTGATGTGTGTGAGATGTTGTTACAGGATTTAACAGTGAGTCCGATACTGTGGGTGTGGTGCAAAGTCATAATGACTCAAAACAAAACAAAAAAATAACAAACAATTATTTGTCGACTGTGCAAGTTTTCAGTTTTAAATTGAATCCCTTTTCCCAGACTTCTAAACCTCCTTGTTATTTTTTCCACAATATTTTTTTAAACAAGATAGACAAACAAACATTTGCACGATCTTAAGAACACAAATTAAGTAATTTCTTTAAAAAAATAAAATTAAAAATGATATGAAAATATATATGAAAATAAAATTTTAAAAAAAAAGGTACCTCTGTCATGACAGCCATGTATGGTTCCCAAAGCTTAATAAAGTATTTCCGCTTGCCCTTTGCACAATAAGTCTAAACCTCCTTGTTTTGTATATTTTTTCTTTAATCTCCTTCAGCGCGCGTAGGCCATGAGCTGAAGGTGGAGCAGGGGGTGAAGGATTTGCGGTCTCTCAGTCTGCCCAACATGAAGCCTTCTGCCGGCCACAGCCCGTACATCCTCACCCCGGGCAACGAGAGCAGGGTGGAGACCGGATCACTTGGACGCAAAGAAAACCTGGACCTGTTGGTGAGTGCACAGCAAGTAAAAAGATGGAAGTAATGACAGATGTTGCAGTCAGGCATTCTGGTTCTGGAGAAAGCTTGTAGTCAAAATCTCTTTTTAATTTTTTTCAAAAATCAGTGAATTTCTCCTTACGATCCGCTACCTGTCCCGTACTGTGTAGGGGGGGGGGGAAATCCAATGTTAATCCACATCCTAGGCTCTGTAAACGGGCATGTTGATAGATACGATGGACCCCTTGGTTTATGTACCCTTTGTTCACATCCCTGTGTAAGCGCACACATACAAATGCTGACAGGTATATCGTGAGGAGATATTCACTGATTTTTACAAAAAAAAAATATTTCGACAACAAGCTTGATGCTTAAGCTCAAAGTCTACGAAAATCTCATATTAATCAACCCAAAATACATCAACCCCCCTTTAAAGCCTCACACAAACACAGACACACCCAGTGACTCATCCTGCCCTGCTGCCACACCCTTTACTATTTTCCACGACTTCACTCTCCTCTCCCACGATGCCCCGGGACACTGTAGTATCTCTGGGTAATCCCATCATGACATCATTGTTTTGCATTGCCTTTATCAGCCCTGTGCAACCCTGGGAATGTATTTTGGGATTTCCGTTTTAAGTCTACTGCCTATACTGTGCAGCCTATTTGTGTGTGTGCTCCACTGGTGTATTTCAATGCCAGCCTGATACCGACTGATCCCTGGAATCTCATATGATGATGGAACATTCTGTACCACTTGGGCACTTCCCTCGTCTGAAGGAAGTGGATGTTTTGTTATTGATTTGAGAGGTTGACTGATATGAGGCGTTCAGTGCCAAGGCAAGGAGCTAGGAAATAGGGCAGCCAGTCATCAGGTTCATGTTATGTTGGCACTGGATAAATACGTGCCATTTTCTTTTTTGAAAAAATTGACCGTTTACATTGACAATTTTTTTAGCTTGAGAGCTGCAACGTACAATGGTATGGCGGGGCCTTGATTTCAATAGCAGGCTTCTCTTTTAAATTAAAATCGTTTGTCGTTTGATCAATCATTCATTCATTCATTCATTCATTCATTCATTCATTCATTCTTGTATGGCCTCCCTGCCTTGGCTACAACAGTAACACCACATCAGCAGTTGAATATTTCATAAACATTTATGTAAAAATCAACAGTTGAAAATAGGTTCTTCTTTATGGCAGTGAAGAGGAGCTGAACAAAATGGTCGCTTAGCAACATCGGTCCCATTAGTAGCAGTGACGTCTTGTGTCCATAGCCATAATATTTACATAGAGTATTGTCACGGCTTTGTATTAATGCCAGATGTGTTTTAGCAGTTGCTCAATCATGAATCATCATAATGTTGTCATCCACATGCCCTCTGGTTATAACAGTTACAATGACTGTATAGGGACACAGAAGCGGGGCGATGACACAAAATCTGTTGCCTAATTTTGAATGTTAAGTGTGCTATTATATAAAGAGAGAGGACCATGTCATGATTTTATGAGGTGTATATTATCAACAGGCTGCTTCTGAATATATTTTAATTGCAGTTAATTTGCCAAGCACGATGCATTTCTTTTAACAAGTCTCTATAAAAACCGAAGGACTTGACCATCAGAACATAAGAGGTGTTTAGAGGTGCACATATTGCAACACTGACAGGAGTTTTCAATTGCTGACTACATTTTTATGAATCGATCTTGTTGACACTACTATTGATCATTTGTGTATCGAACCGCCCGCCGCTTAAATGCATGTGATTAAGTACCTAACAGCATAGACGAAATACTGTATGTGCCTCACGTTTGAGAATCATTTGCTTATAGTATATTCTGAAGTAGCCCATTAATAAAACATCCCATGATAGAATATGACAGCCGCTTTCATCCATAAAAATGTATCTTTATTGATATTGATAATCCTGGAGCTGGTATTGCAAAGTATTGGATCTGAACCACAATTTGTATTAGGTTATTACACCTTAACTTTAAAGCATCTGTCCTAATCTCTTTGTGATGAGCTACATTAAACTTTATGTTTCCTTATATAACGGTGTACCTAGTTTTGAGCGTTTGCAGGTTTGGGCAATTAGACCGTGAGTGCGCTGCCCTATTACGTGCTGGAAACATGTCATTTGCTGTTACACGCCCTGGAGGCAAGTCTAGACCCACTTTACAGGTGCGCTTGATTGCGTGTATGTGCACACACTGTAAACAGGCTTATGTCATCTTTTGCTTCGAGCAGGGAAACAGGTAGAGGTTGGGTTCAAGAGTTTTTTTCCGGCCATCTGTGGCGGTAGGTCATTAAAGTTAGTCATCTGGCTATCGTACTGTAAGCACGGGAGGTTGTTGCAGAAACTGTGATTTTTGTTCATATAAGGGCTGCTGGATTATCGGCAAAAATCATGATTGTGAATATTTTTATTGATATTGAAATCACGATTATTTAACCCAAACCCAGGTCAACTTTGGAGACATTATGCATTTAGTAACTTTTTTTTTAAAAATTCTGAAAAAGTTTTATTTAAAAGATTTTTCCTTGAATTTAAATATAGTTCAACTCTCAAATAAAAAGCATGACCTGGCTCAATGCCTCGCCTTGACCTGACTTCAAAACATTATCTTGCAAAAGTCTTATTTTCCTAATAGTAAGAAGTCGAAATTGCGATTACATTTCAATTAATTTCACAGCCTTTATTCATATGATATCTGATCTGCAGCTGTTGTGTTGAACTATTTGAAATGTTGTCTCTGCCATCAAACTAGAAATGCTTGCCATATAATTTGCATATACTGCAGGTAATGACTTGTCAATGTTATTGGTTGTGAATGAGGAAAGAGGGATGGAAGTGATAAAATAAACTCCTATGTTGTCCACATGGGGGCAGTAATGTGCTGCTTGTGAGGTGCATCTGGCTACAAATACATCAAGCCTCTACTGTAGCAACTATTTTTGATGGATTATTCCTTTAAGTCGTTTTTTTTTACAGTCCCACTCCACTGAAAAATGTGTTGTGCTTATTTTTTTATTTCACTTGGATGTCGAACATTCACTTTGCAGAGTTTGACACAAGAAAGATGTTTTTTCACAACCATCTGTTGAAGTGGAAAAAGGTTGATATGACCTCACCTGAGAATTTGAGTTCAACAAGTGTTTGTCTGGCCAATTGTGTGACCGCATGACTAGTTTGGGAGCTAATTTGGTTTGTTCAAATGTAAATATACACACTGAGAATGAACTTTTGTAGTAAATGGATTTTTGAGATGATTTTCTCAGCCCCAAAGGGCTTTACATTTCTCACCAAACACACACACACACACACACACACACACACACACACACACACACACACACACACACACACACACACACACACACACACACACACACACACACACACACACACACCGATTTTAGACTAGAGTAAGAGACATCCTGTGTCCAGGAGTTCAGTTATTGATTTTTGTTTTGCATATTCATGGGTTCGGGATCAAAGATTAGATGCATGAGAATTTTTTTTACACAAATCAAAAATCACAAGTTCCAGCATCTCCGATTTGAATAATTGCTGATTTTCTTAGTCTTATATATATTAAATGTATTGGTAAATGTAACCTACTACTATATTTGGTATTTTTGGTTGAAACAAAAATGCCTGAATATGTCAACTTGGGTTCTTTGCGATTGACATTTATCTATTTCCAATTTTTCACAGACCAAAATATTGAATTGATTGATCGAGAATATGTCCAACAGGGTAATAGAAAAAAATCTTCTGAGTTACAGCCCTACATAACTCTGTCTTTGTGGAAACCCTTTGGGAAGAATGACTCATAGATTCATTCTTGGACTCCAATAAGAATCTCCAGCCATTTCAAGCCAAGTTCCCTGAACTGTATCGATTCTTTTGTGTTAAGCGAACTCAGCAGCAGCAGAAAAACCCTGTGATCCGTTTTCTGGTTGCCCGCCCAAAACATATTTTTTATGAAAGCTATTTGGAGGACAAAAGCTGTGCTCTTGGAAATGCAGCCAGTGAGTGCGGTCGGTCTGTGAGTTTCTATGGAAGCGGCTTTGGCACTCACCATTAAAACACACTAGTGCCAAAAGCCTTTTTTATGTAATAGTGGGGCTTGGTTCAAAGGAGATATTTTGCCCAGTGACGGGGATTCGTGCCCTGGCAAGGGGCGACGGCTTGTGCCAGACATTCAGCTGGAAAAACTGAGACAATTCCTGTCTTTTTTTTTCTCTTTTTTGTTTGAAATGGGTTTTTTTGAAGTTTATTATTGCACGCATGTTACGTTTTAAAGGCCCTGGCAGCATTGTAGAGGACCTTTGATGATCCAGATAGATTATTTTACAACCGGTAACGCGGGCCAACCCCTGTGATTGGTCGAAAAGGCACATTCCGACCTCGCTGATAGTTCCCCATAAAGTACCGCTGCCCTTCTGTGCCTTTATAAGCATTTATTGCACCGTCCGCAAATAAGGCGTTTTTTCCCTTTGCGATGTCAGCACCTTTTGATACTGTCTTGAAACAGGTTCAACTTTTAACCTGCACAACTATGTGAAGAGAGAAGAGAGAAACCCATTTATAATTTCAACAACCTTTATTTTATATGAAGGTGAGACACTTTTCTTTTTTTTTCTTTTTTTTGCAACATATTGGTCTCCAAAGTTTTTACAGAGTAGATTCTAGATACAGCCTTTTTTCCTTTCTATTTTACGAATAATTAAAATAAATACTATAACATGCAGGTATTTAAAATGCATTTTCAGCATGCATTAGAGAAAGAAATGTAGCTATCATAAATCAGACAATTAACAGCAAATGAACAAATCCTTCTATAATAACCTTCAGAATAGTGCTTAGAATGATTATAGAAAGTGGGGTTGAGATGGTCATTAAAGATGGTTGAATAGGAGAAATATACAGGCGCAAACAGACTAGGTTTAGTAAAATAAACACCTAAATATACAGTTTGGACCTTGTATTTATACTAGTATGACAGAAGACATGTTATGGATGCAAAATAGCCATATAATCTCAAAATGTATCACTGCTTGGTTTAAAAGAATTTTTGCCTGCCATGTCTAGACTAAATTTGACCAGCTGCAGTTACATAACTTGACGAAAATAAATGTAAAATCTAATTGTTGTCCTCCCCCTCTCCTCTCCCTCTCTTCTGTATATTCTGAAGTATCTGTGATTCATTTCATTTGTCTGGTACATATGAAATCATATATCCCCAGGGTCTTGGTGCTCAGGATGTTTCTTTCTCCATATGAGGCGCAACATGACCTCAGATTTGAGCAAGAACAAAACTGAATTCACAGGAAGCTAACTTACTACTGGCATTTGCTCATATTCAGTAGTATTACAGCAGCATTTATGGGACGCACACACACGCACGCACGCACACACACGCATGCACACTGACTGTTCAGTTCCTCACTCGTATTACCGTTTATTGAGAACTGAAACTGCAACTTATACAGTCGTCATAAAGATTTCCCAAACGGGAACATTGACACCTTGTGATTTTCAGGACACACTTACATCACATTTTTCCTCACTCTTGATTGTACAGTAAAAGCCATAGCAGCACACTGAATAGAACACTAAAGTCGTTGGCCAATTAAAATGCTCTGTCTCACTCAACTGACATCAAGTAAAAAGATGGAGTCAGCGATTTTGGAGAACACTTGTTGTCACAATAAGTGAATTTCTCCTCATGATCCACTATCTGTCCGTACTGTGTGTGCACACTGAAAATAAATCTAGTGTTAAGTCACATCCTAGACTCTGTAAACTGACATGTCGCTAGCTACGGTGGGTCCCCTTTGTTTTTTACCTACCCGTTGTTATCATACCCGTTCACAGAGCCTAGGCTGTGTATTACCACCAGATTTTTTTTTTAACCAATTAAACAGGATAGAGTATTAATTTACCTCAAGGTTATTTGATCCAGAATCACATTACAGTTTGTAGTTTGGCGGTTTTGGCTTTAGGTAATGGATCCCCCATATGTGTGAGAGCTCAGGCCTCCCACAATGCACTGCTTCATCCCATGACGGAAAAATTTACTGTATGTATGCTATGTCTAGGGCAGGGTATTAGACCTCATTAATTGTATGGTACAGACTGAGTTGCTAAAACGTTTATGCACCAAAAGCTGCCATTGCATTTTGCCATCGTAAAAAAGGAATTTCGTTTAAAAACATCCCAGAAAAAGTCATATTTAATATAAAAAATTCAAATTTATTCTGACGTCTTTTTTATAATCCAAAATGCCAACCGTTCTCCATTTCTAGCTTCTCAAATGTGAGGATTTTTTCTCCATATAAGGTCAACAGGACCTGAACATGTTGGTGGGTTTGGGATGTTATCTAAACAAGGCAAGATATTCTAAGAGGTCAAACTTGTGTTGTAAACATAACATGAAAAGGGGGCGCCCTTAGCTCAGTTGGTAGGGCGTCCCCCCCATGGGCCTCGGCCAGCAGCGGACCCGGGTTCGATTCCAGCCCGCGGTTGTTCTCTGCATGTCACTCCCCTCTCTGCCCCATTTCAACTCTACTGTCTCTACACTATCAATAAAGCATAAAAATGCCAAAAGAAATACCTTAAAAATAACATGAAACATACAATTGTGAAGATAACCTAGTTCACACACATCCGACCAAGGCAGATCCTCCTTGTTTCTTTGCCCAGGGGGTGAAAAAAGTTTTTTATGGAACAGACAGGAGAGGCAGACAGTGCTGTTTAATGATAGACGAGGATTGGGGAAATGCTGAGGAAAAAAACTCACGGGAAAAATACAAAATTCTTCAGGGCTGAAAACACTGTGATGAGGCAGACAGCCCACACTTCAGTTTGATGTGACCGTTTTAAGTGTGTCAATTTATCTTTTAGATTGTGTGTATTGGTTTTCAGAAAAATAAGTTTTACTGATCAGTATAACTTTTTTTTTTTTTTTTATATATATGGAAAAACGGAGAAAGAAAAAAATTATGAAAATCTTAAAAATTAAATTACCAAATAGATAAATATGTATACTGTAAATTCACACATATACAGTATAAATACATGTACATATATTAATTAATTATATTGTAAAAAAAAATAGGAGCGGGCGTTCAATTATGACTGACTACATGACTAAAAGTTGCATGAAGATAGTGTCTGGTCTTCTTAAACTGTTTGCGTACTGCACCCTCAATAGAGGGCATTAAAGTCTATTGTGAATGATACTGTATTCAAGTAGACGGATACATCTCATACAATGCCCTCAGTATGCTATTGTTTAGGAAGGCGGAAGACGTAGGCAGAAGTCATTGTCGTTATTTATTTCCTCTTTTTCAAACCGGGATGTTTTTTTTTTCACCCCTTTCACTACACATTACCTTCTCCCTTCAGCCAGGCTACCCAGACTGGGTTGGGCTAGCACATCCAGCAGCACTGTTGTCTGACTGTGGGGCCTCTACAGCAGTGTTGCCAAGTCTGATATTTATAAGCAACTGTTTTGTAAAGTTGCTGATACATATTGGTTGTCACCGGTTGCGGTTCTTTTTTATTGTTTCTAAAGTGCAAGTGCTGTCCATGCATAAAGTTATCTTTCTTGTTATTACTTGATTATCCTACTTTTAAGAAATTATATAAAAAAAATATGAGTGATTTTCAGAAGTAAAAATATAACATTGTTGGTGTAACGTATATGATGAAGTGGATGTAATACATTCCCTTGTTATTATTGTATAAAATAGACATGATTAACTTTATCATAGGTCGTGTATAAAATGGTTGTATGTATAGGCTTTTTGCAATTGTTGCTTCTTTTGGGATTTTTTATTTTATTTGCCCGGTTGCTTGTTTCTTAACGCAAGATCTGGCAACACTGGCTAGCACATCCACTATAGTCACTATATACTGTTCTCTCAATACTGGGCCTCTCCAACCACTTACAATTAATGGGGACAGTTGTATGAACACACAGTCACTTTGAATGACAATAGTTTGAATGAGCGTCAGTCACACTGTGGTCCTTCATCATTTGAGCTACAGACACGCGAGATGTTATATAAAATGTGACGTATTGACAGAAAAACCTAATTGATTTATCAACAACAAACTTGAAGATTAATGGATAGTAAAAGATTATTTTTCAGGCCTAAAAACTATTATATTTCCAATTCCAAATCACTCAATTTGTTTAATGCAATTTACATACAGTACATTGCTGCCTGTTACCGTTTAGCTGTAATATATTAGAGTAATTTACCTTCTGTCTAATTGCTGACTCCAGTTTGTCCGGTCTCTATGTGTGTTTGTTAAGAATTAAGATGACTTGCATTTGTTAGCACACTGTAATTAAACTAATTATATCAGTATCAGGTCTTAGGAAGCTATTACTCGTTCCCCAAATGGTGTGGGGTGGGAGGAGCTACATGCTGAGAAGGTGTGTGTGTGTGTGTGTGTGTGTGTGTGTGTGTGTGTGTGTGTGTCCTGGAAATACAAAGAAGGTTTCACTGATGCCTAAAGGTGGAGATAACTGCAGGCTAAACCCCACACACACCTTTAAGATTGTTAGTTGTTTGACCGTTGGCCTGCAGAGCACACTTATCTGCAGTCAGAGAAGTACCTACTATGTCTCACTCTCATGCTCTACACTTTAGGACGGATTTAGAATTCCAATAAATGGATTTTTCCTGACTTCTGGAATTATCCCTGTACTTTTTTTTTTATTTTTTTATTTTTTTTTTTACTTTTGGTTTACTCAAAACCTGTTTTTTTTTGTTTTCTGGTAAATTGGGCATTTCTTTGTCCTTTTGTTGTGTTTGAAAATGGTTCGTTTTGGTCTGTCTTCCTGGCACAGCTGGGACCTGCTACATTTGGACTCTATTCCTGAGTCACCCGACATTAAACCAACACTAACCATCCAGGTGAGATGTTTGCTGACACGTCTACGTGCAGCATTAAGACTGATGGTATCGTTTAATATGGATGATTCATGTTGATTAATCCATGAACAAATTACTTTAATGCAAAGATTTTGATCATTTATAAAGTGTGTTTTTTTTGCTGCAAAAATGCCAAACTTTTATTGGTTTCCGATCTCATTGAGAATGTTTGCTTTACACGTCAACGTACAGCAGTAAGACAAACTGTAGTTACATAAGGATGATTAGCTGATTAATCCATAAACAGAAACATTCTTCTGCAAAGATTATCAAAATTAATTAATTCATTTAATATTCTAAAACTTTTTCTGTTGCAAAAATGCCGAACATTTATCGGTTCCAGCTTCTCAAATGTAAAGATTAGAGGCTTTTAAGTCTTATTCATGATAGTAAACTGAATTGATTTTTTTTTTACATTTGGAGTTTTACAAGTTGTCCTCTTAGGCAATTGATCAAGAAAATAATCGGCAGTTAGAATATGTTCAAACTTGATTAATGCTTGCCTTTAATTTAATATACATGAACTATACTACTATATATATGACTATTATCCCTTTGTTTTCAGTAATCTTGTTTGATCAGAGTTGAAATGTTTCATTGTGATTGTGTATTGGGTGGAGTGTGTCTTGTGGCTGGGATCATGTTACATTGGCTGATGATTGGGAAGTAAAGTAGTGGAAGCGTTGTAGTGACGGCTCCACTCGTCTCAGACTGAAAGTTTGAGTTTGTTTCACTGTTGAGATCTTGATTATTGGAAGTGAAGTGGCCTTGAAACGTGCAGGGTCTCCATTTCCTGGTGTGTGTGTGTGTGTGTGTGTGTGTGTGTGTGTGTGTCCAGGCTTTGAGGAAGGTCAGTGTCGTGCTGTTTTTCCCATCGTTAATCAACTCACCTGATCAAGGGGAGCTGTTATCAGTTGACAAACATAAAGGCAGTAGCAGTTGGTAGAAAGAGAACTAAGAGTGTGTGTGTGTGCTCTTTCTGTGTGTCACTGCTTATTTTAATACAATCCCTTCCCATTTAAAGATTTTCTCCTTTCCAGGCCAAGGTTAATACCACAAACCCCATTGATAAGATAAGGTGTGTGTGTATGTGTGATATCGTTACGCCCCCCCCCCCCACCCTTTGTAACAAAGAGCGCTCAGAATGTCGCTGCCCTCAGTCCAGACTGACAGGTTTACACAGCAGGCACAGGGGAAACCTTGTAAACATAATTAGGCAGACACCACTGGAGCGGTGTAGTGTTTCCTATGAGGGGGGGTATTTGTTTGGGCTTGTCCCACTATTATTACCTTTCAGAAAAACAATACATTTTGATTGACATTACTAGAATGGGTAAGGGCTCCAACTAACAATTAGTTTTTTAATTATCTCTTCATTTTTTTTTTTTCTCTTTGATGAATATTCTACTTAGTGGACGAAGTGTCTGATTCATTATTGTCAACTAAAATGTTCTATTGCACACATTTCTTTTCAATACATGCATATATTTTTAACTTTATTTTTAACTATATTTCCTTAGCTTTTATGTTAGTGTATGTGTGTCTGCAGGAGAGCAAACAAAGTAAGAATTGTATTCTACAATGCAACTGCCTGTTTTACTGTACATATGGCAAAACATATCTTGAATCTTACATTTACCAACAAGCCAAAAGCAAACGATAATCATTTCGAAAAGATATTAAACTAAAAATTTGAAAAGTGTGGAACCATAGAATAAACTGTTCAATAGATAAATAATCAATATAGTTGTTTATAACCTCTTTCGTCTACAACTAAATATATCACCTAAACACCATTTCCAGTCTTCTGAAGGATGTGGTCGGCTTGGGCTTGTGCTTATCTGCGCGGGCGGCATAATAATCAGCCCTGATAAATCTGCAGAAACGTGCAAGTAAACAAAAGGGAATTTCCCGCCTGCATGGCCATTATCGGGGGCATTTCTTCTTCCTTGTTTTGGCCCAACTGGCATGGCATTGTTTTAAAAGGTCTCTCTCTAGGCTAAACAGCCAGATCTGAGATAGCACAAAGAATAGTGGAAAGACTTCAATTAGGAGTGAAGAAAGGGTTGTCCCATCTGCTTCCAGTCACCCTATTATGTCCCTTGCCTTTATTCTGGTAACTGCTTGGAATGAAAGCTAATCTTGCATCGCTCTGGTAAAAAAAAAAATAATAATTGGTTGGCTTATGACATAATTTTTCAAAAGTAAGAAAATTAGCTATATGAAAAAAACAAAATAACATGTTAAATAAATATAAATTATAGCCAAATAGAAAAAGAACTTGATAGATGGAGGTAAAAAAAAAATGTAATATTTTTTTTTTGAATACAATAATAGCATTACAATAAATGTTGTGTATTTACAGTAGGTAATGGGTGCGTTTTATTTGTTCTCCTGAGCTGCCTATTGAGACCTGCCTTGAATCGCATTTGCCACTTTTCAATCTCCAGGATGTGTGTTTGCAAACAGAGGAGCTCCCTATAGTCTCTTACAAGCTGTCACCCACTAACTCCTCCCCTTTCCGAATATTCAGATCAGCCCTTTTTTATTTTTATTTATTTTTTGGCCCCTGCCTTGCCCTGCCTCCTCTTTCCTGCCCCCTAACACACAATGAGGCAAGATCCTCCTTGTTGCTATGACTTCAGTGCAGTGTCTGTATGAAATGCACCCAGCACCACCACACCACCACTGACTTGTTTGGACAGCAGGAGGACACAGGACACAGATACGTCCCCCTCAGTTCAAAGAGGAACTTGCTGTCGGCCACAGCGGGACACGGCGCTCTGAGGGAAAAAAAAAAAAAAAAAAGCACTTACCGGACCCTGTCATCTGGAACTGGACGTCCAAAAAAGCGAAGCTGGGAAAACCAGTCGGAATAACATATACCAGACAGTGTTGTCAATTCTGGACTGTTTTTTGCAAGGACAACGGTGTGGATGTGTGTGTTTCTCACGTTGGAGACAGACACACAGGCAGACAGAGAGAGAGAGGAGAGGAGAGGAGGCTAGAAGACGTTTTTGAGAGAGCGCAGCAGCTGTGTTCCAGAATATGGGCTGCGATCCATGAATCCAATTGAAGGATTAGGATGGTTTTTGTTACTTTTGACATGCCTCTGGCTTCAATGGTGAGCACTGTTAACACGGTGGGAACACTGCTGCATGCTTCTATATGTCACTGTTTCCTTTTTAATTACAGTGGTCTTGTCTTGTTATTTAAGGTCCTTGTTGTTCAAGATGTGCATGCTCTCTTAAGGAATATGTAGAGTGTATGCATTGTCAAGTTTGATCGACTAACCATTGTATACCGATATGCTTAAACACCGTATTGTTACCTTTTAAATAACAATTTTCTTGGATAAACTAGTTAATTTGGAAGTCATATTCAAGATTCTTGACTTTTTTACATCAGTGATTACATTATATTTAGCCTATTCTGAAGTTTTTCCGACATATTTCTACATGATATGCTCAAAGACCACGTTAGAAAAGCTACGCTATATGCCTTTTTTTTTCCCGATTTCATTCCACCTTGTTTTTATGTAGAAGTAAAAGCCGGATCTGTTCTGGGAACTGTCACACAGTGTGAGCCCAGACTAAACGAACCTGGTTTCACTTTGCCCAGGATTGTGTGTGCTTTTCAATAGCACACGGTTCAGACTTTCCCCTTGTTTGTCAGCGGGGACTGGATACTTCCTGACACCTGTGTCCTTGAACACTTGGCCCATAATTTTCCCCCTTAAAAATAATCCCTAAATGGGTCCAGGCTAGTTTCCACTTCCCTTTTTAAAGTGACTCTAAATTGTTCCTTTCACTTGAGCTTTTTGTTTTCCGAGTCCAACCTGTCTATTTGCAGTGCAGCCCCTCTCTATACCGTGGTAATCATTTAAGAAAAAAATATAAAAGGACCAAATAAAAAAGCTGTTTGCGAAAACCTGGCCGACCCCCCACTAAGATTTACTATCGGCCCGGTTATGCAACTCTGTATAGGGCCACTTGTCTGCTTTTACTCCGGCTAAGTGCTTTCACAAAAGGGGCTTCAGGGATGTTCTTCCTAAAATGGCAAACTGTGGTGTTATGCCTTGAACAATTTGACTCGGAGCTAGCCATAACATTTACATTTCATTTTGTTACGTATACACGCACATGCACTCATGTCGCGTGATAAGTCTTTATCTGTAGTGCAATGGAAGTTGTTTAATAGCGCAGATGCAAAACTTAAAAAGTGTTTTTTTTATCTACAGTAAGTCATCTTGTTTGTTGATGCAGTTTGTCTCCATTTAGGCAAAGTCATGACTCCTTGTGCTCCTGTGTTGTGTCCCTTTTCAAATTTACAGTTGTATTTTCTCACTTAAACCTGTATAAACACCGTCTTATTTCTATCCAGGCACCATGACTAACAGTTGGAGAGAGTGGAACAGTTACTGCAAACTTCTCTTTAGTATCTTTTAGTTAGAAAAGTAATTGTATCAAACTGTTTCAAGGTTTGAAGTCAAAATGTGGCTAAAAAGTCACTAGAATTGACCACCAATCAAAGATAAACCAGTGAAGGAGTGTCTCTTGTGAAGATGCAAATACAGGGTTTACCATGAATTATGAGGTCTCTCTATCAACATAAACTAAATGGTATTTTGAAAGGGGGAACTCCGCATGTGTGAGAGATGTTGGAGAAAGCCTTTGTGGCTGCAGAGGGGAGCTGTCTGAAATCTGATAAATATTTAGTTGATGCTGAAGACTGCAAGTTTGACATTTAAAAAAAAATATCTGAGGATGTGGAGTTGGGAAAAACAAGAGCTTGTAGCTTGCATCAAAGCCACCCACATTTTAACTAGTTGAGTCCAAAAAATGCTATACTAAAAATCTGTTTGTACTCTGTATCTATTGAGAGTTTATATAACACTGCAATGTACGAAAGGAATAGGAAGAAAGACAAATGGGAAAAGTAAGAAATGTTTTCTATGTATTCTATTACGTTATCAGGCATTTGGAGAGCGCTGTACCTACTTTGATGATGCGTTATTTAGTGCGTTGACATACATGGTTACTTTCTTGGCAGCAAACATACAACCTATATGCTTTGAGCATAGGTGTTTTGATTGCATTCTTGTCTGTGTGCATGTGTTTGTTTATTTTGGGGAGGAGGGGGGGGGTCATCGGTGAAGGAATTTTCTTTGGAATGGAATGGCCACTTACAGTTTCAGTAACGGTGTCACTGTCCTGGAATGTGCCTTCTCTGTCACTAGTGTTTGAAATGGGGAGGGTGAGGGGGGGGGGGGCACTTGCAGATTCCTCACTCTAAACGGCGAAAACAACTGCTTCCTCAGATACACTGTGGACCGGTCAGTGGCCCCTGTTTGTTTGCTTTTGCTGCTTTGCTCGTAAAGTAAAGTGGACACAGACAGAGAGAGATTGAGGGGTCGTGGATAGGGCCATGCTGCTGACAGTGTGACAATGGCTGGGTGGAAACAATAGGCAGACTCTGGCCCATATGGAACAAACCGTGATGTCATTAGCGTTCCCTGTGTAGGAAGTGGCCGTTAGCTTCCCCCTGTCCTGTTTATGTCTTTAGCCGTGTCGTTAGCGTATAGCTTTAAACAGCCCCTCATGATGTCATAGCTCAAGCAGAATTCCCCCCTTTGATTTCCTGTTTGTCAGTGTCTTTGTGTATTTTCTTTTTCCTTTATTGTTCCATCCTTCTGACTGGAAACTATTGTCCCTTCCTCTTGAGATGACAGAAGCGCTAATTCCTGTCCTGTTGTATTCTTTCGTTTTCTGCGCGCTATCACTTAAAGGTGGAGTCAGCGATTCTGGAGAATGCTTGTTGTCAAAATCTCTTCTCGTCAATATTAGGGAATATCTCTTCTCGATCTGCTGCATGTCCGTACTGTGTGTGCACTGAGAAAAACATCCAGTGTTAATACTTTGGCATGTTGCAACTATGGTTGGACTGAGCAATCATCTTTTTCGAACTAGATGTGGTGGGCCAGTTTACAGAGCCTAGGCTGTTTACTAACACTTTATTTTACCAGGATGTCTTTCTTAATAAGAATTTGTTATTAATGACCTGCTTGGTTAAATAAAGGTCAAATAAAATTTTAGAAATAATTAAACACCAGAATATTTTTCAGCGTGTACACAGTACGAACAGGTAACGGATCTTGAGGAGATATTCAGTGATTTTTGACAAAAAAGTGGGTTTGTCAACAGGCTTTCCCCAGAATCACTGACTGCACCTTTTAAATGCTTCATGCTTACCATACAGTTTGTAACTTTTCCCCTCCTCTCTGTCTTGCAGGGTCAGGCTCGGCGGAGGAAGAACATGACAGAGTTCCTTGGTGAGTCTAACATCCCGACCCCAGAGACGGTGGGCCATGCCGGGGGCTCTCTGCCCAGCACGGGGCCCGACAGCTGGAAGAACAGAGCAGCCAGTCGCTTCAGTGGGTTCTTCAGCTCCAACGCAGGACCCTTTGGAAAGGTAACTGCATGAAACACAAAGGGTGCTAGATGTTGGATAAAGCCATAGTTAAAACTTTATTTCATGTTTAAAACATAATAGTCCAAAGTTTTTACAGATTTTGTACTAGTATGAAAGAAGACATGTCATGGAAGCAACGTAGCCAAACAGCTCAAATTGACCATTGGTTTAAAAATAAAACTATGCTTTTGCCTTGCAGTGTCTTGGCTTACGTTTAGTGGTGCACTTTCTCTCGGTTATAAAATATACATTTTAAAAGCTGTAGGGGACAGGTTAGGGTTAGGGTTAGCCCAGACATGTCTCATATTTAAAAGCAAACTTTGAAAGGCAAACAAAACAGTAGCTCGGGCAGAGGGAGGGGGTCGGAAAGGCCAGATCCCCGGAGTCCCGGTGAGGTCATTTCCTTTCAAAGTCTCCTGACTCGCTCTGGCTTACGTACTTTCCTCCCAACAGCTGGAAATGAGTAGGTGGAAGGAAAAAGGCCTCACTCAATTCCATGCAACGTCTTATTGATTTGAAAAAAACTCCAGGAAGTATAGGGCATGGTTAAATATTTTAGGGAAATGTGTTTTATTTGCCTTTTTATATGCAGAGAGTAATATGAGTCGATAGATACTTCTCTTGTCTGGCCAGCAGTTAGCTTACCTAGCTTAGCACAACAGGAGGAAGCAGCTAGCTTGATTCTGTTCAAACTTAACAAAATCTGTTGATAACCTCTCAAGTCAAAGTTATTGTCAATTCTGCATTATATACCAGAGATACAGAGAAATGTTTCCTCCGACCTATAGTGCAATAAGTACAAAGGATAACAAATATAAATAATATATACAATAAATCCATTCTAAATAGTGCAAAAAGTAAGTCAAAAAGCTCAACAATTAAAGCAAAATCCCAAAATCAGAACCTTTCCTCTAACCTTTGCACAAGATGTTCAACTTTCATGCTAGTAAAGCACACACACACACACACACTCCTGCCCACACACACGCTCCCATTGTCCTATCGGTCCTGAGGTCACATCCTGCCCAGTAGCAGATGTCAGATAGAGACAGTATCTGTCAGTCAGCTGTCAGCGTGCGGTTCATCTCTATTCAAACTGTGTGTCCCCTCTGCTGCCCTCAGGGCCAGAGACCTGCACCTCTAGAGCCCTCCATACTGCTGGGATCAACCACTGTCACTCCCTGCTCTCATAAAGAAAAATGAAAAGCAGTGCTAGCCTCTGATTAGTTTACTTAAGACGAGACACTGCAGGTGAATAGGGTTAAATCTAAAATGTTTTACTCAAGGATATCATCATGAAACTTTGCCAGTTGATTTCAAATATAAAAAAATATTAAAAAAATATTCCAGATTTTGGATGAAGTCCAAATCTTTACTATATTTTTATATCATTTAAGTGTGTAAAGTTTTTACAGAACATATTTTTGAAAGAAACAGAAATGTATCATAAATCAGACAATTAACAAGACATTTTTCTGTAAAACCCTCAAAATCGTGCTAGGAATGAATATGGAAGGTTTAGTTGATGCTTAAAAAACAAACAAAAAAATCCTTGCTGTGTCCAGTCTTAAAGTTGACAAAATCTATTGTACAAATTCTCTCTTATAACAACTGTTGAACCGTTCTGTTATCAAATGTTTCATGAGCCATAAACCACTGGTCCATCTCCCCCTCCTCCTCTATGCTGTAGCCTTTTCCCCTCCACTCCCTATTATTCTATTGTTCAAAGGGGTCTCAATGCACACAGCTCATTTTCATAACTACATAAGGCCTGCCAGACTCGAACAAAGGGCTGAATAGCAAGCTACTGTTGGATTTAGGAATTAAGGCGCCAGTAAGCACACAATTTGTATGCTAATTCACACACACCCATCTCAACCTACAGTTGGCCTGTTACAATAATTTGACAGAAATTGGACAGTTTACTCATGTCGGTAACCTTGTTTTTTAGACTGATTAAGTTTGTGTTTGTTGATTGAATTTATTTTCTCGTTATAGGAAGTGGACCGTCTGGAGCTGCTCCAGAGTAAGCTTCATTCGTACACCCTGTTCGGGCTGCCTAAGGTGCCCCGACAGCTCTCCTTCCACCAGGACTCATGGGAGGAGGAGGAGGAGGAGACTAACCTAGTGCTGGAAGATAGTTGGCAGAGTCTGCTGGATAATTCAGAGGTACAGTACAAAGAGACAGTAGAATGATGATGTGGTTCGACATCAATTTTTAAATGATGTCGAGTCAAACAAATGGAAAGCAAAAACAATCCATACACAATATACAATGCAAATACATCAAATACACAACAAGCTGATAAAGAGAAGAAGAAAAAAACAATTTAAACATTAAGACAGCAAGTCTAAATATGAATAAACTAGTCAATTCAAGTGCACACAAGATTGTTTGTTCTTGTTTCTGTTCACCTCCCCCAGGGACTACCAGATGGAAATTAGCTCAAAGCTTTTTTTTTTTTGTTTGTTTTTTGTACATGTTTTTTGTACATGGTCCCAGATACAAAGAAAGATTGACCAAAACAAAATACAGACTAAAATCTTCTGAAACTTGAGTACAAATAATAAGTAAGCTAAAGATGTATTGTTCTTTCAATACTGGATACAAGCTATACGTTCAAATGAATCTTAATCAAATTACAATTTGATTAAAATAAGATTTAAAATGTAAACAAGATTTATAGATATTTTATCGGCACAAAATCCTTGCCTTTCAAAGAAACTGCAACCCTCCCCAAATATCCAGTATTATTCGGTACTTCTGTTTTTTTTTTTTTTACTGCATGAACATTTTAATTAAGTCTACATCTATGGTTAGAAAAGTTATAGGATCCTCCCCCCACTCTCTCAAAAGCACCAGACTAACCTCCCTTCAGCAGACTGAGATAAAAATGACATAACCCTTCCCCTTTCCCGACGTTCCATCCTCCCAGCCTCCCTCATACATTTCATAAATCCCTTATCAGTCTTCACATGGCAAACAGCTGATTACCTACTGTACTAGCATAGCGTGTGACTTTTACTTCCTTGTTAGTGTATCTATGTCACACCTGGCCTTGTGCCTGTTTTACCCATCATGATGCTTACAACACACTTTGTTACGCTGCTTTCAGGAACCTTACATATCTATGTAAAACAGGGCTTCCACCTGTTAATGTGTATATGACTAAATATGACTATAATTTATATCTAGACTGCTAAGCTGATGCACATTCACCCCTTACGGTTAGTTGCATAAGCCGTTTCACTGACTTGATTACTGGCAATTTGCACATGATGTCCAGTAAACGAGTCCGTAATGTGAGTTACTGGAAAAATCTTAGAAGTTATTACGTCGTTTCACAGCAAAAATTAATGAATGGAAAATCATAATCTTGATAATGGGCCATTTACACGAGTCGCCTCACCCTCATGATATTATTCAGAGACATCAAGAGATTTATACACACACCCTCAGAATTATAAAGCAGGATATACTAATTAAAAAAACGCCGTCATCCAGTGAGAGAATTGCACAGAGGTTTTACAGAGGATTAAAATATAATCGTATGTCTTATCAAATATATCTTGACCAAATCCATGAACAAAATTCAAATTAAAATGTTTATAGCTGCAAGAAGAATCTAGGAATGTCGATAGTTAACCTGCTATCGGTGTTTGAATGTGTGTGTGAATGGTAAGGTGTTAATGGGAACAGGTCTCCCTTGCAAAATAGTCTCTGGCCTCCCCCTTCCCTGTATAAATAAAGGTTAAAAAAAAGGAATATTTGTTATATCTAATAACTTAGTCTGTTTCTGTGTGTGTTCAGACATTGACGAGGAGACAGTTCCACCAGCAGGAGGCCATATGGGAGCTGCTGCAGACGGAGGCAACGTACATCAAGAAACTACGAGTCATCACTGATGTAAGAACAAAGAACTACTGCAGTCTGCTGACACACACACACGCACACACACACACAGACATAATGATCGTGTACTGATACAAAGTCTGGCTCTTGTGTAAGATGAAGTAGCTTCTGTCCTCATATCGATAGACAAGAATAAAGATCCGCCGCTATCACCACTCAGCTGAGAAAAAGAATTGTGTTTCAATTGCAAGGCTGATAAACTTTGCCTTTATCATCTTAGTTCGTATTTATGCTACATGGCTCAATTGGCCACATTCCGATTTTGTGTAAGCGATAAAAATGCCTGTGTAATCTGATCAATAAGGCTGCAATAAGGGCTCTCTTCTTTTTCTCTCAGACGGAAAATGATTACATTGTTTTGCGGTTTTGGAGGTGTAAGGTTAAGAACTGGTTTCGGTTATTGCGCACTTTTAAAAGTAGAGACGTAAGCTAAGGTAAAAAATACGATATTGGGCATCTAGACAATGTAGTATATGATACAGCCTCAGTATCTTTATCATATTATTTTCGGTCTCCCTGTGCAGTTGTTCATGTGTGGGCTTCTGAACCTCCAAGAGAGTGGTCTGCTGACGGAGGTGGAGCCCGCCAAACTCTTCAGTAACATCCAGGAGATCGTCCGTCTGCACACGTCACTATGGAACCAGGTCATGGTGCCCGTGCTGGAGAAAGCCAGGCAGGCCCGCGCTCTGCTAGACCCCACTGACCTACACCAGGGCTTCAGGACGGTATGTTCAGGCTCCTATACTAAATACAAAGACATTTTATAGAAGAATGTTTGTAACGCCTTCATATGTAATAATAATAATAATAATAATAATAATAATAATAATAATAATAATAATAATAATAATAATACAATTAAAAAGAAAAAAAAAAGATAATTAATAAAGGTGAGGAAAAAAAGTCAGTTGTAAATGACACTGTTAATGTATTCGAGAGACCCTGTCTACAGCCGTGGACTTTACCACTGTTAGATCACTGATTAGTTTAGTGGCTCTGTGAATCCAATATATCCAGGCTAATAAATCATTTAACAAGCTGATTGATTTCTGTACTGAAGGTCTGAGAAGATTAGTTTGAGGTCAGTGGGACATAATGGAGTAAACGCTCAATAAGATGGATTCACTAAACAAACTTTTTCAAGAATTTACTCAAGATATGTACTCATCTGCAGTTTTGAGTTACTTCATGTCTTCTACAATATAGTGGGAATTATGATACATCTCTCCCCACTACATCTATTTGACAGCTATAGTTAAGTAGTTACAAAAAAATGCATATTCTTACAAATGATCACACACGTCATGAGGATTAAGTTTTACTTTAATAAATGCATTTAAGGCAAAAATGAACATATATACATATACATATATAACAACATTTTTGAGATGTATGAACTCAATGGGCTGGATCATGTTTATATCATGTACTCCCCATAAGCCCCATGTTTATTTATATTGACATACATATTATATTACATTTAGATATTTACACATGTGTGAATAGGATATGAAAAATCAACATTTAAACTGAAACATATGAGGCAGTCCTGAGAATATCCTGTATATAATTGTCTATGTCTGTATCTAATACAGTGTTAGCTTTACTCTGAGTCAGAAGTATGTTTTCCCTCATGTTGACGTTGGTAATATCTCTGACTCATGGCTGTGTGTGTGTGTGTGTGTGTGTGTGTGTGTGTGTTTAGTTTGGCTCCAGGTTCCAGCCCTACATCTGTTACTGTATGGAGGAGGAGGGGATCCTGGAATACATGCGCGCGATGCACAGGGACAATGAGCTCTTCAGGACCTACGTCACGGTCAGTCAAACTCGCCACACACTCCTTTGTTCTCTCGCTTTGGAGCTAATTCAAGATCCCTACTAGGGTTGGGCTGTATATAATTTTTGATACCTTGACATCCTTCCCCAAATGATACAGTATTAGCGTTGGGTAATACCTGTTTTCTACTTCAACTGTAGCCTATTTGTTTTAGTTTCTCACCTAAAACTATAGTATACAAGATTACATTGAACTAATAATGATGACGATAGATCTGCGCAAGAACATTCACAATGTAACTTAATGCAACTGACGTTCCAAACAACATCAAAATGTACTTGTTAAGTATTTTAAGCTGCTTTACACAATGAAGATTTTCTGAGGGGGTCCAACTGGTTTGCATTGGCGATATTTTTAAACTTTTTGTTAATTTGAGAAATTAAGCGTACATCATGGACACACAATCTTAAGGCATTTATTATAAACATGCACACATTACACAGAAGATTTTTTCACGACGGTAATCTCGCTACTATTTTTTTACATACAACAGGAATCTGTATTACCATATTACCGCTTAACCTTCATACCTTCAGCTAAACCCTGCATTGGCATACATACCTCTTGTTAGTTTTCCTTTATATTTCTGGCTAACTCATTTATATTGTCCTTGTCTTCAGTGGGGAGAGACCCATAAACAGTGCAACCGTCTGAAGCTAGCTGACATGTTGGCTAAGCCTCACCAGAGACTGACCAAGTATCCTCTGCTACTGAAGAGCGTTCTGAAGAAGACAGACGACCCAACGGCCCGGGACAGTGTCAACAGCATGGTGAGGAGGGGTGGAGAGATATATGTTGAAGAAATGCTGCTTTTACAATACTGACACTGACAGAAATATCCAAATCCAATCCGACTTCATTTATAAGTACATTTCAAAAACAACACAGTTGAAATGTTGTACAATCAAGACGCAATAGTTACACAAAATGTTGTTTAAAAAAAAATCAATAAAAAAAATCTGGACTGGTTTACGAAGAAGGAAACAACAAATAAGGAAAAGTCTCATGGTTATAAGCTATTGATTTAAAAAGCGCATATACCCGCAAAAAAAAAAAAAAATCTGAACATTGGCTCATATCTGTGTTGTCCCTCTTGTAGATTGCCACGGTAGAACGCTTCATAAACAGCGTGGACTCCCAGATGAGACAGCGTGAGGAGAAACAGAAGCTGGCCACTCTCTCAGGCCGGATAGACTCCTACGAGGCAGTAGAGGGCAGCAGTGAGGAGGTGGAGAAGGTAAGAACAGGATTGTATGAGCTCCCAGTGTCTACATTGTCTTAAAAACACTTAAGATGTCTAATCAAATCAGTTTTATTTGTATAGGCCAACATCACAAATAGACATTTGCCTCAGTGGGCTTCACATTCCCTACAGTATAAAAACCCTCTGCCCTTAGACCCTTAGCTCGACTGAGAGAAAACTCCCAGTAAAAAACCCAGTAAGATGTAAGATTGAGCTACACAGTGGACAATCTCCTGCACTATTTAACATGTTACCTCTGGCCACATTGCACAACACAACATCAACACTGTTATCACCAAATTTATTGTTATTTGATCTATTTAATATCTCTCATTTCCATAACTTTTGCATACTGTAAATACCTGTGTGACTCTAATACTTATACCTTTCTTATTTGTATAATATATTCTTTTAAAACTTTCATTCTATTTAATTTAATTTAATTCTTTATTTTTTATTTGAGCACAGTAAAACAGAGCATGTGCATAAACTGAATGAGCATGTGACAAATAAAGTTTTTTTGAATTTTGAATTTTTGAATTGGGCTTCATGCTTTTTGTCCCTTTTCCCTTCCAGATCCTTAAAGAGTATAGCCGCTTTGACTTGATGGCTCCCATGAGAGGAACTTCTCCAGAGGAAACCAGACAGCTGCATCTGGAGGGAGCGCTGAGGATGAAAGAGGGCAAAGACAGCAGGGTAAGAATGACACACACACACACACACACACACACACACACACACACACACACACACACACACACACACACACACACACACACACACACGCACACACATTGATGTCATTTTCCTTTATTGTTATTGTAGATGGACGTCTGCTGTTACCTGTTCACTGACCTGCTGTTGATAACCAAGCCGGGGAAGAGGGTGGAGAAGATGAAAATCATCCGCCAGCCTCTGCTCATTCACAACGTGGTCTGCAAGGAGCTGAAAGACCCAGGTAAGAATGACTTTTCAGCATGTTTTTAAGAACAAATTGTCTTCTCAATAGTTTTAAGAATGCTTATGGAAAGTTTAGTTGATATAAGTGCTTTAGAATTTGAGATTTTTTTTTCAGAATATAAATAAAAATCAAGATAATGGCCATCAAAGATGGTTGTATAAGACAAATACAGACGCAAACAGACAAGGTTTAGTCAAATAAACTGTTGATTTTTTTTTTCTCTCTGTAGGCTTGTTCATCCTCATCTACCTCAATGAGTTCAAGAGTGCAGTGGCCGCCTACACTTTCCAGGCCAACAGCGCCACCCAGGGGAGAAGCTGGATCGATGCAATCTGCAACGTCCAGGTTGGTGAACAAGTCCATTCTTTTGTGTTAATGTGAATGTTTTAACACATACAGCTGTGGAAATAGGACACAATAAGATTCATAGGCAGTGTTCTGTGGTGTGCAAACTATTTTATTTTTTATTGCCTATTCCACCCTGTAATTTAGCCTTTTTAAATAATATTTTAATTAACTGTATACTTGGTTGTTTCTTTGATGTGCTTTTATTTTTTTATGGTTTTCTTTTTAGAAATTTACTTTTTATAGAACACGGAACTGGAGACAAAACAAACAACCAACATGGATTTGCTTTTCATATAATTCTTAACATTGAATAGTTACATCATCACAAATCAAAACTAAATAGACAATTAAAAGAAAGTAAAGAGAGAGAGAAAAAAATAAGGGCTGGGGGGGTTGTTTGTTTGATGTTTATTATAAATCTGTGATCACATTGAGTTGCCTTTGTGTGCGAAATGTGCTATACATATAAAGTTGCTTAATGCTTAATGTGTGTGTTTATTCTGCTTTAGAACCAGCTGCAGAGGCTGCGCACAGAGGAGGTGCTCCGGCAGCAGAATAGTCTTCAGAGATGTACAGAGGGACTGGAGGAAGAGGAGGAGGAAGACGAGAGCAGCAACTCTACAACCAGCTCCCCTTGCCTCAGGCACAAAGACAAACAGAACTCAAGGTACTGCAGTGTGCTACTCAACTGGAATGAATGAATGAATCATTTAAAAGAAGAACAATTGGTCATTGTATTTTCGATAGTTCAAAAATAATAATAAAATTGACTAAGGTTAAAAAAAAGAATAATAAATAATTACAGCATTATTATTTGTCTATCTTCACAAACTCTGGCCTCACATATTTAACCAACTTGCTCAAGAAATGTTAATATTTTTTGTCCCGAAACGTAGACGAAAAGTTATTTTTGCCATAACTGTAATGTCTAACAGACAGTTATAAGATACAGTCTTGTCTGTGTGTAACTCTTGGAAAGAAATTGTATTTCACAAAATTTTGAACTTTTCTATTGTCGAAGAAAGAGACATGGATGCAGTTATATAGTTTATTTCATTTTTTATATTAGATTAAAAAAATACAAACATGGCTATTACTTTTTTTTTTTTTTTTTACTTTTACACACTTTTGTGAGCTCTAACTTGTTGTATTGTTATTCAAGTCCAACTAAGCAACCGTCTCTCTCCTTTCAGCCAATCAGACGGCTCCACTGAGACTCTGTCGGTGATGGACATTGATGATCCAAGCGACCACACTCCGTCTGCTGCCTCCAACACCAACTCAAACCTCACAGTCACTCTTAACTCTACAAAAGACTCTGATTCATCTGACGAGGCCCCAATGCCCCTGTGTGACACATCTGAGATCAAGCAGTCACAGACCAACACTAGAAATCACACTGATGTTTTCTCTGAGGAGACTGGGCCCAATGATGGTGGTGGTGTTGGTGGGGAGGGGGAGGAGTTAGACGCACAGTGTAGGTCTCTCTCCATGGACAGCGCCTACGGAACCCTGTCCCCCGAGTCCCTCATGAAGGAACTACAGCCACGGGACAGACAGAGTGAAGGAGAGGAGGAGGCAGAGGGAGAAGGAGAGGTATGTATTTCACTTTTTGGGAGTTAAACAGTGTACAAGAAACTATACAATACATATAATAAAGACTCTACATGAAAACATACAACAACAAAAAATTTGAATCAGGACAGACATGAGAAAATAATTATTAAAGGTGAAGTCAGCGATTCTGGGGAGCGCTTGTTTTCGAAATCACTTTGTCAAAATCTGTGAATACCTCTTCACGATCCACCACCCGTCTGTGTGTGTGTGTGTGTGTGTGTGTGTGTGTGTGTGCTGAAATGAAATCCAGTGTAATACACATCCTAGGCTTTGTAGACGGGGCATTTTGCTAGCTATGGTGGGAGCCATCTTTTGTTTACAAACCAGTTTACACATTTATTCACATATTTCAACTTTCCCCCGGAAATGAATGAAACATTTTTTTTTCAGAGACGAAAAAAAGATTATCTTTTTTTGTCTTAAAATGTAACGAACGTACAGTATATAAGATTAATAACGATCTTTTCTTTGTCTTGCTAAGGAGGAAGCAGAGCAGGAAGAGCAAGAGGAGGAGGAAGATGAAGAGGATGATGCCGTTTCACTCGGATCCCAGCTGTCCGTCATCCAGTCTGCTAAACCTCGCCGGCGGCCTCACGTCCAGTCGCGTCTCGACTGCCTCCAGCAAGTCTCCAAACTCAACCTGTCGCGCTCCGAGGACAATCTCTTACAACGCCTCTACGGCAAGAAACACATCTCCCACACACGCTCACTACGCTCGGAGACACAGGACCAAACTAAATGCCAGAACATAGACACATCCTTACTTCTAGCGCACAGTAAAAGCCTCGAGGAGCTCGGCCAGAACTGCTCGGCGCTGTCAATCAGTGATCTCGACCAATCAGACGAGGGCTTGAACATGAGCGCCGCCCCCGCTGACAAACTGTGTGCCACCCTAAGGAGAGCGGAGGCCAGGAGGGCGCGCAGGGATGTTAACGAGGCCCAGAGTTGTAGCAGTTCGGACGGGGAGACGGGCGTGACGTGTGGGGGTGGTGTGGAGGTTGAGATGGAGAGGATCAATGAGTCGACGGAAGCGGTGGTGGCGGAGGGAGATTCGGGGGAGAATTCGACGAGCAAAAAAAAGAGGAAATCTCCGGCGCAGCAACAGCACAAGAAGCTGACGCTGGCTCAGCTGTACAGGATACGCACCACTCTGGTCCTCAACTCCACGCTCACTGCATCGTAAGTTCTAACTTCATGTAGATCATGGGTTTAGCTGCTTTTAAAGGAGCAGTAAGCGATTTTTGAGAAATGCTTTTCAAAATCACTTTTTGTCAAATTCAGGGAGTATTTCCTCACGATCCGCTACCTGAAACATAGGCTTAACTGGTGTTGATACACAGTCTAGGCTCTGTGAATGAATGTGTTCGTAAAGATAGGGGCCACCGTAGCTAGCAACATGCCCGTTCACAGAGCCAAGGGTGTGAATACACATAGGATTATTTTTGCGCACACAGTAGGCTACGGAAAGGTACAAAAATATATTTTTAAAACAATCATTCTCTAAAATCGCTGACTCCACCTTTTCTACCACTCATGTTTGTACATTAAAACATAAAAATGTGTAAAGTCTGTTTCCTAACTTGTTGAACTATTCCTTTAAATTGAAAACTAAATAATTTCCTTTTTTTTGTATTTACTAATGCTTTTTTGTCTTTTTTCCCCCCAGGGAGGTATAACCACTCTTCCTAAACAGCTGATCAGTGGCATGAGGCATTGTTTTGCTTCGATTGGACTGAACTTCTTGAGACACAAATGCACTCTCTCTCTCTTTCTTTTGCTGCCCTCTCCCTTTCCTGATGCTTTTTTGGACACTGAACCCAACCATGTTGCATTTTGAACAATAACAAATCTTATACATTTTTGTTTGTTGCTGTTGCATTTGGTTTTTCCGAATTTTCTTGAGCGGAAGGGGAGAGGCAGAGAGACACATAAAACTGCATGCACTTTGCAAACGGAAGTAGCGTTTTTTTTTTTTGTTTTTTGCGGGAGCGGGGCTGGGACCTTAACTTGTGGACTTGTTCAAGGCGTGGACGTGCTGCCCCCTTCAGAGAGAGGAAGTCAAGCCGAATCCTGCATCAAAATAAAGGGACACACTAAAAATACTTACCGTGCACCTGGGACGTCCTCCTAATATTTATACTACTCTTGGTTTGCTCCCATCAAAAGAAATGAACAAAAAAAAAAGAAAATTGCACAGTTATCTATGTTAAGTAGAACAAGAAAAATCACTATGGAGTGAATTTACATTTACAGTCACAACAATGACTTTGAAATGTATTATTTTCTGTTTGTGTGTGTCCGCTCGTGTACAGATGTGTGTGTGTGTGTGTGTGTGTGTGTGTGTGTGTATGAATGGTGGAATGTGTGTGTGTCTGTATGTTCGAATGATACATGGTCCTCAAAATTCCTGACTGAACCAAAACTGATTCCCATCTCCTGTGAATACGCTAACACACGTCAAGGTAGATTCTACCAAAACAGTGTAATGCCATCCGTTGTGTTGCCATCATCACCACACAGATGGACAGACACACTTCCTTATTTACTGTTTAATCTTGGTTGAACTAATGCCATGTGGTATGTGGAACTAATGAGTGGATTTCCTTAAAAAAACAATGACTGAATATAGGGGTGACTATTGTTTTGAGGAATTTGCTGCACTATATATATATTATTATGGCTCGAGTATACACACTCACTCTTGAGGCCTAGATGTATTAAAAACCACATACACATAAGTGCACACGCTTGGACTTGGTCATAGGAAAAACACACTTTTTGAGTTAAAGGCCTGTGTGACACTAATAAGATTGAACAACAAGGTTTTGGGTTGGAGTGAAATCTGCAGAGCTGGCTTATTATTGCAGCATTATCCAGGAGATTAAAAAAAAATGTAAAAAATAATTGACATTCACAATTGATTTTCAGTAATTCAGATCAGTCATATGTATTCCAGACCTGGCCCAAAACCAAATAGGTTAACTCTTGTTTACTTTTAGTTTCTTTTATCTTTTTTTGTTTTGTTTATTTGTCATATTTATTATGCCTGCTATGTTTTATTATATATATAAGATAATGTTTATATTATTATTTTGCTTCCATGATTTGTACATTTTCTGTTGTCGTTCGATCGTAGTCTTAATAATTTCAATTTGCCAGGCATGAATGTGCTATGAACCAAAATCATGTGTTTTCCCCATTTCAGGAATGACTTATAAAAAAAAAAGTGTCTTACAGAATAATAATAAAAAAATGCTAAAAATAACTTTGCAATCCCTGTTTTAATGGTTTAATCCGTTGTAATGGAGTGATTTGGAGAGGGGAAATGGCATCGCATTAAAAACATGAACTGATCACACTGCGCTCTCTCTCGTCTCTTAGTGTTGTTAGATAGACAGCAGGTGGCGAAAGTACAAGAGCACGCTTCATTACATCACATGTTTTATGTCATTGTGAACCTGTTGTTTTTAGGGTTGTGTGTAAAATGGGGCCAGCATCTACTTACTGCATTGGAGGAAAGAAGTACTGATATATTTTTAAGTCAAAGTAGCACTCTATTTAAACACATAAGTAAAATGTACTTGAACTATCGCTGTAAAAAAGTACTTGATCAATGTAAAAATTAACCCTGCGAGAGTGTATATTAGGTTACTATAAGTGTGTAAGAAGCATTTCATTTAACCTTATAACAGGTTGAGGTGAAGATACTTTTAACCACTTTACATACTGTTGGAAAGTTCAGTCAATAAGTCAATATTGAGCTGAAAAGTACCTCAAAAAAGTGCGTACTTGAGTCAATGACATTCTAGCATTCATAAGCACTATATAAACATTTCATAACTCACTAGAGTGTTGACGTTTAATAATGTACAGCATTTTTCAAAAAGATTTTATTACATTATATCAACCTTTTAATTGGTGCTCACAAGAAGGGTTACAGTTCTTGGAAAATGCATTAATAATTTAATAAAACTGGCCCTAAATGCTTAAGGCTACATCATCAGCATTATAAACCATTTATCAAAATGTATTAATGGCTTCTAAATAATAGAAATGGTTGAAGTAAAGTGCTCTATCCAAACCTTCACAGTAGAAATATGGTGGGTCACTTGGAGGTAAAAACAGCCTCATCTGTTCACTTTAGATTCTGGGAACACGGTCAAAGCACGCATCATCTTGTCCAGCTGTCTGTCTCACACACACGCATGCACACACACACACTGACACACTGTCTGTCTGCTCCTAGCGTCTGCTTCTGGCTCCCAAAAAAGTTCAATAAATCTGATCCCCCTCTGTAGCAAAATGTGGAAACATCACATACACACACAAACATACATATTTCTACTGCTATACTTGTGAGGACACTCATTGACATAATGCATTCCCTAGCTCCTTATCTTAACCCTAACCATCAAAATAAATGCCTCGACCCCAGCCCTTACACTAACACTAACACTCACCTAAACCTTAACCATACTTGAACCTTAAAACCTATTGTTAGCCCTCAAACAGCCCTTTAAAGGCCTGTCTCAAGGTGAGAACCGGCCTAAATGTCCTCACTTTCTAAAAGTGTCCTCACTCTCAAGGTCTGAAACTCAAATAGGTTCTCACAAAAATAGTTGTACAAGTACACACACGCACACACACACACACACACACACACACACACACACACACACACACACACACACGCACACACACACACACACACACACCGGCTGTAACACCATAGCCAAGGTGTATTTACAGGTGATTATATCAGCTAATCGGTGGATTACAGCATGTTGGGTCCACATGGCGCCTAAGCTGAACACAGGAAAGGCAGTGCGCTCCTGTGGGATTTCCATTTTAATCTGGTCCCAGAATGCAACAGGCCCCGCCCGCCCTCACATCTGGCCGCTCAGGATTTACTCGTGTAATCCTCGATTTTAAAACAATTTTATGATGCTTTACGGCTGATACGCTGGGCTTTAATTATTCAAATGCAGCTTTTGAGTTTTAGCAATGAAGTAATTACACACCCCTGTTCTATTAGCCTTTGGCTAAGTAAGTAATGAGGTTGGGCCTGGAGTCAGCTGTGCGGCCCGTATGACAGATGTGTAAAATTATTTTCAGGTATGTGATGTCATGGGAGGCAAAGCAGGATGCATGCAGCTAGCCATCTGGTACATTTCATCACTAACTCCTAGTGAATGGTGAAAAAAAAGTAAAGCTATAGTGCGTAACTTTTTTAAATATAAATGAATGTTGTGACATCCAAGCCATAGCCAAACAGGTTGACACAAAATTGATTAAGCCTATCAGCTCATCAAAACTCTCTCTTTATTTCTCATTATGGCAGCTTTTACAAACTGGTGTCCCACCCCTGACACTAGCGCAGAATGCCCAAGAAATGTTTCAGATTTTTAATCTACTGCTAAAAAGAACCTTGACTTGCAGCAGAAGGTATACAATCCATGCATGATCACCAAAAGCTTACGTCATGTAGATGTGCCAACAGTGTTGTTGTAATCACCCAGAATTCCTCTTGGGGGCGACAGAAGAAGTATACGCACTATAGCTTTAACTCCATCTCTTTCCAACCCCTGGTTCAGTTGTGTAGAGACCACGTTCACATATAAAATGCTAAAACGTTCCCTCTTTGCACACTGTTTTTTTATTTATGTCTCATGTCCTGTGTTCCTGTTTTAAAATGCACTGCTGCATATGTACAGCTGGGGGGGCAGCGGCGCAGGGGTTAACGCCACCTGCTGTGGCAGATGTCAATAACCATGCTGTAAAAAATGTCCGATTAACACAAAGGGGCACTTTGGCAAATCCTGATTATAGGAGCACTTTCATTTATTAAACTCCTGCCAATCCTGTACTCTGTTTGAGCGGGGATGGGGGGATTAAAACCAGGTAGACACCATTGTCTAACCAAACAATCCCTCTTTTAAGCTTCTATAGCTGCTTCCTGCATTGCATGGTGCACAGGCCCTGGCCTGGCTGGCTGGCTGGCTGTAATCTCACTAGGGGCTTATAGGTCACTACAACCACCACTATACACATTCCCATTCATCAACATCATCCGCCTTTATACTGGGCCGAGGTGATTGGATTTAGGACATGTTTTACAGAGGGGGGGGGACAAGGGGTAGAAAAAAAAGGGACAACAGCAAACTAAAGTGTGTTGACAAGAGCGCTGCTGTGAAAAGGCCCCATGGACGAGTGGCGCCCATATGGACTGGATCACCACGGTAACATCTGCCCTACATCAGTTAGCGATGGCGGACGTTATAGGACGGTTGGATTTGACCTTCACATGGTGCAAAAGGAACATCTGGCCCTAAGACTTGCCAGCATGGTAGACCCATAGATAGTATACAAAAAACGGACAAGAATCAAGAAGGTTTATTTTTCATATGTGCAGTAATTACAGCAGCAGTCATTGGCAATGAAATTAAAAAAGTCCCAGGCTCCTCTCAACAATGTGATATAGAAGAAGAAAAAACACAAGTGAAGAGAGCAACACCTTAGACACAAATAAACACAAAAGTAGTGCAAGGACACAGTGCAGATAAAAGCTGTAGAGACAAGGTGCACCACATGGTAGAATGCAAAATAAATTCAATTAAATGTAGACGAAATAGGACATCTTCATTGAAAAAATAAATAATAGTAACTGTAGAAGAGTGATAGACAAGTAGTTGCACATAACATTCATACAGCAGTTTGTGAAACTTGAAATAACAGGGTTAGGCCTACATCAGGTTAAAAATATATGTTAAACACAATTGGTCTGATTGGTTAACTCGTTGTAGAAAATACTATTCAAGGTAGGCTCTTTAAACGGGCATGTTGCTTGCAACTGTTCCCTCCCCCCCTGTCTGTTTACATACCAGTTTACAGAGCCTAGACTGTTTATTAACACTTGATTTTTTTTCAGCTCACACACAGTATGGACAGATAGCGGATCGTGATAAGATATACACTGATGTTGACAAAAAGTGATTTTGTCAATAAGCAAGGTCTACAATCACGTACAACTTAACTTGACAACACAGCTTAGACAAAGTTACTCTTACTCAAGTTTTTAATCAAATCAAACCCGGTCACTGTCCCTTCTGAGTCCATGGGGTCAAAGGTCAACTCTTCAACTGTCAATAGCTCACCAATCTGGCACAATTGTGATGAATTTAATGAGTTACTTTTGAGGATAAGATTGAAGTAGATACCCTTGTTAAATTTCTCTCATGGCTTGATTTTAATATTCATCTTAAAGTACTTTTTATTTTTTGCAGAACAAAGGTTATAAAAAGAAATTCAGGTGTGTGTGTGGGGGGCAGGGGGGAGAAACATATTTGTCTTGAAGAACTTTATGTATATGATTTTATTTTTAGAACTATAGTTCCATCTAATGCCACTACAACAGTAAGATGTTATTGATGCATCATTTTTAACAATATCATGGCCAACTGCTTTTCCAGTGTTTGTAATACTTAGACTTCAGATGGTGACACTTTGGCACTTTTATCTAAGACAGATATTAAATGCAAGACTTTAACTTTCAATTAATATTTTTTACATATTTGTTTTGGTACAGTATCTTAGGTAAGCCTACTTCCTCCACCACAGGTCTGTCTGAATGCCTTGATAAACAGAAATCATGGCGTATGCTTTTCACAATCCCTGACAAAGGTGATAATGTATTACCAGCTGCTCTCTGACATGAATTCATTCCACAAAGACGCGGCATATGCTCCAGGATCAAATGTCTTTATCCCGGTAAAAAAAACTTCTGTTGTTTTCTAAATTGAAAAGAGCATAAGGTCCCACGTGTGAGACGCGACACTGTAAACTCCTCACCTCAATAATTGTATCAGCTTATAAGAAGCTTACTGTAATTACAATATTGTCTTCTCAGAGCGACGGCCTAAAACATGGACCACAAATCGTCCATTTTCTAAATTAAACGGAGACCGGTTGAAAAGGGAAATCTGTACAAGAGCAGGACAGAAGGATTAACGTGTAAGGCCGGCACATTTAATATTTACAGCACAATCACACAATTAATCTGACGACCGTGTTCTGTGTCTAATACCTGAACCCACTGTCCCAACACCATTATTAGAGTTAGTGTGTGTGTGTGTGTGTGTGTGTGTGTGTGTGTGTGTGTGTGTGTGTGTGTGTGTGTCTCTGTGTGTTCCTTTGAAAACAGGCTGAATTTTTTTTTGCATGGAATACAATTCATAAAAATAAAATATATAATAAATGTAAGACTTTGAATAGAACCATTTTGCATAATAAGTACTTTTACTTTTGATATTTGCAGTTATAAAAAGTGGTTCCAATACATAAAGTTAACTTGTAAAACCACATAATACATATTGCCCTTAAATAACATTTGGAATGCAGGAGTTTAACTTGAATCAGCATTTGTGTGGTAAATCTAAAGGCCACTTTAACAATTCTCAATTACAAGTACAGTTAAAGTACAGTATTATCAGTAAAATAAGTGATTCGGTACATACGTTCATTTATCAATGATTATGAGTGGGCCATTCTGCATAATGAGATCCCACTTTTATGCTTTTGGTTCTTTATTTATTACACTTTGGTATAAACTAATGTGAGTAGTTCCACCACTGGAGACATTTTTGGAGGGAAACTACATGAATGGGCATCCTATCATAAAAGTTCCAAGTGCACAATTGTCTATTCAGGAATAGGCTACATTGGCCCATATGAATATGAGACGTTCACGATCAATCTAAATAATGAGTATTTCCTTTACACGCTTTAGACATGGCCTGGTGCAACACAAAAGTTCAATGAGTAGAGTGCTAAGGTGACAAAAATTAGCATTTAAAACTAAATACTATAGCTAGTACAGTGCTTTATCCTGATACAGATGTGTGTAAGATGCAGAGGTGGAGGTGTTTAAAGGGTTAACCGGAGGAGGCGCAGCTGTGTGGTCAGCGAGTCTGGGTGGAGTGAAGTTTAGACATGTACTATTGAACAAATTAGCTCAGTAGTGGACTGCGTTATGGCTTAGTGAACAAAATAATACCTATATAGACTTGAAAAATATTTAGGAACGAAAATATTGTCGCTAGAAAGACGGTGTAGATACTAGAGCAGAGATGGGTGATGTGAGCGAAGAGGCGCTGCTGGATTATTTCTACTCCACCGGAGGAGGCAGTTCAGGCAAAGTGAAAAATGCAGAGCTACTGAAGACATTTAAGCCCTTTATTGGCCACAGTGACTTGCAGTTACGTGGTAAGTAGCCATAGACACTGAAAATAGTATTGTAGCTTGTCGTCGTGTCGTGGGAATTAGCTTAAAGAAAAGATGAACCCCGAAAAAAACCGTTGAAACGTGACGCGAGCTCGTGCTGTGTCTGCCTGTGTGTGTGTTGATGGAGGGATGGCACTCATATTAAAATGCCTGCATGTTTACCTGACACTTCTAATGTGTGTGGACTAATGTGATTCGTCATGTTATAGCCTGATAACTAAGTAGGCTATGCTGCTTCTAACAAACCGCTGTCGACTCGTGTGTGTGTGTGTGTGTCTATTCATTGTTCCCATTTGAAACGCAGACATCTGGTTTGCATTAAAAGTAACTGCAGCTCCTTCCAGCAGGAATTGTGTCATTTCCTCCCTCCAGGCCAGTGGTACTAGCTGCAAATGGACAGGACCTTATGTCTGTCTGTGCATTTATGATTGTAGGCCTAATGTTCGAAATGATAATAAAGAATTGAGAGAGAGAGAGAGAGAGAGAGAGAGAGAGAGAGAGAGAGAGAGAGAGAGAAAGAAAACTCAACCCATAGTCCATTACTAAAATATGTCACCATGCAATGAGACTTTAAGGGGATCCTGTGAACCCCCAAATCACCTTCACCTCAAGCAAATTGAGATGTAGCCTACATGCACATTCACCATTGTAGATATTTGCTCAGTTAGTGATTCTGGAGAACGCTTGTTGTCAAAATCACTTTTTGTCAAAAACAGTGAATCTCCCCTCGATCTGCTACCTGTCCCTGTGTGGGCTTAAAAGGAATCAAGTGTTAATATACAGCCTATGCTCTGTAAAACTCTTGTCATATTTGGCTTCTACAGAAACATGTTTTTGGGCCTATTGTTGTGCTTGTATTTTTGCAGTTGCTACACACACGTAACAAACTGCAGCCTACCAGTAATAAGTCTATTCCAGACCACTTTAAAGCTGAACTATGATCCTTCTTATAATAAGTAAACACACATATGCTTTACTTAAATAATGCAACAATTTTTTCAGTCATTTTTGAAGCAAAATACCCAAAGGTTCCAGGTTATCAAATGTCAGCATTTCCTGATATTCATGGTCTTACATTGAGATACATTGCATATTTGTGGGTTCCAGATTGTGAGTCGAACAAATATAAGGCATTTGAAGAGCCACCTTGGAAACTGGTATAGACAATAGTCAAACCTTTTATACCATATGAATCAAGCCCATGCAAAGTCAAAGCACACATCCTTCACTAATGACAGAATTATAATACAGTTTTAATTGCATAATATAGTTGCCCCAGATGCTAAATAATGCGTAATGATTCATAATCTAGTCATTCTTCTGTGCTTTTACCTTTGGCACAGCCTGAAATACAAACATATTGCTGCATAACATCCCTTAAATGATTATTCATTCCAAAGTGACCTTGTATAGCGCAGGCTGCAGTGTGTGTGTGTACTGTCCAGATGCCATGTCAGCAGTGCAGTTGTTGACAGAGGTTTAAGAGGACTTGCCTTGATACTCTGCCATCTGACATGGCTGTTCCAATCAGAACAAGTGCTTCCCAACACATTTAAGGTCTGTCCATAGCATGTGGCTGCAGATTTCCCCAAGTCGTAATTGTGATGATAGCGTTTTAATCATAATTAAGTCCACATGCATGACTAACTCTAATGCTTTTTTTCATCATCAGATCGGGAAAACTGGGGCATGTAATGGTGGGAAGTGTAGCGGCACAGTGGGTGGGGGGTCGGTGGGTTTTTGGGTGTACGTGTGTGTGTGTGTATGTGTGTGTGTTTGTACAACTATTTTTGTGAGAACCAACTTGTGTTTTAGACCTTAGAAGTGAGGACATTTTTGGAAACTGAGGACATTTTGGCCGGTTCTTACTTCGGGACAGGCCTTTAAAGGAGCTGTTTGAGGGTTAAGACTGTAGGATTTAAGGTTAGGTTTATGTGTTAGTTAGTGTGTAAGGGTTGGGGTTAAACAATTACTTTTGATGGTTAGGGTAAGGGGCTAGGGAATGCATTATGCCAATGAATGTCCTCACAAGTATAGCAGTATAAACGTGTGTGTGTGTGTGTTGCTGATTTGTGCTGACCTCTGGCTAATAAATAACTAGCACATAGGCTATGCTGCGTTACTGTGGTCAGCAAAAACAACATTCTTTTGGGTGAGACATAGACAGATGTAATTGGCCGCTTCCTTTTAGATTTCCTGTTGTTGTGTTGGAACTATCTCACTAACAAAAGTCCCTTTCCGTCCGAAACCAGGAAGAGGAAACACTTCAATTGTCCCGTGCTGCATTCCTGTGTTACACCTACAGGCATGAATGGAATACCTAGGCCCTGGAAAACGTGGCTTGTGTGCATAGCCGACTTGGCTGCTTGATAGCCACACACAGTCACATCTCACACACATGCCTGGATATCTGTAAACAGAGATAGCTTTATCTGATGTGGGCTATCGGTTGAACAGTGGCAGTGTGTGTGTTTGCTTCCCACACAGGAAAGATTAACAGTGGTGGATCTTTGAGTGACTCAGGGTTTTTTTTTTCATTTTGGGGATCCACTATCTCTTTCCTCTAGTCTCCTTAGCTACTTTTGTTTTGTTGTGTTGCTGAAGCACATGTATTTATCACCATGTGGTCTGCTTCAAGATTGGTCAGATGGACGTGCACTGCTTTGTCTTACATTAGATGAAACCACAAAAAAAACGTGTTGACGAAGTCACTCCTGTCAAAATCAGTGAATATCTTCACGATCCGCTACCTGTCTGCACTGGAAGAAAATAAATCTGGTGTTAATGCACAGCCATGGCCATGTGTATGGGGGCCTACCGTAGCTAGCAACATGGCTGTTTACACTGCTGCAGAGGTGACTACAATATCAGCTAATTTCTATTAACACCAAATTTATATTTTTATTTATTTTTACTATGTACAGGTACTGGATCGTAAGCAGATATTCACTGATTAAAAAAAAAAAAAAAAAGGGTTTCGGACAACACGCATTCTCCAGAATTTCTGACTCCACCATCAACCTCTCCTCCATATAATGTGACATGTTTGGTGTATTATTGTGAGGAATCTGGAGCTATATTTAGTTTACTGTTTTTCTCATCACATATTTTCCCCCTTGCAGCTAAATACAGAGAGGAGTTCAAGCTCATCATTGACCGGATTGCTGTGGTAAAGTCAGAGAATGTGAGTAAAACTATCAAAGTATTTTGGGCCTTTTTGTGGAAAAAAATGCTCCCAGCCTTTTCCCATGTATTCAGTGCTCATATTTCAACCCTGAGGCATACACACACACACACACACACACACACACACACACACACACACACACACACACAGGCAAATGTGTAACGCTGCTATCAAAACGTGTTGGTCCAGTTAAGCTTTAATGACCCAACAAAGAGTTGTCTATTATGTTTTTTTATAGAACCGTCTGAGTTGATCTTCCGTGAAAAGGATTCACATCGTCAGTTTTCATTTGACTTTTCTGAAACTATAACTGCAAAATGTATTAGTCCAAACTAAATGGAGGTATTAAGTATAGACTAAATGTATTGTTTGAATGGTTCCCAATCTTTTTTTTTTCTTATCAATTATTTTTGGAAATGGACTTAATCATCTTCAAGTTCCATGAGAAGATTGACGTCACTCTCACATGAGTCTGTTAAAGGCGCCCTGAGGAATTTTCGTGTAAACAAACAAACAAAAGTAATGTTCACCAAATAACTATGTGTGTATCTTTAAGGTCAACAATCCACTTCCTTTCTCTTAAAACAATCTTAAAGCTTTTTAAAGTATTTTGAATCTAGTTTTGTTTACCAACAAGCAGTCTTCTTCTTCGCTGCCATTGCAGACACACTGCAGCATATCATTGGGCGTTATCACCCCCTGTAGATCAGCAAAAATAGTCCAAAACTATTGCCAGGAGTCACCTAACCCGCGTGCACACAAGTGGGTGGGACTTACAAAAATGAAGAGTCACTCAAAGAGAACGTCCTCACATTGCGTTACTAGAGGTCTTAAACCTCCCAGGGTTGAAGCTAATGCCAGGCCAGGAGTTGATTAGCTTAGCCTAGCATAAACATAACAATGTTTTTTTTTTAAGCAAACAGCTAAAAGCAAATGTTCTAACTGTAGCTTCACACTTTAGGGGCACAGTATGTTTTTTGTGCACGCTTCAAGTTTCCACATCAGTTGCATATTTGACCCCGACCTGCATCGTCACAAAATCGTGTTGCTACTTGCTCATCTTGAACTCTAATATGAGGAAAGAACAGAGAATATCTCCCCTTCAGAGGAGGAATGAACAACAATGCTCGTCCATCATTCTGCTCAGTGCAGGTCAAACATTCAAGTAAAGCAACAACAAGCAAAACACAGTTCAACTTGAAAAATTAAGCATTCTAGATAACAACATAACTGTGGCTTTTACTGTGAAGTTTTCCTTCTTTTTTTAAGGCGAACCGTGCTAATTTTGAATTATTTTATCAAGTGCGTTTCCTTTTATCATGCATAGTTTGTTTCATAATGGGGCATGTGCATTACTCTATCTCAGTGCCTGAGCAATCTCCTGTCAACCAGGTGGATGATTTTTGTAAGTGCATTGGTTGTCTTGTGTAAAGAAATTGGAATGAATGTATTGTTTGTATGCAGCTTATGTCAGCACTTTTGCCCAAGACAAATTTTCTTCGAGACAATCAAAGTATTTTTTTATCGTATTTTAATTGACTGTGTCTTGTCACAGGGGGAGAAATATCTCGTCCTAAAGAAGAAATACAGACAAATGCTTCAGGATCGAGAGGCCAGACAAACAGGGACAGACGTGGACGAACAAAGACATTCCAGCCCGGCCAGGACTCCTGCTACTGTACAATGGGACCGGCCCAATGCCTCGGGTTCTTCCCCACATCTGAGGGAGCAGAGGGATGAGCCCATGTCATGTGTAGAGACAGACACTGCTGCAGAGGTGACTGCAATATCAGCTATCTTCTAAGTGATTCTGGAAAATGCTTGTTGTCAAAATATATTTTTTTGTCAAAATCTCCTCACAATCCGCTACCTGTTCGTACTGTGTGTGCGTTGAAAAAGATTGTTGTGAAAAAAATCTGGTGTTAATACACAACCTAGGCTCTGTAAATGAGTATGTAAACAAAGGGTATGTAAACCAAGGGGTAGCTAGCAACATGACCGTATACAGGGCTGTGTAATAACACTGTATAACACACAGTATTGACAGGTAGCAGATCATAAGGAAATATTCACTGATTTTGACAAAAAAGTGATTTTAACAACAAGCGTTCTCCAGAATCACTGACTGCACCTTTAAGATACAGAATAAACTGTGGGGTGATGCAGCAACAACACTTGGTGCTAAAATGCAACAAGCTGAATCTGCTGTCACACCATGTGTCCTCTCTATGTGAATGACGCATTTATTTCTAGAAACAAGCCCGTCTTTGTGAGTTAACTGCCTTTTCTCTATCGACCAAGTGTCTGTGTTTAATGACGGCTGTTTGGTGCACACATTCACACACACAGAGAGGAATACATTGGTCTAGAGAAATGCTTTTTACTTAGCCGTTATTAGGAGAAAGGGGAAGGTCAACCCTAAGGGCTTATCATTTTCACATAAAGGGTGGAGTTGTTTCAAATAACTAACGTACAGAAGCACTTGACTGTTGTGAAAATAAACACTGCTGTTATACTTTAATGCACGATAATCCTCACGGAGCACTTTTTACATATTGTTCCTGCAGTAAACTCTCTGTCGTTTAATCATAGGTTTAAAAAGATGAATGTGTTTCTCCTCGGCTGCTGCTGGTTGAATATCCTGGCACATTATTTGTTCACACAGCAGGCACTAGAGCAAACATTATCCGCACACACCCAGATGGTGAAGGGAAGGGAAAAGAGTGGTGCAAAGCGCTAATGCTGTCGTTTAACTAGGGATGCACATGAGTTAAAAGGTTCGAATGGCCGCTGCCTCACTTGTGGGCTCCATAAATACTAGTCTATTCATAATAAATGGTTGAAAGTTGCACACCCGTCAGTGGAAATGTATTTTGTGTTAAATGCTGTTCGTTAACTTCTATTCAGTCAGTTGTCATCTTTAATAATAAACGGGGCACTGCACATTATAGCAGCATCTACATTAACGGCTTGGTACTAATCTAGAAGAATGCTATTAAGGCTAAAGGGCTCCTTAAACATTTGAATCTTAAACTTTACATTGGGCTTGGTTTTCTCAGTGTTTTCATGCTCATAGACTTGGTGAGTAATCGAAAAAAAAATTCTGTTTAAATGTTGGGGAAATTAGTTGCTAATACCCACAGTTCATAGAGTTCATAGTCCGTAAACTGTCTGTCTGTATTTCCTTAGGAGCAGCAGACAGGAAGCACAACCCTCATGCAACACACTTCACTGCAATGTCCTGATATCAACATCGAGGAAACTAGCAACGGAGAGGATGAGATGGACAAAGATTCGGGATCAAAGGTGAATATCTGGTTGGTTCATTGTGTATTGGGCCGGTACTCACTAGCACAGTGTAACAATACTGTTGCATTTTCCCCCAAAAAGTAAACTGTCATTTCTATGTACTGCACAATGTTGTAGCTAATTTAAGTCATAAGCAAGATCACTCCTTTCCTCTTTGGCCATCCTACCAACTTAAAGACATCCCCGGGCACTATGGAAAAATGTTGCTTTTTTTACACTTCAAAAGACCAGTTTCTTACTAATCAACGGATTATTCAATGGTAAAAATAATAGTTGCAGCCCTTATAAGAAACGTCTGGACTAAAGAAAGGAGCTCCAAAACATATATAAGTTAAAGTAGTGTATTGAGGGGCCAATTTAATATATTTTTAAGTTTTCCATTATTAATGTCCCCTTATTCTGAAAGAATCATTTCACTGTACTTGGGAGCAATAACACAACTTGTATTGTAAATACATACTTATGGTATATCATCTCAAAGCTTCACAATAAAACACTTAGGCTGTGTTCGAAAAGCCCTACTAACATCCTACTCATACTAATTTTGACGTCAATTTGAGTATGTTGTGGTTGTGTATGTGAGTTGGTGTAGGCGAGAAATGCCCGGATGAGTACTTACTTCCAGGAAGATTTTGTGTATGGATCGATAGGTTACTTTTCCTACTCAACAGCCCCACAATGCATTGCGTCTTTTCAAACGACACAGAAGTTTTATTTTTTAATTCTTCATTCCTTCTGTGTACTTCAGTGTAAACGGTCCGAAGAACCTCCCAAACACAATCGATCGTTAAGTAGACAGTATGGAGTATTTACTGTACATGTTGAGTATGTAGGAGAGAGGACGTTAGTAGACCTTCTCGAACACAGCCTTACTCCCAGGTCCAGTGGTTCCTCCTTCCCCCACCAGGTGGTGCTAAGTAAATGAGACCTAAAGTACCTTGATTTGTAACCTGCAGTGTGTTGCATTTGAGTGGGAGGAGAACTCCTTTTGTGGATGAAAAGAGAGAGAGAGAGAGAGAATCTGCATTTAAATTAAGCCCTCTGTTATTATGCTAAGCAGCAACATGTTGGACCTCATTAGAAAGATAATAATCATTTGTGGCCATTAAAGCGATTGGGCCTCAGAGCCCAGAGAGAAAAGATATGTTGGCCTCTCCTTGATGGACCAAACAGCAGACAGATGAAATATGTTGGAGTGTGTTAATACAGCCCCAGCACCAATCAGATTAAGTGTGTTTGCTTAAGGTATTAGTCACACCATTGAACTTTGTATTTAGGACACCTGCTGTTGACAGTTGTTCTGAATTACAGAAGCTACACCTGGCTGGTTCACTGCAACGTCTTACACTGTTTTTTAATCAAAAACACCTGAGGCTGTATGCTCATCCGTTATTCTACCAACGCTTAAATGTCATTCATAATAAAATTGAGCTTGAAAACACAGGATGGCTTTCTGGTGAAAGGGCATTTCTGGTTCCTTTAAGTTGAAATATTTTATTTTATTTCAAACTATTACCAAAGTAAAAGAATAACAAAGAAATAAATGTGAAAAAAACATAAACAAAAGCCAATTTCAACTCAACAAATACTCAACCCGTTTGAAAGGGATAGGGAGAATTCCTTGTCAAGTCCCACTACCTCCATTCTTCAACATAGAAAATGGCAAATTCAGACCATTTTAAATAATACAAAAATACTACTCATATACTACAAGCACTGTTAACAATTAAGTTTTGAATATTTACCAGGAGGAGGGCATCATCCTTATCTGCTATCTTATCTTGTAGTTTAGTTCTTCATAAAGGAGAGCATGCTGTGGTTAGCTTATGTTAGGGATAATGTAGCGAACAAATCACTCCCCATAAATAAAGACCGACAATATGTTTTACATCAAAAGAAACAAATGTTGGTCATGTTCATCTGTTGATTATATCTCTTAATTGGTCTGTTTTACTGAAAATATTCACATCTCAATCTCTTCTCTCAAAGTTTTTTTTGGCATTTTCAAGCTTTATTTGATAGTACAGAGTTGAAATGGGGAGACAGAGAAAGAGGGGGGATGACACGCAGTAAAGGTCCATGGGTTGGATTCGATCCCGCGACCACTGCAGCAAGGCCTGAGCCAATATGGTACGCGCTCTATCCAGTACACCACCGGAGCGCTCCCCCCCCCCCTTCCTCCCATTCTTATGTAAAATAATAGTTCCAGCCCTTAAAGTAACTATTTTTACAAGTTATGCAAAAAAAAATAAAAAATCTCATACCTTTCATGCCCAACAATGTTTTCCTCTGCCTGTTATTATTCGTGCGAGAACACAGAGTGGTAGAGTGGAGTAGGCTGGATAAACACAACCCGTCCACTTTTCATGTTCGCCTCGCTGACGTGTGGCAGTTGAAGAATGTTTTAACATCATGTCTGTGTGTTTGATCTGAGAAAAATTAGCCATCAAGACCTCCTTTAAAAAAATACATATAGAGTGCTGCTTGAAAGTATGTGAACCCCTTGCAGCTCAGGGTTCACAAACTTTTGCACATACAAAGGTTGGCAAATAATTTGTTTAATTACTTTTAACAATTGATATCCTGAAAAGAAAAATGTGGAATTGATAAACAAATCTGTTATTTCATATAAAAAATAAATACTGGTACTGATACAAATGAATTAATAATGGTTAAACTCAATAAAATTCCAAAGGCTCAAGGGGTTCACATACTTTCAAGCAGCACTGTATAAAAAAAATAAATCCCATGCCTCTCTCATAAATCAGCCCAAATGTCACTTTTACACACTGCTAGTGCTACAAGTAGGTTTTTGTCTTGACACCTCAACACTGTATTTGGTGAGTAAAACACATGGCGTGTTGTTTTTCTTGGTTAATTGTTAATTGGATTGTTATTCATTACCCCTTATGTGTGAAATCGCCACCTCTGCCTCGTTCACTCATTACAGCTAGATCTGTCTGACACCCCTTTGGTCGCGTCTCGTCAACTGGAAAACATCACAGCGGTGTGACCAGTGAGTGTGTGTGTGTGTGTGTGTGTGTGTGTGTGTGTGTGTGCGTGCGTGCGTGTGTGTGTCTGCGTGTGTGTGCGTGTGTACCCTGTGATTCCGGATAACGCTGACACACCATTATGAGTGATACGGTACAGTTAACTTGTGTCACAGTTTGTCTATTTGTCACCGCTGAGTAACAGGCGTTTTTTTGTTTGTCCTTTTTGTCTTCCAGTCCGAGTCGGAGCAAGACGAGGAGTGTACGGGCAGCATGGGCTCCGCGGGTGTGGCCGTAAGTCCTCTCTTATATTACGTATTTTCATATGTTTTGTTCTTATTAAAGCTATAATGCGTAACTTCTGTTGCCCCCATGAGGAATTCTTGAGAAATTACACTTTTGGCGCAACTACATGAGGTTAGCCTTAGGTGATCCCAAATAGAAGTTATACCTCCTGCTGTATGTCCAGGTTTTTTCTTAGCAGTAGTATCAACAACTGAAACATTTCTTGGGCGCTTCCCGGGATTTTTGTGAGCTCCTGCGCCAGTGTCAGAGGGTGACACAAGTTTGTAAACACTGTCATACTGAGAAATACAGAGAGAGAGAGAGTTTTGTGGAGCTGATAGGCTTAATCAATTTTGTGTCAACCTCGTTTGGCATTAGCCTGAATGAAACATTCATTTATATGAAACCGTTAAGCCCTATAGCTTTAACAAAACATTAAACCAACAAAAGAAGTTGAAGAATGATGTGTTGCACTGTGTGCAGTGTCATCATGGGTGTCTCCCACTCTGCGTCAGTTGGTCATGACTCAGTCATTTATAGGAACTGGATTAGAGGTTTGAAGCTTCAGCATTATCAAAAGTGCCCACACCAGGATGTGGACAGTAGGATATGTGTGTGTGTGTGTGTGTGTGTGCGTGCGCGCTTGCGTGTGTGTGTGTGTGCGCGCTTGCGTGTATGTGTGTGTGTGCGCACTTGCGTGTATGTGTGTGTGTGCAAGAGACTATAGCTATGTCCCATTACAGAGACCACGCACTTGGTAGGACGCAGTCTCGCGGTCTATGAAGGCTATAGCCTATGAAGGCCGATTTTAAGGCCGATTCCAAGGCCAACGAGCCTTGTTAAATGAGACGGTCTCCGCAGGTCTCCGTTTACGAGCATTTCCGGTTTACGTAACAAGCCGTTACCTTGCGTGACGACTCGCCGCTCCTGTGCTGCCTAGCAACCCTGATTGCTGCCAACGGAGACAGCCCTGTCAATGGAGGAAAAAAGAAAAAGAAGTTGCCTACCAGACGAAAAGAAAAAAAAGTACAAGAAAAAAAGAAAGGAAGATAAAAGTTAAGAAGATGGAGCAACACGTTGCTGTTTTGTTATTTTTTATTTTATTTTATGCAATCTCTGAAAAAAACGCAATGAATCTTGGGATATGTTGGGCCACGAAGGATACATCTGATGCAGCCTTCAAAACCGTGAAACGAAGGCTGCATTTCTCGGCCGCATATGAGGAGCCTTGCAAGGAGCCTTGCAAATGGGACAGCCTTTGCGCGCCGCTATGACGCAATCGGTCTTCAAATGCAGCCTACGCAGGCTGCAACCCCTGAATCAAGACACAGCCAGTGAGTGTTTTTGTGTTTGTGTGTGTCTATGTGTGTGTGTGTGTGTGTGTGTGTGTGTGTGTGTGTATTTGTACAACTATTTTTGTGAGAACCAATTTGAGTTTTAGACCTTAAGAGTGAGGACATTTTTGGAAAGTGAGAACATAGTTGCAGGTTTTCACTTTGAGACAGGCCAAGAAATCGCTGTTTGAAAGTTAACAATAGGTTTTAAGGTGTGTGTTAGAATTAGGAATAGGTTAGGGTTAGTGTAAGGGTTGCGGTAAGGCATTTAGTTTTGATGGTTACGGTTAGGGTAAAGGGCTAGGGAATGCATTATGTCAAAGAATGTCCTCACAAGTATAGCCATACAAACGTGTGTGTGTGTGTGTGTGTGTGTGTGTGTGTGTGTGTGTGTGTGTGTGTTTCTGTCATAGCTGGATCCTATAGAGAAGGAGTGGATCTACTCTGCGGCCGGTGCCAGAGTGCCTGACCTCTCTCAGCTGCTCAGACAAGACCCGCTGCTGGCTAACAAGAAGGTAGCAACGCCCCTCTGCTTAGGAGGAGAAATCCACTTTGCTGCAAATTGGATCTTATTTTCATTTACTTTTCTTTTGGGGCCATCTGGCGGCATAAACAACATCTGGTAACTTGGCGATAACGCTACAACAAAAACGGATGGGGGTAAAATAAAAAACTTGGAATGAAATTAGTGGACTGTTTCAGACGAACTCACAAGAATAGCCAAATGTATTGAGAAGGAAAAAATAAGAACAAATGCTAAAAATATAAGGCTACATATCATTTCTCCCATGTCCATTGGAAAGTGGGAAACTCTCAAGGGACCGCTATGAACTGAAAGGGTCGAGGGTCATGTGGCAATTTTTTGGGGAAACATTGGAAAACACATTACAAAGTGTTCCTAACATTTTGTGAATCTCTCCACAGCAAAGGAAATAATGTTTACTGTTTAGTTGTGATGAAGCGTTGAGTTGTGACCTCTTAAAACGGGACCGTATATTATATTGACCAACTTCATTTTTATTAACTATTACTCCAAAGGGTTTCTACTGGAACATTTTCAAATAAAAAGCCTCATCAAACACAGCCAGTGTCGACTATAAGACAACATTTTGATAAAATCTCAGCACAGCCAGTAGTAAAAACAAGCTACAGATTAGCTTGCTTGCTGCAGTGCTAGTTCACTCACCCCTTTCCATCATGTGACCCTTGCCTTACTGTTTGGCGTTGTGGTCCCTCGAGAGTTGAAACCCCATCAAAGCCAAACTACTCTGTCGGATGCAATAAAAAATGAAGAGACTTCTTGCTGTGGTTGTGTGGTATTCATGGTTTCACTAATTTATGCTTTTGTGTCTTCTTTTTTGTCTGGGCTTCAATGCAGGACTTCACCTCAGTGAGTATTTGATGTGGCACCTTCAGAAAATGTTGCATGTTATGGTGAAGTCATAGTCATCATGAGCTCATAATATTTTGCTGGATCTAATTTAATATTACATGACCATTGTCTGACATAAAGCCTCTTTATTTTCTCATTTTGACACAATGTGACTCCCGACTGTGACCATGACCATCCTTCTCTTAGGGGGTAAGTTCTCTCATTTATACATCTGCCTGCACCGTGTGTGTATGTGTGTGTGTGTGTGTGTGTGTGTGTGTGTGTGTGTGTGTGCGCACTAACTCCGCGACAACACCTGCTATAAGCCGTGGCGATGTAAGGAAGTTAATCTACAGTTCACACTAATAAGACTAACCAGATATATTACAGCAGTGTTCCTCTGATCTTTCATCTGTGCGCCCGTGTATTTGCACAATGCAAGCGACACTAACAAAAAAAAACTCCCTCTGTCTCTCTCTCAAAAAAAACCCTGCGTTTTGCTTGTGTAACTTTCACAAGCTAAAACTCTTGTCCCGATCCCCCCCCCCCCCCTTTTTAAATAGTATTCTGAGAACCCTCGTGTTAAAACATCCCAGATCATGCATTTCAAAAGGTCCACTATCAAAAGGATTATGAAAGATAGCTTTTTAGCTCCTGGTCGCCCCCCCAACCCCCTGACAACCCAAATCCTTTTATTTGTCTCCCTGTGTGCGCTTAAGAGATTTGAGCTCATGTTTGTTGTCCCTCCCCTGTTCTCACACTGTCCTGGGACCACCTTCTAAGAGTGTAGCCCTAAGCCGCCTGCCATCCCCACCCGGACAAGATAGCAACAGGCCCGCCATTGAAGTGTAATAGGGAGATGTGTGTGTGTGTGTGTGTGTGTGTGTGTGTGTGTGTGTGTGGAGAGGAGAGCAGTGGAGGGGGGGGCAGATTAAGGAGAGTCTTAATGCCCCACAAAGACTTCACCCACTTAAAGATAATCTGAAAGTAATAGAGCAGGCTGGGATTAATTGTAGAACAATGCAGGTTGTGTCCCTGGGAAGGTGCTAAGTCCCCCTCTGGCGTCTTTGATGTTCCCTTTTAGCCCCTTTAGCCTTTCCCTGTTCGGCAGTGAGGTGGATGGATGGATGGATGCCTTCACACAGATAACGTACGCAGATAGCTAGAGTTACAAAAAAGTCACAAGAGAGTCTTGAGAAGGTAGAGTCTTTTAAAACAAGGAGTGAGTACGTTTGATGTGCATTCCTCAAGTCCCGACGTTGCTCGACAGAAGTTACGTTAAATCTCCTAGGAGTAACTTGTAAATGTTTGTGAAACGGTCAAATTTTTTCCTCTGATGATCATAAATGACCTGTAATAGAAAACGAGACCATAAGCGAAAAGAATGCTATATTTATATGGGTATCATGAAGGCCTTTTGCACGGGTCCGATCTCCCGGGAACTTAGACAAAACGATTTACGGCAGGCAGAATGGAAAAGCATGTGTTTCTGAACTGTACTAAATCGAAGTTGACTTTGCTTCTCCATAGTCATATTACCATTATTAATCTGACATATTCACGTATAGATACATTACCTCATGGCCATGCATCCTGCCGTCTCTCTTTCACTCGCTTCCTAAGCAAATGCCCGCGCCGATAGCACACGCTTGTGCGATGGTGTAGTAAAAAAAACGCTACCGATTTTGTCCAAAGGGGGCGCTAGAATCAACAGGGGAAAAAAAACAGAAAGCTCCTCTCGGCCACTTTTGAGTGTAACGGCTCTAAATCACATGTTTGAACAGGACTGAAGGGATTACTCTTCATCCTGGGAGGACTTAAGTGTTTCCTGCTCTGTCCAAAATCCAAATGTTTGTGGTGGATCTGGTGGGTTTTGTAGATGTGCCCGTCAAACAAAGGTTTCTAAAAGGTGAATAAGCCTAAAAGTGAAGGCGTAACACAGGTCTTCACCTGAGTCAAACACCTCTCGCCCTAAAGTCTCACACACTCAATTCAAATCCAAAAAGCTTTATTGACATGACTATTGTGGAAAACAGTATGGCAAAAGCGGTCAGGTGGTCAGGTGGTTTCGTATTTAAGTGTTCCTGTCAAGCAGTCGTTTCAATAGGTGTATGTACTTACAGGTTAACGTGTAACATAGATCTCTCCTTCCCTCACTGTAAACTCTCAAACACTCAATTCAATTGAAAAAGCTTTATTGGCATGACTATTGACTAACAGTATTCTCTCTCTCTCTCTCTCTCTCTCTCTCTCGTCTACCCATGACGTTGGCCTCCGTTCCCCGCGGTGACGGACTTCCTCTACAACACAGTTTGTAAGTACATCATCATACGCCCATCACTCCACTCTATCTTCCTCCACATCAGCTGTCAGGCAGACACACACCACTGCCCATTGTGTCTACTGTTGACTCCAAGCCCCTCTTTAGCCCGAGCTACTTCCCTCACTGGGGAGCGCGTGGCGGGGACCCAGCCTCCCCTGAGTGATTGGACAGGTGTGTTTGTGTGTGAGTGAGTGTGTGTGTGTGGTTGTGTGTGTGTACTTGTTGAGTACTTTTTGAGGACAAATTTAAGCTTTTAACCATCGGAGTGAGGACATTTTTGGCTTTTCTTCAAATTCCTTTTTAAGGGGTTAAGACTAGGTTTTAGGGTTAATGTTAGAATAAGGTTCAGGTTAGGGTTAGTGTTAGGGATGGAGATAGGCATTTAGTTATGATGGTTAGGGTTAGGGCAAGGGGCTAGGGAATGCAATATGGCAATGAGTGTCTCACAAACATAGAAGTGTAAAAATGTGAGTGTGTGTGTGTGTGAGTGAGTGTGTGTGTGAGTGAGTGAGTGAGTGAGTGAGTGAGTGAGTGAGTGAGTGAGCGTCTGTGCATGTGTGTGTGTGTGTGTGTGTGTGTGTGTGTGCGTGCTTGCTTGCGTGTGTGTGTGTCTGTGCGTGGTTGTGTGTGTTTGCATTGTTGCCTGCGAGCGCGCGTGTGTGTGTGTAACCCCCCAGTGGGCAGGAACAGTAACGCTAGACGCAGGAGGAAAGGGAAGACGCTGCATCCTGTCCGGTCCTCGTCCATCAGGCGTGCTCACCAGGAGACCCACCGAGCCGCCTGTCAAACCGGCCCGCCAACAATCTGTCTTTCACTCTGACAGGGGACACACAAAAGATATGGGGACACACGAGCCCAGACAACATCTATCACAATATGTCTCCCAGTCTGAGAGGTGTAGATAACTAGCGCTTAACCCCCCCTTCCCCCACCCCCCCAAAAAAAATCCTTTTTGAAAAGAGTGGATAGAAATACACATTTTTTTTTCTGTGTTGGCATCTGTTGGACAGGCTTGTTGCGCTACGATTAGCACAATTAGCGTTATTGCCGCTAAACACAAAAGGTTTTCTTGTGTGCTGTGTGGGTACAAGCCGACCTGACCCCTAGTTTGTGCCTCTCCTGTGTGTGTGTGTGTGTGTGTGTGTGTGTGTGTGTGTGTGTGTGTGTGTGTGTGTGTGTGTGTGTGTGTGTGTGTTATCACAGAGCTAAACATCTGTTTCTCTGAAAATAAACTCCAGATGAGGGCATTTAACAACACTTACAGCTGCTCTGAACAGATTTTCAGAACCCCTCAAAGACTTTCCTTAACATCATGGTGGAAAAATATTATGTCTAACGATTCTATTCTGTCAGTCAAGATTTTTTTTTTTCATGCCTTTTTCAAGTTGCAAGCTCAAGTTGCAAAAAAAAAAAATCAGGTAGTTTTTGTGCAGCACATGAAAAATATGAAAAAGTTATTTTTGTATGAAAACTCAACAATATCCATATGTAGACAAATATACAACTAATACTAAAATGTTGACATGCTGGTTTACATTGAATTAGTTAAGAATGGACATACAGCATATCCTTTACAAATACAATCTTGATTTGGTTTAAGAAAAAAGAGATCTAACTAGGAAAACTTATCCTAAAAAATCTAAAAAATCCTAAATATTTATTTGTCTTTTCTAGTCTTTGATTCTGGAAACAACCTTCAATACATCTAAATGCTTTTCAAAATTTTGGGGGAGGAATTTTTTTTTTTCCAGAGGCTTAGCTCTGTGTAATGGTGATACATGACAGGCACAAACTGCTGCTAGTCATATCATACGGTAAAGACCTACAATTACAAATAGGTTATAAGGTTTTTACATTCATTCACAGTTAAAAGGCAATTCTCAAATGGTTACTGTTTGATTTACTGAGCTAAGGGTCAGAGTCTGAAGGGGGTGGATGTGGCTACTTAGCACTTAGCTCCACATCTGCACCTTCGCCAGGGCTTTCACCTGTTGATAGCACATAATTGCTCCGCTTTAAGTGTGTTGGAAAAAAGGTATTGGTCCGACAGGTGGATGTGGTTTGCATGTGAAATGCGTTTGCGTTTGTGTGTGTGTGTGTGTGTGTGTGTGTGTGTGTGTGTGTGTGTGTGTGTGTGTGTGTGTGTGTGTGCGTGCGTGCGTGCGTGTGTGCGTGCGTGTGTGTATAAATTTATACAACTATTTTTGTGGAACAGATTAAAGCGTGGACATTTTGGCCAGTTCTAACTTTGGGACAAGCCTTTAAGGGGCTGTTTGAGGGTTCACACTAGGTTTTAAGGTTCAGGTTCGAATTAGGTGTAGGTTAATGTGAGAGTAAGGGTTTGGTTTAGGCATTTAGTTTGGATGGTTAGGGTTCAGTGTTTCCCGCAGGATTTTTTTCAGCAGCGGTGGTGTGGTCCCACGAACCCTCTAGGGGGGCCCGGGGGTAGCCTGGCTCCGCCCGCCCGCCTACTTCCGGCCAAATTTTATTTTCCCTTCAGTAGTCAGTCTGGGTGTACAGCCCATTTCCCAGTTTTGCCGGAGATTCGACAGCCGGTCCAATCAGCGAACAGAGCGAGTGGCTGAGAACGATGACGTCGAAGTCGCGCTCCAGTTTCAGTTGCCAGAAGCCGGCTCATGACACACGTGACGACCAAACGTTATGCGATTGGTTGGCTAGTCCAGAGTGGCACTGGGCAGATCCAATAGTTTTAAACTTTAACAGACACCCGCCTCCATGAGTGAACGTTTGCCAATTACAGCACTGCCAGACCTTCTGTACAAATGAAATGAAGTACGATGGTCTGGTAGCACCAGGCTAGCCCGGGGGCATGCCCCCGGCCAAATTTTTTTTGTACCCTTTAAATTTGAATGCATGAATCTGGTGCACTTTCAGAGGAGAATATGCACTTAAATCCCATTAAAGGAGTCTTGTGTATTACTATAGATAGGATAATTGATGCTGACTCTTAAACAAGTTTAACCTTAGCCCCTAAGCTATTTTTGAGATGTTTTGGTTCGCCTGGATTTATTCTCTTATTAAGCTTGCATTCATCCCCCTTTAACGCACAGCAGTCAAGCTATGAACATCATTTATTTGGGCCACAACCTGGACTATAAGAATATGTGTGCTGCAGTGATGTCGTTTGAATGTAGGAAATATCAATTAGACCAAGGGTGTCAAACTAATTTTCACAAAGGGACAATCTACGATATGATAATCACACTAAGGGCCAGACATGTAGTTTACCGACATGCCTTCTTTTTAATCCAAAAAGTAAAAACAACATACCTATGAATATATTGTAAACCAACCTGCGCACGGGGCAAATTGGCTAGGTTTTGTTTCAACATTTGGGGGTACAAATTATAGGTGGGGGGTATGGGGGCACCCCCCAGAACATTTTGAACTTAACACTTAATTTCCTGCATTCTGGTGAGTAAAAATCAACCGATCTGTGCCTTTTCTAGAATCAATTTAGTGGAAATGTATTTATTTTTCTGTGAAGGAGAAGACAACATTCAGGTTCATTGAGAAAGCTATTATGCTAATATTTTTTTTAGGAATCATGACCCAGCACCGGTGTAAACTATTTATGACCACTGGAAACAAAAGGGAGCAGCTAGCTAACGTTAGCTACATAACAGATAACCAGATAATGTTAGCATTCATCCTTAGACACTTGACACAATCAAACATCAATATTAGCATGCTATTTAGCCACATAGATTGGCCTATTTAAAGCCCTGTAGAAAACTGACATCTTTTTCATTGATGCAAGTTCATCAATTCATGGCTTAAAAACCCTGAGCTGTAGAAGTTCCTAGCGGTAAGCTGCACGAGTGTCCACCTGTTGGGAGCGTGGGCGACGTGCGGATATGAGACAGGCTCTGCATGCAGAATTTTTTTTTTATTATTATTTATTTATTTTTTTAAACCTAAATTGATATACAAATTATTTTCATAGCAGCTGCTATGTGAACCTGGGGGAAACACTGGGGTTAGAGTAAGGGGCTAGCGAATGCATTATGTCCTTACAGGTATAGCTGTACAAACAGCTATACTTGTCAGTGTGTTTGTGCTCGTGTGTGTGTGTGTGTGTGTGTGTGTGCGTGTAGTGAATGCTTGCGTCTATTCTTTTCACACACGTTTTTGGTTGTCTTTGCGTGTAGACTCTGGGTGTATCCTCAGCAGTTGTGTGGTGGGGGCCTCCAGTGTTCCCCTCCCTGACGTGTAGCTGACAGTAGAGGGCTGATGTGTGGGTGGGGCTCGGCTCTACGGGTCACACTAACATCATCAATCTTCCCCCCGCGTGACAGGCGGCCGGGCCCCCCAGCCGTGGGCACAGTGCCTTGTTGTTTTGTAATTAGGGCTCTGTTAGGATGGCAGGAAACCATCTCTCCATCCGTGCACTCCCCTCTGTGCACAGCTGGCCCGCTCATGCCCTCACACAGCCAATAAGAAACTGACCCAACAACGCTCACTTTAGACAACTTGTAATGAGGCTATAGCAATTATCATGCCTTGACAATGGTACAGAACATTGGAGAATATTTGTAGTATTATTATTAATAATTTTTTTTTTCTGTTTTTGCACACAGACAGCTATGCACTGGGCTGCCAAACATGGCAGAGAGGACATGGCCTCGCTAGTGGCTGACGCAGGTGCTGACGTCAACACCAAATCAGTAAGTTCTTTTTTAATTTTGTCATTTTTATACACGGATTAAAAAAAATTATTCCTTTATTTTCTTTCAAACGGAATAGTTGGACAATCACACATCCATAGATGAATGGATTGATGCCACTGAAACCATAATTCCTAGACAATCATTTTAAAATGGGAACTCCAGCTATTTAGTACCGCACAACAATAAGTCAGGCGAGATTCATGCCAGCTAGTGAAAGGAAAGATTTGTGCAGGATGGTGAAATGGCAAAAATCAAGCAGCAGAGACCACGATACCCTGACTTTAGTCTTGATCCTACATTTCCCATAATGCAACTCAATAGCATTTTTCATGCAGCGCTCTGATGTTCTGTACAAACCAGCCTCTATTCCACCACCTTCTAAGACTCATTGAGGAGTGCCCCCAATCACCAATTAATCCATGTTATTTGTTTTCTCTTTTTCTTGCAGTATGTGAGTATCCAGGTTTTTTACATTGGGAGGTGACAGGTTTGTACAGCAAGTTATTTGACTTGATGGGTAACTATGGGTTTGTGATGTAATGTTCCTAAATGATATCTATGGAGACCCAGCTGTGCAAATGTCTCACAGCAACACGTGTTGTCGCCAGGCGCTAATAAATCATGTCATGTCATGTTAATTGTTTCCCAAAACAGTGTGTCCATGTGCCAGCCATGCAAAAACTCCACAACTATGCAATTTTCAGTGAATTACCAAGCAATTATGTTTTTACCATTATCTTGTGTTTCCATAACCTTTGCTAATTTGTATTTTTTTTTCTTTTACTGGGCTGTTTTCATTGGCTGTGTCCGGGCCTGGGAAACTCTAGGGGGTAGGTACTAAAGCCTTCCAGTTATTCCACTTTAAACTGCCTCCGCCCTTTAATGTGACAGCAAAGAGAATCATTCTGAACTTTCAAGTTTTTTTTTCTTATTTTCCTTTTTGCCCTTCTCTTGTTTTTTTTGTTTTTTTTGGTTCCTAGGGATACACGCCTTTACACATCGCAGCATTACACGGCCATCGGCATATTCTAGACCTGCTCATAGGGACATATGGTAAAGGAATATTACAATTTAACTTGTTGGTGGTAACATAAATAAAGCAGTACTTTTGAGTTATACAATAAAGGTAGAGTCAGCGATTGTGGATAATGTTTGTTGTCAGAATCCCTTTTTTTCAAAATAAGTGAATATTTCCTCACGATCCGCTACCTGTCCGTACTGTTTGTGCGCTGGAAAAAAAATGAATACACAGCCCAGGCTCTGTAAACTGGTATGTAAAAAAAGAAGGGGGCCCAAGGCAGCTAGCGACATGACTAGGCTGTGTATGAACACCAGATTTCTATTCAGCGCACACAGTCCGGACAGGTAGCGGATGAGGAGATATTCAGTGATTTTGACAAAAAGTGATTTTGACAACCAGTTTCGGTGACTGAACCTATACATAATTGAACTTTTTTTGTTGCACATGCTTAAAAATATAAGCCCATTTACAATGTTTAAAATCATTACTAGTAAATCAATCATTCGCCATATTTAAGCCTTTGTTTTCTGTTAAATACATGTGCAGACAATCAGTGAGAGAGTGACAGATCTTTGTTTGCCTTGGGATCATGGGATGTTGCTTGAAGCTTTGGGTGTAAGGTGTCAGTGAAGAGGATTACCAGATGCCTCCATTTACAAACATTTCATTTTTTCTTCTCTTATCAGGGGCTAAAGAAAACCTAAGGGACTACAGTGGCCATCTTGCCTGCCATTATCTCAACATCAAAGAACCCGAGGTTCCTCAAGAGGAAGAATGCGAGATACGTAAGTCCTTCGTACTTTTGCTGATAAAATACAAACGATTTGTGATTATGTGTGTGTATGTGTCTTTGTTTTAGTGTAAAATAAGCTTAAAATAAAGTTAAAAAAAATGAAAATAGGCTACAAATGATTTGAGGGATAATACATCACGATTTGATCTGTACAAAACAGTAATGTAAAATGAGAATTTGCAGTTTCACTGTGCCCAGCAGTCTTGATGCTAAGCTAAGCAATTTCACATTTAACAGTGAGATATGGTAGTGGTACAAATCTAACTCTATAAAGAAAAGCAAATAAGCAGACATCCCCATTATGTCAAAAGTCTTTTATAATTTTCTGAAAGTTGTATCTCCAATGTGGCTGTCGATGTTTTACTCTTTTTTAAATAAATATTAATTTAATAACATTAACTGTGGGGGTCTGCAGTTTGGAAACATTTTAAATAACCTTCAAGCATTTCAGTTATTCTATCTAGGATATGGTTTAGGTTGATATGCGATTAATGGATTTTCCCCCCAAAAAATCAATGAACATTTTGCTTGCTGTGTCTCCCAGAGTTCCAAGTGACTCAAGTGGCCAGAGAGAGGAAGAGAGACAGGAAGTTAGCATCGTTGTTTCAGTCTAAGAAGAAGTGGGGCTCAGCCGAGGAGCTGGCTCCCATAGAGGAGGAGAGGAACCCATCACATCAACTGGTTGTTCCTATGTCCAGACCCAGAAAGTTCTCACGCTGAAGGGAATACACACACACACACACACACACAGACACACACACACACACACACACACACACACCGGAATACACACACACACACACACACACACCAGGGACCATTTCTGAAAACATTTACATTTACTCATTTGCTTAGCACCTTTCTTAGCACTGTTACAAAGTGCTTAACAAGGAAAGCTATGACTATGGGAGCTCTCCGACACTCAGATATACACTTAATCCTTACATATGTATTTGCACACACAATGTAAAGCTACACGTATATACAAAGGATTGGACGTACGTGTTAGCATGATGTGTGCATATGTTATGTACACACTAAACACATGCACACCATTCATACCAATGCTTACAATCACACACGTTTGCACCTGAACAACTCATCCACCCAATGGACCAAGGTGCTTTAATAGGAGTTGTATGCTTATATTTGTATTATCTATATTTATGCTTACCATTGAAGTATTTTTTTGAACATTTAAATTTGAATGAATGTTGCCAACTGTTACTCATGCCTAACAATTTTTTAAATAAGCTCAGGCCACCTAGAATCTTTAAGCTTTTGTTTGTGATTAAGTGATCAACTCTGGACTATGAAAGTGTCCAGATTATTTTATGCTTCATTTTCACTCTCAGTGATGAGTTCAAGGACAAGTCTGGAGATAGAAATTCTGTATCATTGTTGTTGTCTATAAATCCAAGGGAAACCACTAAAAGCAAGCCCCTTACTCCTAATTTAAATCTTAAAAAAGGTCACAAATATAAATGATTTTGTTTTTGAAAACAGTTAAAAGGCATACATAGATTGTTATTGAGGACTATTTTCAGCTGCATATTTTGGTGCATTTTCATTTTCAGCAGCAGGACCTTAAAAAAGACGCTACAGTTCATCGTTATGAAGGCACAACTCAGGTGCAACACTGTGGCTTGCTGATGTGTGTCTAATGTATCAGACTTTCAATACATACACACACAATGTTTTAGTCCAATACATTTTGTTCTTTTCATTTGGTTTGTTGACAAATAGGAAAACAATATAGAAAATACACAGACTTTTACTTTGAAGGATCACACTGGGAGTTTGTATGTTTTTGCCCATTAGAAATAATTTTCACTTAACACAATGCTAAACATTTGTACTTTTTACGAGTCGTTCAAGCGACTTTGACAAAACCATTGATTTCGATTAATGTTAGTATGGCATTCACATCAACTTGCAGATACACTACAGTAGGCCTATATATGGGATCCATTATGGTTAAACATTTTCATTTTGTATTGAATCATTTATTTTAAATTCATTTGCGGTATCAAATACACAAAAGGTCAGCCTATCCCTCCCCTTCGTCAATGTGACAAAAATACACAACCCTTCCCTCCCCCACGTCTGACCCTCCTCCCCCTTGAAATATTTCATACATTCCCCAACGGCAACAAAAATCTTGTTTATCATTCAAACTGCCAGCATGAGACTTCTACTGCTGAATGTTGTAATGCAACCAAACAGTTACATTTGTTAACACCAAGTTAGTGTTTACCAATAATACAGTATCTTGTGAATGCTATTGTAAATCTCAGATATACTGTAAGTAAGCACCCAGATTGCACCAAGCTTCTCTTACATAGAGATAATAACATTACTTATTACATACTAGATCATTTGATTCTTGTTAAAGACATTTTCAAATTGTACTGAGGGCAATGGCTTCTAGGAAGGTAACACATGGATCTAGAGAGGCTAAATTAAGCTTTGTAGAACGATTATCTTTGAAGTGTTTCCAATGTGTTCTAAAAATGGGTTTTAAACATTCTAAACTGCCAGTGTGTTCCTTTAAATCACTATTTGCAAACGCTCATATACTGTAGTTCAAGGTTTTGATTCAATGCCAATATCAGTTCATTGGCCTTTCGTAAAGCTTTTTTGCTGTCATGGCATTTGCTGTAATGATTGAGGGATTGAAGTGTTTTTGACTGATGTGCCTGCAGTTTGAGCAGGTAATCTGACCTCTTTGCAGTTTTGTTACTTGATTTGAATTCCTTGGGAAAAGTGTGGTGATTGTCAGCTGAATATACTTTAATATGCCCACTCACCTCGTGTGTGTGTTAAAATGCTTTATAATGTTTTGCAAAATTTAAATTTGCACTACTACATTTTGAATCAGTGTTTTTATTTTGGTTTAAAGGGCTTTTATTATGCTTCAGGCGTCATTTTAATTTCTTGTGAAAAGGTGATCATAGGAACAATTTTTTATTCTTTTTCTTTTTCTCTTTATTTTTTCTAATTCTGTGCCATTGCTGTTTTTTTGTATTTTTCAAGATAATTGTATAATCTGAAACTAAAAGATCATCTATTTGCACAATATTTATACAATGAAGATATTTTGGTATTAAAAATGTGCTTTCTAATAAAACGTATCCCTGTGTTCTATGCCACTCACACAGTTCCTAACCCCCTTTTATTGTGAACTTTAAACAATTACAACAGAAGTTATTGCCATCCTAACATCAAATATCCGCTTGGCGTGACTCTGCTTGCTCACACACGGAGTTCCTTTTAATAAAGCAGAGAAGAAACAACCTCCCAATACAATAAAGCCAGTTTCTTTTAAGCCGCCTTTGATCTTATACTCTTAACTACCTGACTTTGTGGGCTACAGATGGAGTAAATATGGGCCACTGCTAACTCTCCATACGGCCTGAGACCCTTAATTCCTGATTAGCTGAAAAGGGCAGCACTTGCTTTTTTTGGGGCTCTCTTCGGATATCAGACGACACAGCGAGGGGGGACACAGCCAAGTGTTTTTGTGGCAGATTTTTTGAAGCGAGGATGTTGGTGGGATAAGAGGGGAGTTTCTGTAATAGATACTTATCTTACTGCCCTCGAGCCCCTCAAACAATGTCCCCCTCTGAAGAGATTATAACCCAGGGAGGGCACATTAACTCTAATCCCATGCTTTGAGGGCCTCACACCCCCCATACCACCCTCTGTCCCACTTATTCCAACCCCTTCTGTTGTTGGGGCGGGGGGGGGGGGGGATACCACCTTGTATCTAGTGCATGTATGAGTAGGGCCTGTGGCTATACGCACGAGGGCTGTGTGTGTGTGTGTGTACTTGTAGAGGGATCTTTGTGAGGACCAATTTTAGCTTTTAACCATCAGAGTGAGGAGGTTTTTGGAAAGTGATGACATTTTGCCTGATTCTTACTTCTTCAAAGGCCTTTCTGAGGGTTAGGAGGACTTGGTTTTGAATAAGAGGTATGAATAAGTTTAAGGTTAGTGTAAGGGTTGGGGTTAGGCATTTTGTTGTGATGGTTAAGGTTATAGGGGTTAGGGGTGCATTTTGTCAATGAGCGTCCTCGCAAAGATAGAAGTACAAGGATGTGTGTGTGTGTGCGTGTGTGTGTGTGTGTGTGTGATGCAAGGGGGGAGTGACAGTTTCAATAGCACGCTGACTCCAATGAAAAGCATTGAGGGGCTGCATACTGCTGTGTAACTGATTCCTCTCTCTGAAGAGATTAGGCGCTACATTGTTGGTTCAGTTGCTCATTTCCATGAGAGCACCGCAGCCTCCCCACCAGCGGCTGCTCGGGCTTTGTTATTTTGAGTTGGAAAACACAGAGCCCAATGTCCCGGGCTTCCTTGTTACCATTGTTTCACAAATAGGCCAAAATGTAGATGTCACGTCACAGATGCCCAATAACCTCATTAGCCGCTTGCTGTGAGGCTTTTTTAGAAAAAAGAATAATAATAATAAAAACGCGTGAACTTCAGTCTGCTCAAACCCTGGTGTGGCAGCTTTTCTGTGGTAACATTAAAGGCCTTTTGTTTCGCTATAGGAGATACAACAGTGTCAATAAGAGAAAGAATAGACTGATAGATATGCAAGGACATTTCATTTAACTTAACTCAGCTCCTGTTGAAAGCAATCTGTCTTTTTTGCCAAGGTTTCACCCCAAAAAAACAGCCTCTTACTAAAAGAAATGGCCTATCTGCCTTTCGATCCACATATGAGCAACTGAAGTGGAAAAACAGTGTGCGGCATTGAAATATTGTGTCAAGGTTACAAGGGTAACACGTCACTCATAGGGCAACCTATTTAAAAATCATTAAAAGTAAATAAAACAGTTGTGATACAACTTCATAAATTGTCTGTACACTTCTTATGAATGCTTTCAAAAAAGTGACGTTATGCACATCCATATGGGGCAGGTGCACAACTAAAATAAGTGTTAAAAGAAATAAATGTCCGCAACAGCTTAATGCTCCGAAGACACTGATTATGAATCACTGACTCCAACTTTAATTGTTCAAAAACACAACGTCTCGACCAGCAATATGGTCGTCCTCAGGTGCAATTGATCCCAGTGACCTATGACCCTTATCTACTTTAGTCACAAAATAACTTATATAGAGGTATTATTGTACACCAATTCAAGTACAGCTATTTTCATAGAAATTATCCCATTAATTAAATGTGACCAGATTTTCACAAGATATATAGAAGAAAAAAACACTGTTTTAAATAGGGTATGTATAGGACACAACGACGGCCTCACTGCTGCACTAGAAACAGCTAAAGTGTCAAAAGTCATCAACACACAACAGTTATCAACACTATCAGCTCCACCCGCACAGCAGTGTTTTGGTCAGGGGTAAACGCCTTATTAAAATCTACATACAGAATGTTTAAGGTCAACTTTAGTCTGAAACAGAGAAAGGGTTTGCAGTGAGATAGTGTAGAGAAACTGAAACACATTATGAAGATGAATGAAGATTTGAGGATTTGTCAATAAACTTCCTGATGGTTCCTGATGAAAATACCTCATTGACCGCTGTAACACTCAGAAGCAATGGCTGCGTTGCAATACCCGTACTTCCTTGCTATTTAGTAAGATAGAAAATAATTTATGATATCGATACATACTGTCAGATTGACGGAGCCTCCGTGTAAAAACAACCAGCGATGCAACGGATATATGAGCAAGAGGCAAGTTCAAGGCACAATGTTACGATGAAATAAATAAGTAAAGGTATGTCCCAATTGTGTGCATACTGCATGCTAACTATACATACTTTTCATGGTCAGCTGTAGTATGTAGAATAGAAAAAAATAAAGAGTATGCGATTTGGAATGCAGAACAGATGTGCAAGGAAAGTTGACAGGAGGCAGCGAGTTAACAAGCTGATCTGCAGCAACGATCACACCAGGGGAAGGCAACTCCAACCAGGGAACCAGCAAACTGTTCCAGGGGTCCAGAAGAGGGAAAGCCCAACATGAGCCATTATTTTAACAATCTGTCTCCACGTCTGTGTGTGACTGTATTTTCACCCAATATAATTGATTGTTTTTTGTTTAAATAAACGTTAGAGCTCAGAAATGAAATGGTAAAAATCATATTTTGAATGGGCGTATGATATTGTCTCTTACCGACAGCGATGCACCCTGCATCGAATCAAAATCAAAGTCATATCGCGGCAGACTTTGTGATATCTGCAAATATCGTATCTCTTTTCTATGAATCGATCAAATATTGTACCATTATGAAAACCAGTGATTTTATTTACACCCCTACCACTCACCCACCAATAAAACCCAGTGTAAATACATTAATACACAGCCTATATAGGAGCCACCCATAGGGCCCCAGTATACAGTATAGCAGCAGCTGTCACACCAGCCATCACCGGCCCTAACCAACGCCAACCTGTCACTCACTCAGCGGAGGGCCGTCAATCAGCCCACACCCAGGGAGGGAGCTGGGGTAGGCGGGACACTGCCCCGGCCCCTAAACAAAGACATACTTACATTTGCAAGCGTTTTTTTGAAGCGGGCGCTACTATTTTGAAAGAGTGATAGAGTGGCCCTGATAAGGATTCAATGACAAAGGACTTAGAGTGGAAGGGGGGGGGGGGGGGTTTAAGGGAAGAGGGGGTCAGATAGTGAAGGAGGTGGGATAGTTTGATAACATTCACACTTTGCTTACATCTCCCCATTTGTGTTGGTTGCCCCAGGAAAATCTCATTAGCGAGGAAAATTGGGGTTCTGCTAGGGGGCCGCTAAATATTTGTTGTGGAGTGACCCTCTGTGCTTTTCATGGTAATTCCCTGCTTTACGTTTGAAGGCACAAACATTGATCTTATCAAGCACTGGTCAATTTTGAGATTTTTTTTGGGCTATTTTGCTTCCATAACATGTTTTCTTTCATACAAGTTTAAATAAAAGGTCCACAATTTACATTGACGTGTTTATTTTACTAAACCTAAACAACCATCTTTAACAGCAATTATCTCAACATTAGTTTTTTCTCAAATTCTAAAGCACTTGCAGTACATTACCTAAACGTTCCATAACCATTCTCAGTACTATTCTGAAGGTTATTACAGAAGGATTCAAGCCTGACATTTCTTTGTTGATCTGTGACTCTTTTTTTATACATAACAAAATACTCTAAATTGCAGTAAACATATTAAATACACCATTTTCACCTTTCTTTGTACTTTTTCCCAAGCCCTTCCCCAGATTTTCACTATATGCTTAAATACAAATCCCGTCTCTGTCAACTTTCTCTCCCCCTCCTCTCAGTATCTGTTGCAGTAAAAAATAAACTAACAAGCAATAGGTGTCGAGGCCTCTGTGGATTCTCCTTAGGCTTTTGTTGTCCTGTTCACACCTAGCTATGAGCTATTCTAATTGCATGTTTAGTCCCTTTGTCGGCTCGCAAGTAAAGGGAATTGCCTGTAATTGGGGGGGTGGGGGGGGGGTCACACCTAAAACCTTTTGTTTCGACCTGATCATTAACCATTTCGCACTGTCATTCTGATCTTATTTTCTCCCCAAAACCAAATACCAAAAACCATACCTAACTTAGAACTGTCTTTTCAGTGACTAATAATATGAGGTATGCCAAATATTTGTAGATCAAAAAGAAAAGTAGGACCTACAGCACTCTTTTCAACACATAGGAATGGATCTCAGGTGTCAATCAATAGATAAGGATAGTTCTATCCTATCTGCTATCTCGTATACTGTATCTCTTCAGGGGTACTGAGGACAATCGTCGTCTCCCATTTGGTCACTTTGCAAGCCATGTAAACGACCGACATCCTAACGGCAAACGGCCCAGAAACTAGACCTGACAGAGCAAAGACCCAACACCTGCACTGTCACGGAGGGGCTGTGGCCTAAGCAGAGGAGGAAGAGAGATAGAAGGTTGAAAAGAAGTTCCTATACGAGCGGGACAAAGGCCTGCTGCCCTGAGCTGTTTGTGTTCTGTGTTAGATGTCGACTCCTGATGCCATGATATACTAAGCCTCCTTTCTTCTCTTTGCTGCTCCGACCCATTGTTGCTCTTGTTCAAATTTGCTTTAGGTTCTGCCAGTGTGTAGTGTGGACCCCACCCACATGAAATCCTGCTCTCGATTCAACCTTCAACACTTTTTTTTTCCTTTTTAAATCTGTGGCTTTCTCCAAGACCTCACTCTCTCTATCTCTTCACATTTGGGGCCAATGATTTCACACTAGTCCACACTCAATGATATGATACAATACACACATTTCAAAACTCTTGGGATAACATAATATCAGGGGAAAACAAAGTGGTAGAGAGTTAGCAGTCGGGCTCTGCAACTTAATTTCCTTTATCAATGGACTATTTGGTGCACAAGATGTCACACAATGATGAAACAACAATCACAACTTTGCAAGAATCTTCAAATGAGAAAATTTGAGAAGTTTGAGTTTTTGTCTCAGCATTTCCACCGGAATCACATAAAAGGTTGCTAGAGTTGCATTTAAAGGTGCTCAGAGGAACTTTCAGTTTGTGTTCATTCTTGCCCCCACTTTGGAGAAAAGCGGGAGTGTTTTTACTACGCAAGCTGTAGTTCCTGGGTGAGTGTACCCATGACAAAGGCATTAAGAAAAACTACATAAAAATGGCATTTTTTGCACTGATGGTCTCGTATGCTGTTATATGTCATTTATGATCATCAGAGGAAAAATTAGACTGTTTCGGAAATATTTAAAAGTTCCTCGTAGCACCTTTAACATTCACTTTTACATTCAGACCCATTGAAACTACATAACATGCAATGTGGCAGACGCATTTTGCTCCAATTGATGATAATCAAAATGATAGCAAATAGACAAACACCTCAGAGAGATCAATTCTCCACATTACACTTGTATGTTTTGCAGCAATTCACACTCGGTTTCAATTGAAATCAGTTCACAAGTGAAAGTGGTTTTGTAGTATTCAGATCAGATAAGTAACGTGGTAAAACATTCTGCATTTCAAGCTAATATAACTGTTTCATTATTATGTATTACAGCATAAGATCATCATTTATCCATAAACATGTAAGCAGAGTTTTAATGTATTAGCAGATTGATATTATACAATAATTATATGTTTAGTGTCAAATTTTTATATGAAAAGTAGCTGTTAAAAATGTGCTGGAGTGAAAGTATATACTGTAGCTAAAGAAAAATGTAATTGTCAAGTACAAGTATCTTGAAATTGGACTTAAGTTCAATGAATTCTTGAGTTTGAAAGGAGACAGTATTATCAATGAATAGGAGAGACAAAATCAAATTCATTTTTAATCAAAATGACCCCTAAGAGGTCCTCTTCCCAATAACTCTTCCCAATAATTATTAAAAAAAAACGTGTACAAAAAAGACAACAAAGGTTGCCGCAATAAAGTCTCACAAAAAAATTGATTTTGAAATAATTTATGTGCGCTTACATAGTTTAGGCTTATGGTATGGTTAAAGCATAAGAAATTAATTCGAAAAATAATTTGAGCTTTGGAAATTGAAACACACTCACTCATATTCACTTTGAAATATTTAAAAATGATCAGTTTAAATCATTCACACATTTTTCAAGATACTTTAACCGTTGAATCAAAGCACCACTGCTATCACCTCCAGCGCTACACTTCTTAATGCTCTTAATATAATAATAACAATTATGCAAGATAAGAGGTCTGCAGGCCCTTTGACCTCAAACACACCACGGCAGCTTAACTCTTTGCTCTTTAGAAGGGTATAAGGGGCCACAGTGGAATAAGAAGTGTAATCTTCTTCTCTCATCTCCTCTCCTCTCATCAACACGCAACCCCTCCCCCCCCACACACACACACCCACACACACACACTAGCATTAGCATCTGTTATCTCACAATTATCATATACATTAGTCAACACCTGTTTCGCTTAACCTCGTTTAATTAGGGCCATTGAAACGTAGCGCTTCTCCCAAAAACAATGCCATCCGACATGTAAAGGGCAGTTTGTTATGGTTCAGTCAATAAATTAACAAATACAAAAAGTCGCTATATGGCTCTGGGGCTCGTGAGAACTGGTATCTGCTTTTGCACAATTATCCATTCAAGAGCGGAACGAAATCATTTCGAGACTTTTGCAGGACTTGTACGCATGCGTAAAACATATGCCATTTGTTTATTAGCGTAATCTAATGTTGCTGAGACGGTTAATTCGATTCCCCAAAAAACTACAGATCTGTAGGCGATGAAGTGTCAGAAGCGACAGTATGTTGTTTACAGAATCCAGGTAATTTTTTCTAAAGCTCTTTGGCGATTAGTGCGAGACATGCGAAGTGTTACATTCGACATATGATCAAATACTGGTGTAAACGTCGTTGTCTTGAAAACTAAACAAGAGCCTAAACATGTATACAAAGGAAGGTCTCTAAAAAATAAATAAAAATATAAAATGTCCCCATGAAATGTCTTAAAAATCTAATGTTCACGAGCTGTTACATTTATAAAAACGTTACATTTTGTGCTGTTTACAAAATACAATTACAAACTTAATCGTCTGCGTGACAACAGTTTGAGATTTTTGCTTTTTACATAAAGTTGATGGTTAATTCTAAGTATTTATTCACCATTTTCCCATATAAAAGTTTGCATTTGAATTGGAAACTTCAGTCCTTCTCTCCATAAATCACTGACTGTGTTGAGATAAGTAGGCCTAGCACACATTTAGCCCCTCTCCACCAAAAAAAAACGCTAAAAGGAACAGCGGAGGGCTTCTTTGATGGGATTTATCGCCAGTGAAAGCTGCAGATCTTTTGAACGTAGCTGTCAGTCAATACCACAGGGACCTCCTCCTTTTCGCACACCCCCAGCACACACACGCTAGCAGCTTGGCTTGTATATAAATAGAATCCGGGAGGTAAGGTCGCCACTCAATACCTGACTAGCTAGAGAGGGATACGCACATAGGAAAGATGCCCGCATCATCGCAAAGTGGATTTGGAAACTTCTTCTTGGACAGAAACATCAACATGCCGCCCGGATATCAGATCTCGTTGCTGCAACAACAACAGCAGCAGCAGCACCATCAGGCGCAGCAGCTGGCAGCCATGGCAGCCGGGCTTCCCATCACTTACTCTGGACTACAAGGATACAACTTTATCCCCTATCCACACCACAGGCATATCGCACACATGGTGAGTTGATACATTCAGAAATGTATTTAAGTTATGAGATGAAATGCTTTATTGCTTCACTGGTAACCATCTCAACTCATTTTCAGAAAAAGCATCTTAATGTTAGAGGTTTTGTTCTCACACTAAAGTCTGTTAGTTTACAAAGCCTAAAACACTTTTTTCTAATATAGGGTAACCTGCTTGTAACAAAAGTGTGAGTAAATTCCGATCTCGAGTAGCCAAAAACTATTTTCGGAAAAGCATCTTTACATTAGAAATGAGTAATACTGAAGTGTTGTTAGTTTACAAAGCCTAGAAAAAAAGAACTTTTTATTAACTTGTTCAGGAGAATATCCCATTAAATGCATTTCTATGTATACATGTAGTAGTGGTTTCAGTCATTGATTCGTGCGCTCTGGTTCAAGGGTCACCAAAACTCCGTGCGTAATTGCTCACTCTAACGCTCCTTCGTCTCTCTTCTCCGTCTTTCCAGAACAACGCTTTCGACTTGAAGGCGGCCTCTCCTTACCACCACGCGCTGCTGGCTCGCGGTGGAGCCTTCTACCCTCCGTACCGTGCGGGAGGAGTGACCGAAGACCCCGGTCGGGTCGCCAAAGTGGCCACGCGAGAGAGCACCGGCGCGCTGAAGGCCTGGCTCAACGAGCACCTCAAGAACCCCTATCCCACCAAGGGCGAGAAAATCATGCTGGCCATCATCACCAAAATGAGCCTCACGCAAGTCTCTACGTGGTTCGCCAATGCGCGGAGACGCCTGAAGAAAGAGAACCGCGTCAGCTGGGCGCACAAGGGCAAATCAGATGAAGAAGACGACGAGCAGGATGGAGAGAGCGACGAAGAAGAAGACAGCAAATGTCATATGAGCGAGAGGGACGAGGGAGAGCATGAAAATGAGCGCGTGGACATAGAAGAGCAGGGGGGAGATAGCGAGTTGGACATTTCGGCGCCTGTAGAAGCGCGTTTGGAGTTGCCACAGCAACAGGAGTCAAGAGGCGAGCAAGACGACAGTAGAGAACTGGCACTTCACGTCAAGACAGTTGAAAAGAGGGAAGCAGTTGATAGCACGCCGTCCGCCATAGTGGAGAGTAAAGACAATTTAGTGATTCAGAAACCCAAAATTTGGTCTTTGGCAGAAACAGCCACTTCAGAAACGGTGAAAAAACCGATGGACAATATGTATCACCCGGCGGGGAAACTGTGGGCCGAGTGGGCGTCCAGAAACGGGCTGTTTGTTCCGTCGTCTTACGCCACTCACGAAATTGTCTAATGAACAAGAGGCTACAAATGAAAAAGACATTCAACTCCACACCCTTTGCACTTTAAATCGTTCAAACCTCAGGGATCTTGTCTGGTCTGGTCGCCTAATTCCTGAAGTTTGCAGTGAAATATGAAATCTGTTGTTGTGAGACCAAAGACTAAAAACGTGTTATTGTAAATAAATTGTAGATGTATTTTTCCATCAGCGACTCCTGTAAATTGTGTCCTCCTTTTGTCTAATCATGAAGAAATATTTTTGCTTAAATAAAAGTTAAGAGTTCTAGCAAAATTCTCAACGTGTGTTGTGATCTTGTTTGAAGTTAGAATAGTGCAATACTTTTTTATATATATATAAATGGAGAAATAGTCATTTGATATGCAGCTTTGCTTCCTAGAAATGTTATACGTTTGTGTGAATTAGGACAGAGCACCAAAGGAACAATTCTATTCACTATTAGGCCTCCTGATGTTAAATGGATGAGTACAAAGTGAGTACTGGCCAGTGCTTTGCATATCTAACCCAAATCTTTTAAGTCTTCCCAAACTGGTTTTTGGTAAGCTTGTTGATGGTTAATCCATACCATCAAAGTGAACATTTTAGAACTCAGATTTTTTAAATTATTGATGTTACTGCACTTATAACTATTATACCCCCTTAGTTCCAGCATGAATTCAAGTCATATTAGACAGTATAGCAAAAGGCCTACAGGTCTGTTAAGGTGTTGGTGATGCTGTGAAGTTGAGGGACTCTTCACACATCAATCGAACATACAGTATCTCACAAAAGTGAGTACACCCCTAACATTTCTTCAAATATTTCATTATATCTTTCCATGCGACAACACTGAATAAATGACACTTTGATACAATGTCAAGTAGTCAGTGTACAGCTTGTATAACAGTGTAAATTTACTGTCCCCTCAAAATAACTCGACACACAGCCATTAATGTCTAAACTGCTGGCAACAAAAGTGAGTACACCCCTTAGAAAAAATGTCCAAATTGGGCCCAAAGTGTCAATATTTTGTTTTGCCATCATTATTTTCTAGCACTGCCTTAACCCTCTTGGGCATGTAGTTCACTAGAGCTTCACAGGTTGCAACTGGAACCCTCTTCTACCCATTCATGACGACATCAAGGAGCTGGTGGATATTAGAGTCCTTGCGCTCCTCCATCTCCCGTTTTAGGATGCCCCAAAGATGCTCAATAGGGTTTAAGACTGGAGACATGCTTGGCCAGTCCATAACCTTTACCCTCAGCTTCTTTAACAAGCCAGTGGTCGTTCGGAGGGGTGTTTGGGGTCGTTATCATGTTGCAGTACTGCCCTGCGGCCCAGTTTATGAAGGGAGGGGATCATGCTCTGCTTCAGTATGTCACAGTACATGTTAGAATTCAATGAACTGTAGATCCCCAGTGCTGGCAGCACTCATGCAGCCCCAGACCATGACACTCCAACCACCATGCTTGACTCTAGGCAAGACACACTTGTCTTTGTACTCCTCACCTGGTTGCCGCTCCACACTCTTAACACCATCTGAACCAAATAAATGTATTTTGGTCTCATCAGACCACAGGACATGGTTGCAGTAATCCATGTCCGTAGTCTGTTTGTCTTCAGCAAACTTTTTGTGGGGTTTCTTGTGCATCATCTTTAGAATAGGCTTCCTTCTGGGATGACAACCATGCAGACCAGTATGATGCAGAGTGCGGCGTATGGTCTGAGCACTGACAGGTTGACCCCCCACCCCTTCAAGCCCTTCAGCAATGCTGGCAGCACTCATACGTCTATTTTCCAAAGCCAACCTCTGTGTACGACGCTGACCATGTGCACTCAACCTTCGTAAACTGGGCCGCAGGGTGGTATTGCAACATGATAACGACCCCAAACACACCTCCAAGACGACCAGTGGCTTGCTAAAAAAGCTGAGGGTAAAGGTTATGGCCTGGCCAAGCATGTCTCCAGACCTAAACCCTATTGAGCATCTTTGGGGCATCCTCAAATGGAAGGTGGAGGAACGCAAGGTCTTTAATATCCACCAGCTCTGTGATGCTGTCATAAATGGGTGGAAGAGGGTTCCAGTTGCAACCTGTGAAGCTCTAGTGAACTACATGCCCAAGAAGGTTAAGGCAGTGCTGGAAAATAATGGTGGCCACACAAAATATTTACACTTTGGGCCCAATTTGTAAATTTTTTCTAAGGGGTGTACTCACTTTTGTTGCCAGCAGTTTAGACATTAATGGTTGTGTGTCGAGTTATTTTGAGGGGACAGTAAATTTTCACTGTTATACAAGCTGTACACTGACTACTTTACATTGTATTAAAGTGTCATTTATTCAGTGTTGTCCCATGGAAAGATATAAAGAAAAATGTGAAGAAATGTGAGGGGTGTACTCACTTTTGTGAGATACTGTACATTTCCATGTAAATTCAGACAGGGCTGTACCTCCATTAATCCAGGGATAATGTATGGAAGCCCCTGGGAACCACTGCAGGGCCTGAAACACAACACGCAAACACACAAACACACACACACACACACACACACACACACACACGCACACACACACACACACGCGCACACACACACGCGCACACACACACACACACACACACACACACACACAGCTGCCTTGTCCCCTGGCCTTTTCCTCTCCATGCAAATCCCTACAAACAGGAACACACATAGAGCAGATTAGCCCTTTATCTGAGCCTCTTCTCCTCACAGCAAACACATGAATACAGAACAGGATATCATGTCATGAAACTCCATGAAGTTTCAGATTTAAAGGTACAACAGTGTCTCCTCTTGATTTGGACTTTTTACACTGCTAGGCTACTTACTGACACTTTACTGCTAATATCTCCACTTTTAGTCTTAACAAATACTATCAAGTAGTAGGTCACCATATTGGAGAAATAGATGATGAATTTGAGCTTTTCAAAAGGCCACAGCAGACCTCTGGCACCCTCTTGAGGAAATAAAGAGTAACTACAGCATGACTTATTCCCTTAAACCAGCTGTTTTCACATTGTGGGGAGAGCACAGGTGAAATGGACGGTAAGACTTCACAATAAGGCACACAACTTTGTAGTAACTACTACATAGTTATACTTCACCTGACCCATACGTTTTTTTGTTCTTAGTAACCCGCATAGAAAACACAGACGCTTCTTGTAACTCCAGAACTCGCCTGAGAATATTCATATTTTTTCAAGTTTTCTTCGATATAAAAGCAATTCAGTGATATTAGTTTGCTAATGCATGAGTGCGATGCAAAAGGGAAGTGCTTGTTGCTCCTCCAGCTTACTTTCAATGCTGGAAATCTTACAAAATGGAAACTAATATACTATAGGCTAAAATGACTCAAAGGCTCAAGTTGCAGCCCTGCAGCAAAACCAAATCCACCATAGCAACATTATACTTCCTCTATTAATCCCCCTAAGCATCATGGGAACTGTATTGATTTTGTCCCAAGGGTGTCAAACTTAAAAATACACACCTACACCTACACCTACGCCCACACACACACACACACACGTGCGCACGCACCCACACACACACACACACACACAGCAGGAAAAATAAAAAATCCACATGGTTTGGATTTACATTTTAATGCAAGTAAAAACACAACTTTTAAATTACATGCAGTTTATATGCACAATTATGACATTAACACATTTGTGTACCTCCTTCAATATACAAGTGTTTTGGATATTAACAAAAAATATACATAATAAAGTCAAAGTAAAAAATGAGAGCACAACTTTAAAAAATGCTACAGACTTTAAAACTAATGCAGTCAAGTCACATACTTCAGTATGTCACAAGTATCTTCTAATATTCATCAATTCATCATTTGATTTGAATTGTTTTGTTAACACACTAGATTTTTTTTCCAGTGCACACACAGTACGGACAGGTAGGGGATCGCGAGTAGATATTTGCTGATTTTGACAAAAAGTGATTTTGACAACAAGCATTCTCCAGAATTGCTGAGGAAACTAAATACATGGAATTATGTACAACAAGTGAAACATGGGGATACAACAGCAAACAGGTTGCATTCATGATTGATTACACAATAATATCTATGTTGAGGACATTGTAAACGTTGAGTCGGGTTGTGACTCCTGTCGGGAGAGGATTTCTGATTTCCCGTTCTCCTGCGTCACAAAATTCCCTCTCTCGGTGAGCGCTAAATCTGAAGACATCTCCTCACTTGGGTCAATCTCGTTTTCCTCCGGTCCCATCGTGGACAAATGCTCCTCTTGAGAGGGATGGAACTCAGGAGAAATTAACTCCTCATCATTAAGTTCTGTTGGGTTTGTCACTAGTAATGCCGCTCCTCTCGGCGTTGGCTCATTCGCGTCTCCAAAACACAATTCAACGCAGCCCTTCAAGAGTAAAAAAACATTAAAATGCATATTAGAAATGAAGAATACTACATTTTTAAAGGTGCACTATGTAACTTTGGGTGTGTCAGAGAAGTGAACATTTTCTAAGGTATATTCTCACAACTGAATTAACAAACTTTCCTCACAGGAAAATTGGATCCCTGGAACACTGTTTGAAGTTATAAGGCTACCTTAAAAGTAACCGTTTCACTGTTGTTGTTTACAGCAGCAGGGCTCACAGTTTGGTTTATAAACATTTTCTAGTCTTACGTTTGGTTCAGGATTCCAGGTGCCCCAAAATAACTTTGTTTTGATTTATGATGATAGAATTCTTCAAAACTAAGAGTAACAAGTGGAGCAAATTTATTTTGTAAACCAGCTGAAGGCTCTGTAAATGTAAACAAATCCTTCTCCCTTGAAACGGCATAGTGCACCTTTAAAAAGTGGATTTCAATTAATTCAAGGCAACAGATTGAGGGTGTATTCACACATGGAAAGTCCATTAGTTCACTTGCTTTGGTCCAGACCAAATAGAGTTTCGATTTTTTTTGTTTGGTGTGGTCCACTTTCATATTGCCCCTTTTGCAAGTGAACCAGCATTACGAAGCAAAACCACATGTGATCTGAGGTCATTCATTCATTGGACAGACATTCTGGGGTGGAGAGAAGCAGGAAGAACGAAGTAAAAACTGCAAAAATATATCATTGATATAATATGGGGTTGAAAATAATAAAAAGGCCTACATCTAGCCTATAGATATAGAAGAAAAACATCAAATTATTGTTGTTTCATATGGTTATAATATGTAGCCCCATGTCAATGCCACGTTATGTGGCTTGTAGCCACGAGGTGAAACATAATTTTTACTGTATTGTTGCTGCTGGACGCGCGGCTCGCGAGAAGAATAGGCTCAAGCTGAAACACAGCTGATTAAGCTGTATCAGCTGGGTGTCAGTTCGGCGCAGCCCAGCTCCAAACTGACACGGGGACAGTATTGACGGTCCCGTTGGGAAGACAAATAAAAACACACACTTCATGCAAAGCGCAGCGTGAACCTGTTGGCACTGTAGGCTACGGGAGACGCTCCTCTCCATCTGATCGGAACATATCAGCATGTGTACGCGTCATTATCAAATGTAATATTTTCGCTCGGGGCTCCCGGTCAAACCACAACTAATCTTCCTAACAATGGCGACAACAACACTATCCCATAATGTGAAGCTGATGGCGATTTATTAAAAAAGAAAAGAAAGAAAAGGCGCAGTGCTTCCTGCATTTGGGTCGGATCGAGTCCGGCCAAATTCACACCACAAACGAACTGCAGCAGAGTGCGTATGGAACCGCATCGAGACCACCTCTCCAGCTGGGTCTCGGACCTCTTGTTTGGTCCGCCCCCGAGTGCGATTGCTGTATTCACACCTGTCTGAAAGATGCGCACCGAAGGCGGAATTGCACCTGGGTTCGTTTCAACCGAACTAAACATGGCATGTGTGAATACACCCTGAGTGTCTCTCAGTGTGTTTACATGCACTGTACTAATCAGATCAGTCCACCTGAGAAACACAAATAATTCCTTTAGCAGTTTAAGGGATTAAGAAAAGCCATGTAAACCCTGTAACCCTCAATACTAAATAGCATACAACTGTAGTGACTAAATGAAAAGTCCTTTAAAAGGCATGTTTGGCATTCTGTGAAAAACGCTTGTTTGCTTTCTTGTCGAGAATTGTATATAAAGATCCAAACCACACTCATGCCTGTACGCTTAAAATGATGGTATTGGCAGCAGGCAGTTAGCTTATCTTAGCATAAAGACTGGGAACAGGGGCAAACAGCTAGCCTGGCTTAATTGAAAGGCAAACACATTTTTCTGTAAACTAATGGCAGTTGTAAATTGTAAAATTGTTTTCGAACACAAGCATAAGCATTCCCAATAAATTGTCTTATAGAGAGAATTTTAACATGAGGCGCAATCATTTGTGTTGATCACATAGTCATAACAAGTTACATAAGCATACATTCTGAATGAGAGATTCATGAAGCTGTGAGGAAAGCAAGAAATGTATCAAACTTACCTTTAATTTCCCCTGTGCATCTCCATGTTTAACTAATACAAAAAAGGAAGAAAAGACAGAGAACGTGAGCACAATAAGTGGATTATTCAAAAATATCACAAATGACATATGTTTATGAGAGCATTTAGAGCATAGCATAGCCTACCTCTCCATAGGTAAACCCCGAGTATAACGATCACAAACGATACAACCAGGGACACCACAATAGCGATCGCCACGACATGCGCCCTGGAGTTTTGCTCTGCAAGGCAAGAGAAAGAGAAGAAAAAATAATAAACATAAATTAACCTTCTAACAGTGTGTACCATTTACAATGTATCGTCATCAGTACATCATCTAACGTACAGTATCCTTAGAGTTAAGTGTTTGAGTTGCATTTGGGTATTTATTTAAAGGAATGCAAAACTCTCAATATACAATATGTCCTCAAAGACAGGAAATAACACATATTTGCCCGTTACCAGGAGGAAGTACAAATTTAAAAAAAAAAGATGGTTCAATGCTTTATTTTTAAATATAAATCAAAACATATATTTTTTTTAGTAATTTAAACAGAGTACAGTCTACAGACAAATGTATACAGTGTGTAGGGAAATGCTGTAAATCCCACACTCAAAAACCACAGACCGGCATAGATTTATGAGATGCGCCGACACCGCCTCCATAGTTTCGTTTTGACAAAGCTAACCACACACAGCAGTTTGGGGGCGGAGGCTAAAAAACAAAAGTGAGAAACTTTTACTATTTGTCTGCCTACACCGAACTTACCACAGATGTTGTCAGATACGTCCGTTCCACTTTGTTGAATATGAAATCCATTCTCGCACCTGTAAAAGGATTTCACACCGTTAAAATGATGATTCCTGTGGTCAGATTTAGGCAATCATTTCTCATAAAGTGTCCAGAAAGGCAGCAGTTTGATATTGTTGATGTTTAGATTAATGAGATTTTAAATTTGTCAAAAAATTTAAAGGAAAACCAGTATTATGTAGTAAGTTTTTGGCCACTCGAAACCTCCAAAATAGCTTCAGTGCTTCTTGGCAAAGGCTATCCAAGTCTTTGAATATCTACTAGAAGGATCAAACACCCTTCTTTTAAAAGATATTCCCTTCTTTGCTATTTTGATGATAGTGATGGAGAGAGCTCCGAAATCTCCCATAAAGTATTAAATAAGGTTTAGATCTATCTCTCAATTCAATGTGATTCACAGTATTTTTCAAGAGAGACCCCGTGTGGCCTGTTATGAAATATGCACGTTAACCCCCTCAGCTATTCAGGTTTTATTGTCATCTTATATGTCCATATTTTTTATAGATTTGGCTTTTTGTTTCCATCGCTGAAATGTACTTGAAAGTCTGAATAAGTTAGCTGCTATTTCTCAAAGAGATGAGAGTGAATGTTTAAGTACTAGGTCCAGTGCTAAGCTAAAGGTGTCAGTGCTTCAATGGAAGTGCTGGTTGGATTATCAAACAGTGTCTAACACGTGATCCCCCACACCCTTTCACTGTCGGATATCCAAGACTGGCTGTTTGAAGTATATATGTATTCAAGAATACTGTTACCTTTAGTGAACTGCATACTTTTCCTATGTGACAAAAACCCAATAAATTTGAAAACTATGGCCCCAGTTTACTGAAAAAATGTTTTGTCTGGTGGCATGTGTCAGCACCACAAGATTGATATCCTATTCCCTTAATCGAGAATAAGCAATCGCCACAAAAGATATACAAAATACCTTTTTACATCTTAGTACTAATACAAACATATGAGAGTCTCAAGTCATTTCAAACAGAGTTCTTTTGTAAATGTACTGGGCTTTCTTTACTTACTCTGTCCACTTTACACAGACACTGTCCCATGAGGTTTCATTGGAAAAGGTGTCAGGAGGGCATTCTCGGCACACTGTGTTGTGCGTGTGATTGCCTGAAAACCAAAAGCGATGGTCAAAAAATAAAATAGCAGATTACAAAAAAAGTTTAAATATTCAGTGAAGTAAAATTAAAGAAAGTCACTATATCAAACCTAAGTGTGGTACCTTTGGGATGAGCCCCTTGTCCTGGATTGCATTTGCGGTGCGGCACACAGGTGATACACTCTTCACTGGAGCAGTGGTATCCGGGTTTACACACACAGACGTTTTGTTTCTTGGTCGAATGGACAGAATCCTCAAAGTTTTTATCTGAAAGAAGGATGGAAAAAAGTTGAGAGTTGTGCTACAACAAAAACCAAATAATCTATAAATATACTGAATATATGTACTGTGTATTGCCCTGGAAAAAATTAGCAGACCACTCCAAAGGTTCAGTGTCTCTTTTTTTACTATTTAAAGGCATATGTTTGAGTAAAATGCACGTTTTGTTTTTTTTCTATGAACTACTGAAAGCATTTCTACCAAATCCCCAATAAAAATATTGTCATTAAGAGCATTTCCATTTTATAATGTAGAGATGAAGATTTAAGAAAGTGTTGTGTAGGGTCTTACTGGGGTCACAGTACGGCTGGCGTTGACACTTGAGTTCACTTGTGTATTTTTCCTGATATTCTCTCTCTGGACAATTGTTGCACTGGGGTTCAAGGCAAGTGCCGATGGAAGTCATGTGGGTGCCTGCAAAACATAAAGTAATAGTGTTTAAATGTGAACTTGTGGCTAAAATAAGTACAATTAAAAAAAGTAAACATCTATTCTTCTTTAAAGAAATGCTCAATTTATTGCGGGTAATTAGCTTAATTTGTGAAGGTTAGATAATAAGATTAATACCACTCTTAATTCGTTACACTGAGTTTGAAGCTAGCTTAGCATAAAGACTGGAAGCGGGTGGAAATAGCTAGCCTGGCTCTGCCAAAAGGTAACACAAATCTTCTTCCCACAAGCACCTTTAAAGCTCACAAATTACAAGTTACATATTTGATTTTTGTAAATCCACACAAAAGTTTAAAGGTGTATTCTTTCATTATGAATTTCATATTTTCCCTTCATATCGTATAGTAATAGTTTCGCCTATGAAAGTGTCAAAACGTATTGGAAAAATTCCCAACACAACTTCTCAGAGTCTAAGATCCATCCATCCATCTTCTACCGCTTGTCCCGTTAGGGGTCGCGGGGGGGGGCTGGAGCCAATCCCAGCTGCATTGGGCGAGGGCAGGGTAGAGTCTAAGATGATATCTTAAAATGCCTTGTTTATTCCACCAAAAGTGCAAAACCCAAAATATTCAGTTCATGATTAAATAAAACAAGCATATCCTCTTATTTATAGAGAAGTTGTAGCTGGAGAATGTTGGGTAACTTTATTTCACAATTTTTATCTTGAACAATAACTGAAAAGATTGACTGATTATTATCAAAATAGTTGACAATTACTCTCACGACTGATAATCGAAACCAATATTAATGTAGCTTCATATTCCTTAGACTATAAGAGCTGTATTGATTTTCGTCTCCAAGTCTTGGCAACAAAGCGAATAAGGCTAACGTTTTTTTACCATCATTGTCAGCTATTCCTTTAAAGTGCCGTGGAGGTTAAGAGGGGGAAAGAGAAAGAGTATCTTTATGATAAAGAGGGAAGCTAAGTGAAAGCAAAAATGTATGTTTTTATGGCCTCAGTGATGTTGACATTGAGAAAAAGCCCCCAACAGCTCACTAGTATCCATTGTATGACTGAATCAACGTCCCCAAGGTTGAAAACAGAAATACCATGTTCCTACATCTTTTTGACTTAAGCAAATTACATATACAGTTTAAAATAAATACATCAAAATCTGCAGTGAAAGTGTGTTTACGTACCTGGACCACACATTTTGCAGCACCCGCCATTCTTCTCATATTGCGTGAGTGGGTCACACTGGGGCTGAGCAGCTGCTCTCACCTAAACAACAACAAGTGTGTGACACATGAATAAGAGATAGTGACAGTAGCTTAGGTCTTTTCTGGTTGGTGGGGGTTATTCTGTTATCAAAGTGCGACTGTAAATCCACTTCCTCAGAGCGGTCTGTCAGTTAAAGGGGCGTGACGGAAAGTCCCAAACATTCAACAAGCTGCTCACTGAGAAACCCGAAGACAGCAGGTGCAATGCGAGCTCTTATTTTCTTTAAATATCAAATGAACTATTATAGACATTATTTTGTGTCACGGCATTCAGATAAAGTCGTTTTTCACCCCAACACAGTCACGAGACTGACTGTTGAGAGGAAAACGAAAGTGAAACTAAAAAAGACATACAGTACAGTAGGCCATATGACGCGTCATTGGGTGTAACATTGCAGCAATATGCACCATTTCGACAAGAATGTGTCAATTATTATAGCTATTGCATATGAGATACAATATAATAGAATAAAGTATAAGTAGCTTAGACTACAGCCTATAATAACACAACTAGATGAGAAATAACATGAGCTGCCTACATGTTTCACCAGTCAAAACCTATGGTCAAAAGCGATTTTCTTCCTCTCCATAAAAAACAACAACACATAGACTAAATCATTCTACTCACCACGAGCGCACACAGGATCAGCTGTAGTTGCATCCTGTAGGAGGATTGTCTCTGAAGTCGCAGCATGTTGTATCGTTAACACGTCCACACACTCACAGGCTCAAACACAGTCTGAATAGTCGCTGGACTGAGACGTAGTAAGAGCCCTCCTGTAACGATACCGTGGGAGGAGCTGCCCAAGGGGGGTTTCCGCAGTGATTTTGATATATTTTTTTTAATTTGACCATTTCCTGTAAAGCACTACTATCGTTGTCGTATTCTATCACTGAGAATGACGATGTTGAATTAGACATTGACAATATTTTACGTCATTTAATTTCAATGGACTGTTTCACTTTATTGTCCCTGTGGGGGACATTTGGCGTTGGCCTAATGCATGATAGCTTCATTAACACCTCCAAGAAACCACGAACAAAGCAAATTAGGATAACAATAGTGTGAATGCAAGCTCCAGCATACACACTAATAACATGGTTATGCTTCTTGTAGGTTAGGCTTCATGAGGATATTTGCTAAGTACAAGAACACTGGTGGATCTGTCCAATCAGAGCAGACTGGGCTTTTCAGAACAATGGGCTAAAACGGAGCATCTTGGACGAAGGGTGAGAAAGGCTGGAAATAAGGTATGAAGAAATGGATGTGAGAAGAAAAATAATATATCTTTTTTTAAACCGCTTCAAATAGACACCAAAAATACAGTACTCCAGTAAAGTACTTGGTTGTATTGCTGCAGACCATTGCTACATTTTAAAATGGAATTAAGGATTGTATGGGGCAACTCCTACACAGAAGGGGGGAATGAAACATATCCATAAAGGTATTTTTCACAAACTGTAAGGCTTCCTGGGGTATTTTATAACATTAAACTTTGATTGTTTTCATTGCTCTGGACCGCTTCTATTCTATGAAACCAGGATTCCCCTAGAAGTTTTGATGCAGGGGCTTTCCCCACATCATAGTCACCGTGGTAACTGCAGTTGAAGGTCCCCCTCTGTTGTGTAATACAGTCTTCACACAGGCGCTTCACTGACTACGCAAGTGCACTGATATGAAAACGGGATTTTTTTTAATTTTATTTTTTTTAAACCAGCTGTGATTCAGATTTGGCTGTGTGTGTATCCAAGCGATTACAGCACCGGATGCACTAACTTTCTCATAACCTTTTATTTGCTGGAAATTGCAACGGATTCCCAATAAGAGTGTCCTTTCTTGTTCCTAGATTTAAATAATTCCATTTTAGTTAGATAGTTTTCTTAGTATTTTTATATTAACACAATGACACCTGTGAACTAGGACTTTTCCTTCCTTTAAAAAACTTACATAACTGATGGACAAGAAAGCTGAAAAATCACATTTGGTCCCATATACTATACTACTACTATATACTGTACCTATATACTATTTAATTTGGTTTTGCCTTCTGGGATGATTAAAATAACTATTGTACCAGATTTGTATAGGTTTTATTTGCCTTTTGGGGTTAAAATAATAATAATAATAACATTCTGATTTCAATCAAAATCATCAGGGGAAAATAATAATATAAAACATAAGAGGAAAAGTTTATTTCTGTTGCTATCTAAATTTGCATGGGACTTTACCTGGATTTTCATTGAAAAAATACAGTAAATCAGCCATATTCCTTAACAGTATCGACAATAACATTCTTAGCCGGAACCAAGTGAGATATATACATTATATTACTATGTTGTTTCATTATGAGGATTGTGAAAGAGCCACAGTGTTTCTTAGCAATCTCTACATGGTAAAACAAGGTGAGTAACAGATAAGGTGATTCTTCCTGCAAGTGGAGGCATGCAATCTGACTGGAAATGTTTTCTGCTGTTTTACAGAGGAAAAGTCTTTTGTGTTTCTGTGGGCGTGTCTGAACAGCCTCTGTCTTGCCTTTACCTGGCCGAGGGGGAGGTGTTACCTGAGCTCAAACAGGCAGAGAGCTAGAGAGAGTGACAAAAATAAACCACAGCAAAATTCCCTTTTCCCAGGTCACAACAGAAACGCCTTTGCTGTAAAAAAGGATCTGGACAGTTGTGTGGTGGACTATTGTTTTAAACCTAAAAAGTTACAATGCTTAGTTTAGGATCTAAGAAGAAAGACAACCTATCAAGAATGGATAGGAAGAGTGAGGACCTGCCACAGGTAAGTTTTCAGTTTATGTATTTAGGCAGCCATGCAGGCATTGGGCAGTAAATTATTGTAATAGCAAGCATCAAGTTCTAATTAACCATGTCTTTGAAAGGGTCAAATCAATTGCTTTTGTAGGAGTCAGGGTCACTATATAACTTACTGTATACGGCTGCAGTGAAACAACCCACTCGTTTTCATTAACGTCATAGATGAGCAGCGAGAAGGACACAACGTTTTGGTTCAGTTTTATGGGAGTCTCTCAAGCGTACTTTTTTTTTTTTACTTCCTCAATTCAAAGTGACTTCCCGTCTGTTCATAGGATCACACACAAGGGAATAGATATTGACTCAGAAATGTCACAGACAATGGGTTGGTTAAGGGCCGACAGCTTGTTCCTGTAACAGCGTGTGTTGAACAGATGCGGAGGCTGATTTTACGTTGGAATGCAGTGGTTCCTCTTTACGTTTCCAGTGAGCTGACTGACATACTGACTAATCTTGTCTTATCTGAAAGGACAGTTCATTAGATGCCTCAGTCAGATGTATTGTGTGAAACTAAATAGTGCATGGCCAAAGGTTGAACACACACGAAAGCACTACAGGAGGTGTTAAATGCTCTTGAAGGAGATATCTTTGAGTTGTTTGTTAGTTTACCAAATGTGTTGCCATGCACATTTTGGGGGATATGAAGCAAAATTGTTTACATAAATAGTATGACCGGAAGAGTCAGCAATTCTGCAGCATGCTTGTTGTCAAAATCACTTTTGATCTAAATCAGTGAATGTCTCCTCACGATCCGCTGCCTGTACGTATACTGTGTGCACTGAAAAAAAGAGCCTAGGCTCTGTAAACGGGCATGTAGCTAGCTACGGTGGGCCCTGTTGTTTACAAAGTTGTTGTTTGAATACCAGTTTACATAGCCTAGGCTGTGTATTAACACACTTTTTTTTCAGTGCACATACGGTACAGACAGGTAGAGATATTCACTGATATTGACAAAAAGTGATTTTGACAAACAAGCGTTTTACAGAATCACTGACTATATGGCCACACGAATAAAAATGTATTAAAAAAATAACAAATCCCACCTATTGCTACAAACTGTCTGTATTGACTGTGTTGTTGTTGTTGTTGTTGTTGTTGTTGTTGTTGTTGTTGTGTTTGCTTTCAGTTGAGCAACGAGATGCAGCTGATGATCATGAACAAAGTGAAGAACGGAGAGATGACCATCGAGGACGCTCTGGACCAGGCCAGGAGGGACAGGAAGAGCATGCACAAACAACAGAGCAATGCTGAAGAGGTACAGATGGATAGATAGATAGATAGATAGATAGATAGATAGATAGATAGATAGATAGATAGATAGATAGATAGATAGATAGATAGATAGATAGATAGATAGATAGATAGATATAGATTGATAGATAGATAGATTGAAAGATTGAAAGATTGATGGATAGATGGATAGATGGACAGATGGATGGATAGGTAGACAGTTATATGGACAGACTTCATTCATGCGCTTGGGAGAATTAAGGTGTCCAGTAGCGCACATTGTAAGTCAACAGGCATTACATTTGACAAACAATAAAATGCACAAAAAAATAAAAGTGACTTAAATTTGAGTCCGGCATATAGTTTTCTATTCTATTCTATTTTGATGTGGGATCTTACTGTTTGTAGTGTGAAGTGTTTATAAAAAAAAAATCTTCACTTAAAAAAATAGGCGAAAAAACAACAACAACAAAAATGCTACATGAGCAGTTAAACTAAATCAGTAAAGTTTGGGGAGCGAAAACCAGAAACAATGAGCTGAAAGACACAAAACGCTCAAAAGATTTACTGCTAGTCTCCTGGAAGAAGTTACTGTTCTTGGCTATTGTTAGGCATCTATAGTTACAGGATGTAACTCCTCATAAAGCTTCATAGTTCTCTCTGCACACAGATTAAACAGACAAGATGTATTAATAATTGTACTAGAACCAGTCATTTCTAGAACCTTACCCCACTATCACTCAACATACGGGAGTGGTTCAACAGTCTACCTTAACTCTCTGCCACTTTGACATGTAATCCATTTTACATATTTTATTTGCTTCCTCATCTGCTTTGTGAATAGCCCACTGGATAAAAACCTGTCCGTTAAATGACATGCCTGTGCCCGTAAACACATTGTTACGGTAATAAGCTGCTCAGCCTGTTAGTTTAGCTTTAAGATAAATCTATGACTGTTTGATTTAACCAGAAGTGCTTTTATGTAGGAATGTTACAACTCTAGTTCTACACCTTGGTAACAATGGTAACCATTATCTTGAGTGAGACAGTATCTGATGTCGTTTTAGTGTATTCTTTTTGCTATATTATAATGCCATCTGCTTTTCACTAATAGGTGTTTTCTGCACCAACAAAAAAATCATGTACATTTTTTAAATTATTTTTGTCTGAAGTTACAGGAACAGCGGCCAACACAGCACAACTTCAGCGTTCACAAGCACAGCCGCTACCGGTGGCAGAAGCGGGTTCTTCAGGTGAGTGGTAAAAATACACACACCCCTGCTAGAAGATTCATGTTGCTTCACGGCCACTGAAACTCAAATCCTCAAAATTCTACTATGTAATATGGGGAGTAAGTTGCATCATATAGCATTGGAAAGATGCTAAAGATATTGTCATTTTAAGTTTGATAGACTTTACAGAATTTTGGTTTAAAATGAGGCGGGCTATGCTCTGGGTCTTATTGCACAATAAGTATTTTGAACCAATCACGGTATAGTTCTCTGTCCGACATTTTACAAAAACAATGACTTTTGCTGTGGAGACCGTTTGATATGGCCAAGCCCACAAAGTCCCGTCGAATGGTCAAGATAGTTTTATTTAACTAAGTTTTATAATATTTATGAAAATGTATTTTCAGTCCGATTTTTGTAAAAACGTATTACAGTAAGACACCCAGCTTTGATATCATATATTGATTTTTTACTATTTTAGACCAGGTTTCCATAGGCTTTAAGGGTCGACATGCTTACAACCACATTGCTGATTCCAATGCTTAGTGGACATCATGTTTTATTTAAACCCCTCTCATTGTGACAACCCAGATTGATTTCAAGACCAAGATGATTTGCAGCATAGAGAAAGGCATCATCAAACGTCAGCTGGCCTTCTCCATGGTGAAGAGCTGTGACGACGGAGTGGGTTCCAGGTTCTCCATTTCCTTCAAGGGACATCATGACTATGAACTGGAGGCCACTTCACTGGAGGACAAGCACAAGGTAAATGTGTACAACCAGTAGGCAAAAAAAAATGGTTGTCACCGGATAATATATGTAAATCTATCATCCTGTCAACCATTTTTTCCATTTTTGTGGCAACATGTGTTATTGGGGATTTATTTTGTTGGCATTTTTGCTTTTATTAGACATTTATGGAGAGACAGCGATGAAATGGAGCAGAGAGGGAAATGAATGTGATTTTTTTTTTAATGCTGGCAATTCTCTCTTTTTCAACAGATCACACAGCTTGTGAACCAGATCATTTACGGGAACATCTACGATCCAGCAGAGGGCGATGCAGAGAGCAGTCATGAGCCTGAGCCCTCACAGAGCCTGAAGGAGGGAGTGTTGCTGCTGCACCGAGGAGGCCTGGCTTCCTTCAGATGGGTCAAGTACGCATGTTTCCTCACTGCTAAAAAGATGCTACTTCCAGATAGCCACTCAGCAAATGGCAAAAGATGAACTATTCTTAGCTAAGTGTTCAAAAGTAGTTCTACAGGTATCGGCCTTCTTTTACACCTTGAAGAATGTTCAAGCCGCCACGTGTTGATGTACAGTACTTTTTATGTGTCTGGCCCTATGAATTAAAGGCCCTTTTTATATTTTTGAATCCAACCTTTGTGTGAGTGCCTGGACGTGGATTATTTATTAAACTATTTTGGTCATAACTCTTCCTACCATACATCGACTTTATTCCCTTCCATTGGCATTGGTTGTTTTGAGGATACCAGAAAATGCTACCGCCCCTTTTTTCTTATAATAAAAAAAAAGTAATTTATTGATTAACAAGACGTTTCATTAAATAAATAACCAACTAGGTTTGAGATCATTTAGAAATCAATGTCACCTTTACATATAGTTATTCCAATTCCAATTCGCAGTGCTATACCTTTACACGTAACTCCTTCTGCATGTTGTTCCAGATACGAGGTACAGCTCCACCCTGGCCAGCTGACTCTGGTTCCCTTCAGGAAACGAGCCCTCGCAGACGGGGAGGCGACGTCATATGTGCCCCAGCCTATCGTGGTTCACCTCTCAGACGGTCACACCAGTGTACAGAAACCCCCCGGATCGGACATCTTCACTCTGATCACACACAAGAATGAGTACCAGTGAGTGAGAATCACATTAAGAATCACAACAACAAGCGCTTAATGAATTATATCTAACACAACAGCTGTGTTTTATTTTCAAATGTATTTACAGACAGTGTTGGGCAGTGTAATAAGTTACTCTTTACTTATTTGAAAAGTAATTTAATTATTTTACCAATGGCATCAAAAGTTAGTAAAAAGTACTTGAGAAAATAGCAGTTGGGATAGAGCTTTGAATCAAAATACCCTCCCTGACATGCTCTACAACACCAACAACGTCGGTGCCAAAGTGAATGGACAGTCCCAACAGCCAATAAGAAAAAAGAATCTTTTTTTTTTTTTTTTTTTTTTAAGAATCGGAGCCTCGCTCTTATTGGTCAAAGTGTACCGCTCATGTTAATTTTGACCAATCAGAAATCACATACCCCAGCTTTAAGTAACAAGTTCCTGCCCAACACTGGTTACAGCCTTGTAAAAGTGTAGTTATGATGCATCTTCATTTAAGTGACAACAACGGCATAAATATATAGGCCTAAGTGTATTCATTTACCAGACACATCTCAGCTAAATAAAGAAGTTGAGTTTTATTGATTTGTTTCAGGTTCCGAGTGCCTTTACAAGACCAAACGACTGCCCCCGGGTCTGTCCAGAAACAGAGAGATTCCTGGGTCCAGGCAATAGACAAACTGTGTTCGGACTGGAAGAGGAAGTCCATGGGCGAACACATGTTTGTGGAAACTAAAGCTCTACGAAACATAAGCATAGAAGAAGACGTAGAAGACAGTGACACAGATCTTGACGAGTCTCAAGTGCCAAGTGGTGTCAATACGAGTATTGTCTATCCTACCATTGACTATAAAGAGACTAATCCAACTTCTGGAAGTGGTGGAGAAGGCCGTTTATCATGGGATAACACCAGTGAAATCAACCCCTCGGCCAATGACACTAAACCTGTCCCCAAACCCCGAGGCATTTCCCGGGGTTCAGTTCCAGATATTAGTCCTGATCTTTTGATCCCCATCGCATCCTCAACCTCTCCTGTGGATGTTTTTGATGAATTTCCACCGGCTTCCCCTAAACCTAAACCTAACCCTACTACAGCCATCATACCCTCCTCCAGCTCTGTCCCAAAGTCTCCTGGCAAAGAATTAGGCCCATCCCAATCGGTTGTGAAAGTACCTTTGCTATCACGTATCCCAGCCCCTCCACCTTTACCATTCAAACCTCTGTTTAAGGATTTAATGAAACCACGCACCAAGGCGTTCCATTGGGACATCGTGGCCTCAGAGAAGGTGAGACAGTCACTTGGTAGTTATGGTGAGACATTGCAGGTAAATAGGTTA
>OX442360.1:29203742-29449668 GCA_949357725.1 Hyperoplus immaculatus
TCTACCACCTGAGCCACTGTCGCCCCCAATAATAGTAATAAAGTAATAAAAGGAAATAAACCCCTTTGTTCCAGATAACAGCATAAGAAAACTATTGCAATCACAGAAGTTCCTTCCTTCGGTAAAAACAATGCTCCCTTTGACAGATACAACATTATACAGTATTTCACATTGTTAGAGTGTTGATGAGTTGACCCTAGTCCTCTTACAAACTTTTGTTTTTGTTTTGATGTTGAAATAGAGATGAGCACAGCACTCCAAGTTGACTACTTTATTTAGTTGCCACACCTCGTCTGTTTGGCAACTAAATAAAGTAGTAAAGTTGGAGTGCCGCGCTCATGTTTATTTAATTTTCATTTCATATTCGTTCTATGTTGGACAGGTTGACCTCTTTGGGCCTCTCAGACTGTTATCATTAATGTTAAGTATTGTCCCTCTTGAATTGCCGTAGAGTAGGAGTATAAAGCATCATAGAATTTAAATAATCAAGTACGGCTTCATCGAAAAAGTCTACTGAAGTTAAAGTGAGTGACTCACTCCACGCAGTGGCTGACACATCCACTGTGGTTTTGTTTGATCGTTTCCTGCATATTATGTGTGTCAGATAAAGTAAACCATTTTACTTTGAGAGCTGTGGTCCATGCTGCCCCTATTTAATGTTGCACTCCTAATTAAAAGTACACCTGTGGCTTCCTTCCTCCGCCCAGTGTGATACACTCTCCATCTCTATACTACTTAATTTGCCAGGGCAGTCTGAGTACCAATCAGACAAAGCCCTTGATTTGCTATTGTGTGTGGTGTTTTTTTTTTATACGGACCGGATGCCATAACCCCTCACTCTCAAGGACACAGGTAACACTCAATATTATTTGGATGTTTGACGCAGTGAGACCCAATTTGAAACATTTGACAAGGAACCCACAGTTGGTCCTGGCAGAGAGTAATTAAAGTCTCCCGGTCTTTAGTGTCAAGGATTTTGGAGAAGTGTTGATTATGGCTTTGTAGCTTTGAAGAACACGTCTGGGTTTTTATTTATTTGATTTGCTTTGTTGTGAGTGAGTGGATTTTTAATCAGCTTGATCATTTGGAATTCAGTAACAGAACAATGTGAATCCTATGTTCGAAAAAACCTGTAAACACGACACATTGATCTTGGCTGGAAAAAATACATGACTTCATAGCATACCAGGAGAGAGCCTAAATGATATGCAATTTTAGGAAGTAGTTTGGCATTCTTTGGAATACACTTATAAGCTTTCGTAACAATAGTTAGGTGAGAAGATAAATACCACTGTTATATCTGCCTCTTTTATCATGAAACTGAAGTGTTACCTTTAGAAAGAGCCAGGCTAGACTTGAGGCTGCTCCTCCATATCCAGTCTCCATGCCTCCCAAGTCTCCTGGCTGTGGCTACATAATTAACCTACAGTGGTAAAACTACATCTTCTCATCCAACCCTTGACAAGAAAATGTGTTTCAGAAAATTTAAAAATTATTCTTGTATTTCCTACTCAGTGTTTCCAGCATTTGTGATTAATGTGATGCGCTATGACTTTGAGAAATACAAAGCTACTGTGCCGTAAAGGAAATGTTTTAACCTCACACTATATTAACTAACCGAAAGTTGGATGTGAAACTTCCAAATCAATAGTCTGACTGGCTTAAGCATCTCAATTGTGTCTTATACATTTCACCATGTATATTAGATGGATGTCTACTATCCCTGAAACAGGCTCCCGATGCACGTTGTTCACAGCTGCTGCATTATGCAGAGGCATTTTCTGTTAAAACAAAACAAAAAAACACATCACATCAGCTCTGACTTGATAGAATGCAAATGTTTTGCATTTACCTTAGGGGTTGGGGAGAAAGTAATTAAGCAAAGGGCCCTTTGTCTTCACAATGCCGTTTTCGGTGTCGTATTCATCGCACGTTAAGAAGACGATGTGTCAAGAGGAAAGCTTTCATGTGCCATTGAGTGTGTTGACTTTTTTTTCTTTTCTCAATCTTTTGTTCTTCTAGACATTTTCCTGAAAAGTTTCCCAGTGCAGCCGGCAGAGCTGAAGGACAAAGTCTTCATCGTTAATGAGGAAGACGGTGGCCTGTCTGATGAGCACATCACCTCTCTGAGGAGGTACGTAGGACTTTGGGCCCGAAATAAAAAAGAAAAGGATTTGTATTCAAGTCCTTGTAGTGTCGCAACTGAACCTCAGAGGTGAATGACAATTTGATTTCTATATGTGTGTGCATAGCTATGGGTGGCTGATGTGCATTTTTAATTGGAAGTGGACATTTATTTTTTGGGGGAAACTATCCGCTTAGCACATCATGACAGAGAGAGGTACGTGAGTGCATTCTAGAATCAGGACAACAAACTTCCTGTATCATATTCATTGCACATTCATTTTCTCACTTAAGAATAGGCAAACCTAGTAAAATAACAAGATGACAAGACATTTAAATTGCATTTAATGCATGGGCAGCCAGCCCAAATATGCAACTACACCATGACTTTAAAATATAGAAATACAAGGCTACTGTGCACTTCAGGAAAGGTTTTACCACACGTTGGTTGACAACCTAACAACTTATCAACAGAAAGTTGGATGTGACACATAGTAAAATAACGAGAAAGATAACAAGCCATTTAAACTTTTAGTGCATGGGCAGCAAGCCCAAATAAGCAACTGCTCTTTAGAAACTAGTCCAGAAAGACGCAATCAATGACATTTAGAAAATGACTTCAGCGACTTTACAAAAAACAATCCAGAAGCCGCTTATAAAAGGCAGACTTGGCAACGATTTCCCTCACGTTGAAATTAGTCTGTCAAACCGTTTAACGGACAGCAGTTCACAGCTCCACCCCTAGGGACCCTTTGGGACGGCTTGGTACCCCAACGAAAGGGATCTCCAAGAAAATGGTGTGGGTGGTTTACTTATTTTGGGGCCATTCCCAACTTTTGACAGTGGAAACACAAATACAAGCGTGCCACACTGAAACGAACCACACCCATCACTGGAAACAAGTCTTAGAAACAGGGAGGAAACCACTGCCATGTCCTGTAAAGAAAAACACACACCGATTGCACACAGCAGTCTTTTAGCAATGTTCTAATACTAAAGAGCAGATGCCACCAGAGCCTTTTAAAAGTGCTTATTTCCAATAAAAGTTTAATCAGGTGTGTATTTGCGGAGATGGAAACTATTGACATGCCCTCAGGAGTATAGGACTGAAAGGCAGGTAAAAAAAAGCTTCCTGATTCCTACCTGCAGTTTTAACTCAGTGGCTTTCGGAATGGCCTGACCTCGGAATAGGAAGGGGTGATCTAATGTACTATGTGGAAGGGATTTTATTTATTCTAAGAAAACATAATATATATTTTAATGTGCCGGCTGGGCATATAAGCCCCAGGAATACAATCTTGAAAGAACTCCCCCCCCCCCCCCCCCGCCCACTCCCAACTTGCTGCTGCAATATTAATGGGCCGGTGCTACTCCAGTGGCACATAGCCAGGGCTCATGAAAAAGTGAATGCGCCTTGCGGTTTTTGAGGTCATAATGTGCGGAGGAGATGACAGTATATAGGAGGAAGTTCCAATTTAAGAGGAGCGGGGTCAAATTCAGTGCAAGTGAGTGAATGTCTGGTCCCCCGTTCCGTCAGTGGTATGGAAGCTGACAAGGACCATCAGCACATACTTGGCTTTTAATCACTTGCCTTTTTTTTCCCCCAAACCACTCAATGTAATGGTATGAGCCCAAGGCAAGGTGAAGACATAGAGAGAAAAGGGTCAAAATAGGAAAAGTACGTGTGATAGAAAACGATAAAGGAATCCCCACTTGTGACATTCATTTTTAAAATCAATATATACTGTAAGTCCATAGCTATTTGTGTGCGAGTATTTTTTTCTTCTTTTGAATAAATAAGGATTTATATATTGCACATGGATTCATTTATATTTATTGCATTTTAAAGAGACAAATGGGGCTTTTCAAATATTTAGACGTGGAATAGAGCAACATTTAGTTTAGATGTATTAAGCCTGTATTGATACTTTGCACAACTGTAAGTAGCAATGACGTTATCCTCGTCCTAGCAACTCCAGCTGTTCACCGTCAGTGGCTTTTTCTGTTCTGCTCCTCACCTTGACAACATGACAAAATTACGCAAAAAAAAAAAAAGGGAGAGACCCCTCCTGTTTATGACACCCTGTTTGTAGTGCTATCACAATTAGCCAAGGTGGTGTTTATACACATAAACACGCTAAAAAAAATGCGGAAAAAACTTGGAGCCAATTGAATGCATTCAAGCAGTAGAAATCCAATCCTTAACTCTCCTATTTACAGCAGTCTGCCATACATTTTCAGCATGCCCTCTGTCCCCTGAGCAATAAAATATTCACTGTGGCACCTACACACATCAGCTATGGATAGAAAGTTTCTAGTTGTGTGCTTGTAGCCAAGGTTTTCACCTTTCGGTCTGAGTTTTTGTTCTTTTTGCATGTGTGATAATATATATATTTATTTATTTATTTATTTTTTCATAACTTTGTGACTGTTAGTTAATTAGTTGGTGTATTTAGATTATCATCCTTTTCGGAAATTCGCTTTTTGACTTTGGCAACTGTCAAATGTAATACAACCACAACAAAAGTCAAGTCAGGTTGACTTTATTGTCAATATGAGCCAGACATACAGAGGAATATGTTTTTACTTCGACCAACGGTGCAATGTAAGTACAAGGATGAAAAAGATAAGTAAGTAGGCTTAATATTATTCTTTTTATTTTAATTTTTCCTTTATTTATTTATCATTGAAAGATCAATTGAGGCGTGACCCTCATTTACAATTATGTCGAGTAAGTAAGTAATATATACAATAAATACATCCCAAATATTGCAAAGGTAATGCAAAGCCAAGCGGTATCTAAAGGTAAAGATATGTAAAATGTGCAATATAAAGGACATAGGCAACAATATGTTAATGCACAGGAAGCTAAAGAATTAAAAAAAAATCTAAATGTACAAAATAGACCAAGTACAAATAGATAAACGTAAAAAAAAAAGAAAAAAAAAGAAATTTACAATTGAAGACAGACATCTAAGAAAGAGCACAGACACTGTGCAACCAGCACCTTAACTGATTACAATACAACTTCAAACACAGTAGGTGAACACTCATAGACACAAATACATCACATATCACAGTGATCCTGTTGTGGCCAATTGTCATTTCAATTTCAGCCTTTCAGCCAAAGTACTACAGGTTATTACGGCAAATGTTCCAAAACAGTTGGAAGTGTGTTCACCCCATTGAATAGCCATTAAGTAAAGGCTCATTGGCTTGCTTTCACTAACTGGTATGACATATCTGCGTGTTGTGTTTTTTACCCAAGGAATTCAGTCGAAAAGAACGAAGCAAGACTGTTGAAGCATCTATAAAACTGGCATAAAGTACCGACATCATTGAGTTTTCAAATGTAACACCCAAAAAACTGCGTGGGTGTGGTGTGGTCAGATTGGATTGACAGCGACCAACAGCTGTCCTTATACGACCTGCTTATAAGCATGTGACATCACCTTTTTTTTTGTCAGTAAATAGTCTATTCATACTAGGATCCCATCACTGATGAATCAGAAAGTACATTCTCAGGTCCAGAAAGTATTTTAAAAACTAGTAGACCCATGTCAGTTTATTTTTTTTTTAAACATTTTAACATGATATTATGTTTGTTTTCCATACTCCAGGTACGTCCCCACCATGGATGATGTGGAAATGTACAAATCGCACAAGGGCCCTGTGGCAGAACTACATATAGTGGACCAGTACATGATGGAGGTACCGTTTTCAAATTCCCCCCATATTAACTTTAATAACATAAACACGATTGTAATGTCTTTTTGTATTTTTTGCCTGTGACACCACAACACAAGCAGAATCTAATGCAGCTCCTGCCTATGTCGCAATTCCTTTTTAAAGAGTTGAGACTTCATTCAGCTTCCCCCTCATTCACACATATAGTGGGCGTCATGACAAGCTCTTTGCATTCATTCGGTTATCACCTCTCAGCATTCCCGCTAGTCATCTGACCTGTGTGTGTGTGTGTGTGTGTATGTGTGTGTGTGTGGTCGGCTTAAGGCTGCAGTATGTACGACAGATGAGCTGCAGGACACAGACACTTCCAGGAGTATTTAACACCAGACACAAGGGATTTAATATGTACGCTAAGAGACAGGGACATGGGCTTAGGTTTCCTGTTCAACATTGGTTGGGACACATTTAATATTGACTGTCTAATTTCCTGCAACCTGGTGAATTTTTAGGACCAATTTATGCCTTTTCTGCATTCATTTATGGGGAAAATTTGTTTATTTCTGTAAAGGAACAAAAGACAACATTTGGGTTGTTATTTAGATAGTGCACTCAACAGAATCTGTAAATGGGACCACATTGAAAGTCCTTAATATGGAGGTGATTTGCTCACTCTTTTGCAGGATTTTCTATTCACCTAATGGTCGGTCAATTTGTAGGTCATTCCAAACAATCCTCCCCCTGAAAGCTATTAAATCATTAAAGACAATGGATTCAATCTTTCTGAATCGTCCCACATTCACAATACATAGCATCAGATTATTAATTGGAGTTAAATTTTTTTTCAATCGTGCCGACTCTAGTTATCCCTGAAGGGATTCATCTTGTGCCCCTACGATTTCTGTTTCTAGTGAAATTAACGGATTGATTGACAAGATATTTGGCACACAAATTCAGGTCCCCCTTTAGAATGAAATGATATATCTGGGTTTAAAAACTCATTTTACCATGCAAGATAAATAGCCTATATTAACGTAAAAGCAATGACCTTCACTGAAAATGAAAGGAATCCTAATCATGCGTTGCAGGCTATCACTCTGTTGCACTACACTGTATAATGGGTGATTGTACTGTATGTTCTTGAGTCCCTTTGTAAACGCTTTCAGTTGGAACTTAAATCCTGTGCAGTCCCGAAGCAGAAATCCAACAAAAGAGTAATTTTTTTTCTATTTGTCAAATGTGGCAAATATGCAAAAAATAGTCAGCTAAACACCGGAAAAAGCGTGACTGCTTCAAACGCAGTGAATAAATGTGCCAACACAATTTTTAGCTCAGGGGCGAATTAATTCATAACAGCGTTTCCATGGCAGGGAATCCATGTGATCTGTTAACCTCGCATTGAAACATTAAAAAATGTTTCAAAAAACCAAGACGCAGAGCATGGAGAGCACGGAGGATGTTATGAGACATTCTGAGACATTTCTTTAAAAATAAAATAGACAAATGATTCTATTGAACATGAGCTGATAACCGGTTTGAAAAAGTCAAGGTTGCGCTATTATTTTCTGTCATACCTTTCTAAGGTACTAGAACACATAGGATGCTAACATACAATGTTAACATCAACAACATTTATTCTTTTTATTCTCTTCCTCAATGTCTTTTTACCCTAGCACCTATTAATCTTGTTTGGTTTGTTGTGTGTACATATGAGTATGTGTATTTTTATTAGTATGTATTTATTTGATTGTACTTGCTCATATGTATTTTGTTAAAGCACTTTGTAAACCATTGTTTTTAAAGGTGCTATATTTTTTTCATTTTCATTTAACTTTTATTTATCCTCGAGAGACCAATTGAGGGGTGACCCTCATTTTCAATGACGTCGAGTTCAAACAAATTCAAAGGAAAAACAACAATACATAAACAATATTCAATGCAAATACATCGAATACACAACAACAGGTGAAGAGAAAAACAATTGAAACATTTACACAGTGGTGAAGATTAAGTGGCAGCAATTAAAATTAAATGGGTGAAAGTACAATATAGCCTAATTAAAACAGTTACAGGTAGAGTTTGGCAGATTTAAGATAGTTTTTTTAAATTGGTTAAAGGATATGAAGTTTAATTTAGTTTAGTTTAATTTGTTGCTGTAAGTTGTTCCAGGAGTCAGGGGCACTGAAGCTAAAAGCTGTCTTTCCCAGCTCAGACCGGGCTTGTGGGACAGAAAGCATAAGCATGTCAGTGGAGCGGGTCTGATAAAGCCCATCTGAGATTTGCAGCATTTCTGTTAAATAACGAGGAAGCTTCCCGGTCAAGGCTTTGTGAATAAAAACATGCCAATTTGCGTCACGTCTCTCTTTAAGGGAGGACCACCCAACCTTTTCATATAAAAGACAATGGTGTGTGTCATAAGCATCTCCTGTGATGAACCTTAAAGCAGAGTGAAAAACAGAGTCCAGGGGTTTAAGACATGAATGTGATGCATGCCGGTAAACCACATCACCATAATCAAGGACAGACATGAAAACTGCCTCAATAATCCTTTTCCTACTAAATAAAGGGAAGGTGGTTTTGTTCCTATGAAAATAGCCAATTTTTTGTCGTAGACGACAAACAAGATTTTTTATATGAAAATTAAAAGTGAGTTTATCATCTAACCAGATGCCAAGATATTTGTACTCTGTGACTCTTTCAATTAAAAATCCATTATTTGTAAAAATATTAAAATCATTCAAATTTGTAGTTCTTGCTCTGGAGAAACACATATATTTGGTTTTGTCTGTATTTAGAACCAGCCTGAGGTCCACTAGACAGTCCTGCAGGGTGTTAAAAGAGCTTTGTAGGTTCTGAATAGATTGGTGCACCGAATCGGAAATGCAATACAGTACTGGGTCGTCAGCGTATAGATGGGCGTGACAGTTTTTTAGCGATGAAACAATGTTATTTATATAAATTGTGAAAAGAACTTGACCTAAAATTGTGCCCTGTGGGACACCATTTGTAAGAGTTAAAAACTCAGATTGGTATCTTCCGAGTTTAACTGACTGCTGTCTATCAGAGAGATAATCCCTAAACCAGCTACATGCAGAATGATCAAAGCCAATGTCATGCAGCCTCTGTAAAAGCAAATGGTTGTCAATAGTATCAAAGGCCTTTGAAAGATCAATAAAAAGTGCTGCACAGTGCTTTTTCTTGTCTAATGCTGTAACAATGTTGTCTACAACCAAAGTCACAGCAGAGACAGTACTGTGGCCTGCCCTAAAACCAGATTGGAATGGGCTCAAAATGGAAGCACTAGTTAGTTCATTGTTTTTAACTGATTATTAATAAGTGATTCTATAATTTTTGCCAGGCATGGGAGTTTGGAAATTGGCCTGTAGTTATTAAGATTATTTTTGTCACCACCTTTATGTAAAGGAATTACGTGAGCTTTTTTCCAAATTTTAGGAACTATTCCAGGGGAGATGGAAAGATTAAAAATATGGGTTATTTGTTTTGATATTATATGTGTCGAAAGCTTGATTGAAAACGGGTCCAAATTGTCCTCTCCCATGTACTTCTTGGGGTTGATGGCGAGGAGTGCATCTACAACAACACTTGTGGGAAGAAGATCAAGGCTGAAAATAGGAGTTTGAGAGACAGGCGGTACGTTACTACTGGTTGTTGAAGGTGTACATCCTCCATTCTGAAAGAGTTGACCAGCAGCTACAAAATGTTTATTAAAAGTTAAGCCAATCTCTTTTTGATAATTGAGAGTGTGACCATTTAATTTGATCTGAGTGGGAACTGTGCTAGAATTGTTTTTATTATAGTTTCCAAAATAGTGCAGGGTTAGAGTAGCAGTCGCAGATTAATTCAAGGTAATATTCGGATGAATATTATATGAATAAATATATTATCCTGTGTTTGTACATGTATGTGTATAAACACCACCTTGGCTAATTGTGATAGCACTACAAACAGGGTGCCATAAACAAGAGGGGTCTCTCCCTAATTAACACCATGGCAATTAATTGTATGTTTTTGTTTGAGAGCTTGATAATTGTATTAATCTTTTTTGGAAAAGTTTTTTTTTGTGTCATTTTGTCATGTTGCCAAGGTGAGGAGCAGAACTGAAAAAGCCACTGACAGTGAACAGTTGGGGTTGCTAGGACAAGGATAACGTCATTGTCACTTACAGTTGTGCAAACTATCGACACAGGCTTAAGATTCAAGATTCAAGATGATTTATTTTGTCATTGTACATGTTTCAGAACAACGATAATCCGTTTACAGTTATACCCCGCCAAGAGACATAGAGTAATACATTTAAACTAAATGTTGCTCTATTCCACTTCTAAATATTTGAAAAGCCCCATTTGTCTCTTTAAAATGCAATGTTCAGAATATTACTGCCTCGTAAGTTTTTACTAAAAGAGAAATTCGTAGAAAGTGAGCATGTCTCTGAAAAACCTTGTTGAGCTGCTCACTTAAAGGACTGCTTTTTTTGTTACAATTTTGCTGAGAATGATTAAATTATTTCAATTATTTAAAAAAATACAAAGATTGTGTTTTATTATTATTTATTTGTTTATTGAACAGGGACATTGTACAGCACATAAACAGTACCAGATTTAGCTATAAGCTAATTTTCATCTGTAGTCCCTGGGCAGGAAACAGAGTATTACATCTCTGTCAAGATGAGAAACCTCACACTGAAGTATAACAATAATAACACACAATTTCACAACAGTAAAACACAACAACACAATACGAACAATAAAATCACAACATGTAGGACACCACAACAACAACAACAACAACATCACAACAGTAAGACACCAAGAAAACAGGACATCACAACATTAAGAAAACAATCTATGCATGATGGGTACATGCTTGGGTTAATTTCAGCCATGACTTCATCCTACATTTAAAACCAGCAAAGGTGTTCCACTCTCTTATCTCGCTTGGTATTAAGTTCCAAGACTTGGTGGCTCTAACTGAAAAAACGGATGTGCCAAACTCAGTGGATCTGTGCTGTACTACACGGTCCCCTCTATAGTGTTTAGCCGCAATTTTTTTTTTTTTACACAGACATCTCAAAATAAACCATTTGAGAACTGTATTCGCAATTCCTATGAAACCATGGTAATTTGCTCAAGGTTATCATACGGTAAGAATATCATAACGTCCCCTTACCTAGATTCCATATTTTTGATCTGGTGCTAAAATCCTAATATCTTTTTCTTAAACATTGGTCTGACGGATTTTTCTGGCATTTGGGAGACGGTGCGTATAGCTGAACACGAGCGAGACGGTTTTGACAATGTGGAGTGATTTACGACGAGGTTGGCGGCACTGACTCAATGGTCGACTAGGCAGCTCAGCCACTCGCTTCAAGGTGTCAAGCCTTCAGTGTTATCTATTAAATCAGCCCGTTGGACAGGCCGACAGCACTGCACTGCTTTTGCCCGTGGTATATACCGTATCTCACCAAAGGAACTCGAGTCTGCGAGTACTGTACAAGCTGTAAAGCCATACAGTATCTCCCTGCAGCAATGCTTTTTTAGATCATTCTGAAACATTACACATGGAAATACTTTGTGATAATTGCACTTTTTTCTGCATGCACATTGTTCATTTTACTTCTACTCCTAACAATAATATGAATGTGGACTGTATGAATATTTTATTAATAATAGTAATAATACATGTTATCTGTCGGAGCTTTTCAAGATAATCAAGGACACCTTACAAAATAATAATAAAAGGTCACTTGTTAAAATCATTTAAAATAGATACAATCGGGGTGGACACGGTTTAAGTTGTGTTGGGTGTGCTAATCCAAACAGATGTGTTTTGAGTTGTGATTTGATCTTAATTGAATACTATTTAACTCACATATGTTTTCCATTCTGTTACAGATGTGCAACATTCCATACCTGAGCACACAGCTAGACCTGCTGCTGACTCTGAGAGAAATCCCAAACAGCATCAACGACCTGCAACCTGTGAGTTTACAACCATCACCTAGGGAGACATGTCAACGGTCTAATTGGATGTTAAAGGTGGAGTCAGCGATTCTGGAGAATGCTTGTTGTCGAAATCACTTTTTGTCAAAATCAGTGACTATCTCCTCACAATCCGCTACCTGTTTGTGAAAAAATCCAGTGTTAATACACAGCCTATATCGGCTCTGTAAACAGGGATGTTGCCAGCTATGGTGGGCCCATTTGTTTACATATCCATTTATAGAGCCTAGGCTTTGTATTAAAATCAGAGTTTTTTTCAGCTCACACACACACACTGTACGGATAGGTAGGGGATTGTGAGGAGATATTCACTGATTCTGAATAAAATTCATTTTGACAACAAGCGTTCTCCAGAATGACTGTCTCCACCTTTCAGCTCCTTTTTTCAGCCTTTCCCATTCTTAGGATGAAATAGGGTAACAACCACGTCCTCCACAGCACTTGATAAAACCCTAGAACATTCATATTTATTTTCCGTAATGCAAACACTAATGATCAGATACACTGTGGATTGAGACGTAAATGAAAAGACTGTCAAGGGACAAACTGACATTAATATATGAAAGCTTTTGCCCTATAGTTTGAGCTTTTTGTTTGAAGTGGTGGGCGAAGTAGTTTCTATTCTATTTGCCGGATGGTTAAGAGTCTTGAAAACAGAGGGGCATGAGTGGCACTTTGAGACACCTCTTTTCATTTGACGCAGAAGCAAAGAACCATCTTAATCAAATCAAGTTCCTTTTTTCTGTGGGAGTAAAATATATACAACGTTTTTTTATTTTCTCTATATCCAAAACCCAATGAAAAGCTACTTTGGAGTTTTCACTTTGGAGAGCTGTGGAATAATTAATGAAGTTAACTTTATTCATCAAACTTCTGGACTTTTCTTCAATGACAAGCACTTTAAATTAACGTAGGTGGAATGACATGACAAAATACACAATGTTCAGGGATGTAAAGTAGCGAATTACATTTACTCGCGTTCCTGTAATTGAGTAGTTTTTTCGTGTACTTTTTTAAGTGATTTTTAAAACCTATACTTTTACTTTTACTTTGAGTATGTTTATTTTGAAGTATTGTACTTCGCTACATTTTATATCACCTGTGTTACTGAGTAAAAAAATAGATAGGGAAAGGAGAGAAAAGAAAAGAAATATCGCGGGGGGCTTTTATTTTTACGGCACAATACCGGAAACTAACACAGAGAATGATCGACAGGATCATTGCGACTAAATGATAACAACAAACATTGCTTCCCTCTATCATTAAAAGAAAATAATCCTAGTTAACCTAGTTATTGTTACACAGGAGACCCTGGCGGCCACAAGAAGCCACTCCCAATTAACTTCCATAAAAACCTTATACAATAATGTTTTTTTTAACTTTTTTTTATAAACCATTTACCCCACTTGAGCTCTTTACATACATATTTAATATTCATTGATATTTCATTGTTTTTTACCCTTTTCAGGCTAGTTTTTGTGATGAAATGACACTTTTTTCTATATATAAAGATGATAATAGCTGGACCCTTTCCATACAATAGATGCAAGATGGATTTTTTTGTGTGGATGTTTACGAGATAGGATCTATTAATGATCAACAAAAAGATTGACATTCTTGCATTTTTAGTTTTTGAGAAACAACAACATTTATATCACAAAAAACATAAATCGACCAGTAGAACAGGCTAGAATAGATATATATATATATGCAGCTAAAAGGTGCTATTTTGGGGCTTTCAGGTGGTTGCTCACCCAAAAGTTCACTGACACTCCCAAAAGTGTGTGTGTGTGTGTGTGTGTGTGTGTGTGTGTGTGTGTGTGTGTGTGTGTGTGTGTGTGTGTGAGTGAGTGTGTGTGTGCGCGTTTGTGAGTGAGGGAGTGAGTGAGTGAGTGAGTGAGTGAGTGAGTGAGTGAGTGAGTGAGTGAGTGAGTGAGTGAGTGAGTGGGTGTATGTGCGCGTTTGTGTGTGAGCATGAGTGAGTGTGTGTGTGTGTGCAGAGCCGGCCCAAGCCTTCAGGGGGCCCTAAGCGAAATATGATTAGGGGGCCCCTCTCCAATGTTAGTGCTGCTGAAACTATAGATCTTTGTTAAATATCATTCACACACCCAGTGTTTTCCGCTAGTGCCTCCACTGTGCGGCTGTGCGAAAATATTTGACAGGTGAGATTCAGACCCTCCTAGGGGGTTCCGGGGGTATGCCCCCCCGGGAGATTTTTTTAACCTTTTTAAAGTGAAATGCATGAATCTGGTGCACTTTGAGAGGAAAATTAAGAGGCTAAATCTGAGAAATTGTGTGAACAAATAATTTGGAGACACTGGGTCAGATGAATTAGAAGCTATTGAAGAAGGACACATGGATTTTCCATAAAAATATTAATATAGTAAGGTGTCCCCCTCCCGGGCCGGGCCCAGCAGCAGACCCGGGTTCAATTCCCACCCGCGGTCGTTCTCTGCATGTCACTCCCCTCTCTGCCCCATTTCACCTCTGTCTCTCTGCACTATCAATAAAGCATAAAAATGCCCAAAAATATCTTTAAAAAAATATATATATATATTAATATAAAATAAAATATTATGGAGGGTCCTCTGGGTTGGGCTTGGAGCTCTTTTTCTTTTACGGGACATATTTCTCTGTAATATAGTGAATGCATTTAAATGCAGTGTGAGGAACTAAGCAGAAGAACTCTGTTGTCCAGCTACTGTATCTTTTTTTCCACAGACAAGGCTGAAATAGGCTATAGACTATACACAGTGCATGGGCAACTGAGGGCAGCCCCATTTCCAATTGTTTTTAAATAAACTTAATACACACTGTGCATGGATGTGAACGTGACATGATCAGATAATTTCGGATTTCCTCCCAGATGAACCGATTACATTTTTAGGCTAAACTCACATTTGCACAATATGATGTTAATATCAAACACACAAACTAAAAAAAAATAAAAAAAAAATAATTTTTTTTTTTTTTTTTTGGAGGGGGCCCCCCAGGCAGTCGGGGGCCCTAAGCGGCCGCTTAGTTCGCTTATGCCTCGGGCCGGCTCTGTGTGTGTGTGTGTGTGTTTGTTTGTGTGTGAGAGAGAGAGCGAGAGAGAGAAAAAGACATTCAATGGAAGAGGAACACACTTCGCTGGCAATTTTTGCAAATGTGTCTGTGACATTGGTAATGCTTGGCCATGCTGTAAATGAGCAGTGTGCCCTACACCCATACTTAAAACATTGGTCAATGTTGCAAACCCAGACTTTCCCAGACTTTTGTTTTCACTTCATCTGCATCTTTGTAGCGCAGCAAGATGCAGGAGTGCGCATCACTTCAAAGAGTATTTACGAAGGATTTTCCATTATTAAAGAGGCTCTGAGCTGTTCTTTATTCTTATCCACATGAATACAATCTATATAAACTACTAAAAAATATTTGTTTTACCACAACAAATGTGGCCTTATTATGCACACACACACACACACACACACACACACACACACACACACACACACACACACACACACACACACACACACACACACACACACACAAACACACACACACAGTTTTGGGAGAGTCTCAGTGAACTTTTGCTGGGTGAGCAGCCACTTGAAAGCCCCAAAATAGCACACTTTTTAGCTGCATATATATGGATGCACACAAAGACACACACATACGCACACACAATAATTTCACAACAAACACACAGACACAACCCTTAGGTATCCATATGGATCCTAACCTTTCATGTGTTGCTCAGTTTTTTTATGTATAGGTCTGCAACTCTAAAAAATTACAAAAATTATAAAAAATCATGTTTTTTTCTTGTTTTGTTTTAGGGAGCAATTTGACTTATCAGTAAAAGGTGAAGTAAATGAATAATTCAGCTAAGTGGGGGTAAAAAGTGTAATTTTGTTGTCTTAAGTTTGGGATGCATGCCTAATATCATTACATTTACATATGTATGTCAACATGGCTATGGTTTGAAAAAGATAGGTTTTTACAGATTTTAATGCTTTCAAATTGAGCCATTTTTTACATACATGTTTGGGTGTTTGAAGTTTGGCTGTCTGTACACACACACACAAACCATCATTTCTCAATATCTACATATACACCACACACTGGTATCCCTACCAACACATCAACACCATTTAGGTTGAAATATTTTTTGACATTGACCTTTGGGGGGCAACAATATTGCAGGACTGACAACCAGGAAAATAGCCTGTCATTCAACCCCATGTAAAATATACCTAAATGGCACCAACTAGTAGTTGGGGTGAAAAACACAAATTTTGATGCCTTTTGTCAAGGATGAAACCACAAAATAATAGAAAAATATATTTTATGCTGGTTTGTCAGCAGGATCAAATTTGGAAAAAACGGCTGTTTTGAATGGAAGTCAATGACGGCAGAAAATGGTCCCAGGGTCTCCTGTGTAACAAAAAAATGTCCTGCCTTTATTATAGGTGCTATGAAGTTGCTGAGTAGAAATTCAGAAATGATCTGCATAAAAATTAACCCTGGCCAAAATGTATTAGGCTAACATCAGCACAGCCAAAGTTATTCAAAAAACTAAACAAAAAAAAAGGCCAAATGGCAGAAAATGGTCCCAGGGTGGCATGAGGGTTAAACTGTCACGTGAAGACGTGATCTTTTAAATGCAGCAAACCTTTCATCCAGCCTTGCGATCGGCCCCTCCCTCACCTAGCTTTCACTTTAACAGTGCAGAGTAGGATGGAGATGGTGTGTGTTGCCGGAAGCTTTGAAAAACTTCCAGGAGACGGCAGAAAGTCAACCATTGCTCGAGAAGAAAGGTAAAAGTAATAGACTAAAACAATGTGCAAGATATATTATGCGCGGACACGCGAGTCAGATGACATGCGCGACCGTGAGAGAGAGAGAAAAAAAAGTCATATGCGACCCAGCTGCACCTCAAAACATCACGACCAATTAGTTTACTCACTTTATGTCGAATCCAAGTGGTCTATGACCAAGCAATAAAGGAATAAAAAACACAGGAAGTTTAAAGCTCCTTGACTCTTGCCACCACAACAGTCATCAATTAAGAACACTGTAGCCTTCAATGCAACTTGCTTATCGAGCCAGCTCCATGAGATATACATAAAAATATGCCCTCACATTCTTGCTAGCAAAATAAGTGCCCTATCAACAACATTTGCAACGGTTTATTTTGATTTTGACACTTATTTTATTTAATTAGAAAAAATATGTTTTACTTCGGCTATTTGCATTTTCCTTGTTTTCAGTTCAATTAGGATATGTTTAAAGTCAAAAGTCATGGTTTCAAATGTTAAATAAGTGCATGTTGCAGTTCTTAAATCAATGAATAATTGTGTAATAATTGTGATTACACAATGTCAATCAAAATAATCATGATTATGATTTTTGTCAAAATCGAGCAGCCTAACCTTGCAATTTCCATGGTTTAGATCAATTATACACAATTACATTATTAGAACTGCAGCTGCAGTTTGTTTAGGTCTGTTGACCGGTTACATTCCCATTCCCCCATTAACAGACAATTTGCTCCATATTTGCTTATCTAAAGTATAATGACACAGTATACATCCATACATGTGTGGTGACATGATTTGTTTAATTTGTGCACTTTAATTTGTAAAAGTGTTGCATTAATTAAACAAAACTAGTTTGAGATTTATATCCCCTTTTCTATATACAGAATGCACTACACAGAAGAGACCCCTACCCCCTCCCGCTGTTAAAAAGTAACTAGTAACTTGTACTTTAAGTACATTTTAAATCAACTACTTTTTCACTTTTACTTCAGTAGATTTTTAGACCAGTACTTTTACTTTTACTTGAGTACAATTTCATCCAAGTAATCATACTTTTACTTGAGTAGAATATTTTTGTACTCTTTCCACCTCTGACAATGTTACACATGTAAAGCTATAGTGCGTGACTTCTGTTGCTCCCATGAGGAATCCTTTGTAGCCAGTGGTGGTGGTGGGGGCAACACCATTTTGTAAACACTGCCATTCTGAGAAATACAGAGAGTTTTGTGAAGCCGATAGGCTTAATCAACTTTGTGCCAACTCGTTTTGCGAGGAATGTAACCAACATTAATTTCTATTAAAAATATAATTATGGAAGTTAATATATATATATATATATATATATATATATATATATATATATATATATATATATATATATATATATATATATATATATATATATATCGATATACATTATCGTATTACTGGCATTGGGGACTGCAGGGTGCGAAGATATTGCAGTCGGAAAAGAAAAACCTGCTCCTCTGTCTCTCTTTTTTTTTTTTTTACATTTTATATAATTTTCTTCAAGATTGTGTTCCTCTCAGCATCAGTGCTTCGCTCCTAATCTCTTGTCTGCCGAGAAGGAAGAGAAACAACGGATAAGAGTGATGGCCCTGTAATCCATTCAGTGTAACAGCGATTCTTCCCTGTCTATAACTCTGAGACACAAACACATATCGCCGGCTGCTAGATGACTCGACAAGAGGAGATTAGCAATTTCATTATGTTTCAATTTACTTTAGGCTTTTTCTCACAGATGTTGTTTCATTTTCTTCACCAACTTAGATAAGTCATTTTTCAACAAAACTTTAGTATTTGCTTGCAGTTTCTCTGTGACAGTTTACAGCCACAATGAGCACGTTAACATGCACAGCATATTCTGATTAAGGCCGGTACTCCGGTTAACACAATAATCCGAATAAGGTGTTTCCATAATTTAACAGGAGTAAACCATGGCATGCAGCGAAAACTCTGGTGGTATTACAGTATATAGTGCACTCAGTGTATGAGTGTGTGTATGAATGGGTGAATGTGGTAAGAAATGTAAAGCGCTTTGGGGCTGAGAAAATCGTGTAAAAAGCGCTATATAAGTCAAGTCCATTTACCATTTACCATAGTGCGATTAAGGTGTATACATGCCTCAATAATGCGACTCAGATCGGACTACTCCAGCTGTCTTAATATGTTTATTGCTTACCCAGCCTATGAGCTTTTTCTGATTATGGTGAGCAAGAGCCGCTGTTTACATGGTTGATGCCTTATTCGGAATATGATCTTAAGCAGTTTACTATTGCTGTGCATGTAAACCTGTTCTATGTCTCACAATACAAAAAGTATTGAAACATGCAGAGGGTAGGGTCATCTCCGGTGCAGGATACTCTAAATCCATATATTCTCTGACAGGACAGTCTCTTTCTAAAAAAGCCTGAAACGTTAGGGGGGATTAGGCTCGTTCGACCTGTCGCCGTCTTGCTAAGACCTGCGGAATTATGACGCTCGTCTTGCTGAGCGCACAGCATTATGGTTAGACTTTTTGTCCCACTTGCACCCGCGGCTGGCTGTGGCTCGGCTGCTTGAGACTTTGAAGTCCCGCGGTATCAAGATGGACACAGACACTGGAGCAAGTCGCTGCAGTTGCTCCCCACGGGCTGCGGGAGCGAAATGTCTGATGGGAAACGTCTTGCTGACAGGCGGAGCTGAGCGCTAATTGGGAGTTTAAACCCCGTGCCTTTGATGCGTTTCCCCAATTGGTTAGGCAAAAGTCTGACATCACCGCTCAAAATTAAATTACGATCCATTCTTTTTTATTTTAATTTGTGTTTAATCATTAGGCCGCCACAGTATGCATTTAAGCAGAAATGTACTTAATCAGAGTTAAACCTCCACTGATCTGAACCCTTGACATAGAAATAATTTGGATGTGTAACTCTCCTGTATAGATTTATTTAAAAGTGAACACAAACTTGAGTCACATAAGATCTTGGTGAAGTGATATCTTTATACCATTAAGATTAAATCATAGGCTTATTTCCAGTGATCTAAATGGTCTGAGAATTGTATTTTACATGTAGTGTCGCAAAGCCAGACCAAAACTACATCAAGTTGTTTGTTTGTTACACATCATAATAAAGTTCATCATATCCATCTCTACAATAATAATAAGGGATATTTTCTTAGACCTTCTTTAACTTCATTTAGGCCGATCATATTCGTTATGTGAAGGGAGAAATACTAAACCTCCTTTATTTGGATTAGTAAATTATTCTTTATCACTTAAAAGTAGGTTTCCTAGTAAAGTAACAAGAAAGATGTGTGGGGAATGGGGATATTATATCTCGTTTCTTGTTTTGAAAATGCCCCTCGCTTTTAAAGTGTTTACTCGTCTTTGTGTTGTGTTCTGCTTCTAATCGGTTGTAGCATGTGTAGCTCTTCTACTAATATGTTTCTAATGGGCCTTCAAAATAAAACTAGAAAACGAACTGCATCCGCAACAAGGACGCTACTTCCGACGGCACGAGCTGTCCGGCTTCTGTCTGGCTTTTTCGTCACTCCCCCGACTGCACTCGGCTGCTCTCGTCTACTTTCCAGACGAGCCACAACGGAGGTCAAACGAGCCTACTAACTCAACACATGACGGACAGATAAGATGGACTAGTGGCCACCCGGGGATGTCACCTACACATGAATGCTTGTTGGTGCCAAGGTGACAGGCTTATAAACAGTATTGTGGACCTGGCTCTCTCTTTGAACTGCTAGCCGTGCTTTGTGTGAAGACGTTTTGAAATATAAATGGGACAGGCAAACAAACACAAAGGCACACACACACACACACACACACACACACACACACACAAACACACACACACACACACACACACACACACACACACACACACACACACACTGTACAAGCTAAAGCCTGTGATTCAGTAGACATGTGGTGAGCTCCGGACATGGAGAAATCCCCTGAACCCGCAGTGACCTGACAGTTAAAACCGACTGTAGCTTTTTCAGCATTTTCGTTAATCTCAACCCTTTTTTAAAAATTAGACTCTCAATGACCAATGAAGTTGGAGTATCTTTAGCCTCTGGAATTAGCTAATTTCGATTCAAATTCATCTGACCTGTGTGTGTCGGCTTAAGGCTGCAGTATGGGGAGAACATATAAATAGCAGGATCGGCCCACAGAGCTTTCCAGGAATATTTAACACCAGACATAAGGGATTTCATGTGTATGCTAAGAGACAGGGACACTTAATGTGCTTGTAGAGGCACATGGCTTCTGTGGTAGACTGCAGTTATTCTGAATGGTAGGAAAGAGAAAACACAATCAGTTCCCCTTTTTGTTGCCAACTAAAGCAGGTTTTGAAATTTTGCCCTTAAAGCTATAGTGCGTAACTTTTTTCATCTACATTGCATTCAAACCATTGACACAAAGTTGATTAAGCTTATCAGCTCCACAAAACTCTCTGTATTTCTCAGCGTTTACAAATTGCTGTTGCCCCCCGACACTGACGTAGCAGCTCAGAAAAATACAAAGAAGCGCCCAAGAAATGTTTCAGTTGTTGATTCTAATGTTAAGAAAAAACCTGGACGTACAGCAAAAGGTATAAAATCCATGCGCGATCACTGAAGGCTAACAATTTTGTATAAATGTCTGTAAAAAGTCTGGTACGCAGGGTTACTGTAACGGCTGGATCAGGAGGACACAGGCGTGGAGACAGTAACAGTTTTAAGAAGATTTATTTTGGAAGTAACCAGCAGGGGGTTAGGACCGTGATCCAGGGGGGAGGCTGGCTGTCATGGGGCTCCAGCGAGAGAGCAACGGGGCAAGTCCAGGGAGCTGAGTGTGAGCAGGCTAGAGCAGGCAGGCAGAGGGGTCCGGGAGGAAGTGCTGGCGGGCGAGGGCTGGAGCTGGTGGCTGGAGTCAGGCCGGAAGAGCTGTGGCAGAAAAGACAGGAGTTAGCCAGGAAAAATGCAAAAAGCGGAGCTGCAAACAGGTTAGCTTAGAGAAAGGACTGACTGTGTGGAAACAGAATCTACAATCTGGCAGTGTCTGGCAGGTAGGGCCGGGTATATGAAGAGCAGTTGATTGATGATTGATGGCAGCTGTGAAAGCTGGTGATTGACTCCAGCACACCTGACTCCAACCCTGCAATAGACCAGCACATAGACAAGGGTAAAAGGGAAAAACAACACAAGGGCTAGAGGCCCAAGCAGGATCATAACAGTTACAACTTGCAAAGTAAATTTTTCATTTAACTGTATCTTTAAAGCATACAACATCATTCTTACAATATGTCCTATAAATTTTTTTTTTTACATTTTACTGTGATACCAAATCAAATGTGACTCCAAATGAGATTAACTAACATCACAGGCTAAGCAGTTTCAGTTATGTTTTATACAGACTTCAGTAGTTTGCCACGATGGTACAGATGGTCCTGTGCAAAGCCAGTAGATGCAATGTAGCTGGATGTTTTAATTATTAATATTTAAGTGTCCCAACGGAAGGTTTTTGGGAAAGTTATTCTTAAAAGTGGAACATATGGTGTTGTTGCTGCCTTGTTGCCACGCTCCTTATTTGGAATAGCTGAGTCTTTGTCAAGGATAACAATTCCTGTCTCAACTGCTTTTTCCTCCAACACACCACTGGCAAAACCTCAAAAAAATATTCTTTTCAGTTTTTCTAACATGATTTCTATCCATATTCAACAGGATCTGTTCAGAACTGGTTGGACAAAAGGAATGTGTGCACTATTCCAGAGGGATATTGACACTTGGCAAAATTGCATATCAAAATAATAATCTTGCTCGACAACTGTGGCCGTGATTATTCATCATACGAGGTCAAATGAGGTGTTGTGAGATGATTGTTTCAAATATAAGAGTTCTGAAGCCTTGAGTTATTATTACTTTGTTGAAGAGAGAGAGAGAGAGAGAGAGAGAGAGAGAGAGAAAGAGAGAGACACCCAAAACTCTCCATCAATTCTGGACAATCCTTGTTGGCTAAATCAGTTTTAGTCAAAATCAGTGAATCCTCATGATCCACTATCTGTCCGTTAATCTGTTTACACAGCCTAGGCTCTGTAAACAGGTATTCTGCTAGATATGGTGGGCCCTTCATTTGCATACCTCTTTACAGAGTCTAAGCTGTGTATAAACACCAGATATCTTTTCAGCAAACACACAGTACAGGCATGAAGTGCATCGTGACTGGATATTCAAAGATTATGACAAAAAGTGATTTCGACAACAAGGTCCTCCAGAATCACTGACTTTACCTTGAATTTTCCCAGTTGTTGCACAGGAAAATGAACACTATTGCTTCTGTGTGTGTGTGTGTGTGTGTGTCTTTTTTTCTGTCTGTCTGTCTGTCTGCCTGTCTATCTGTCTGTCTGTGCCCCTGCCCTCTCTGTTTGTCTTTTCAGCTGATTAACCAGAAGATCAGAATGTGCACGCAGCTGAACAACTGCAGGTCATTCATCTCCGTGCTGGAGCATCTCCTCGCCATCGGCAATTACCTCAACGACAACGCCCGGAAGGGAAAGGCCAGGGGATTCCGCCTCTCCACCTTGACTAAAGTATGACCGTCTGACCTTCGGATGAGCCGCGGCGAGCTAGGGGATAATAAGAATTACTCATTGATATACACACCAGGGCTCCTCTGCTTCCTCCTCAACTCCCTCTCATGTCCTCCCATGTCCCTCAAGTTTCACTCAGGGCTTTGACAAAGTCCTTAGGAAAGGATGTGTGGATGTGCGATGTGTGGATGTGCGATGGATGGATGGATGGATGGATAGTGTATTCATCCCCTTTATTCTGATAAGTTTATAAACACTCCTACAACAAAGTGAAGATTTGCTGCACGGTGTCTCTGCTGCACCATTACTGTGATCAGTGGAGACACACTCTTTTATTGGGGCGTTTAAGGCCTTTGAGTGTGGATTTGTTTACATGCTGATCACATTAAAAACATTGTTTACACGCCGGCATTTTTTAGAACGTAAAATTGAAAAGCTTTCCCGGTTTTTAGCGTGACCGTTGTTGTGTAAGCGTATTGCCTTAGAGCTTATGGGATCCCAATTTGATCGTTTGCACATTGGTATCAGGGCACAGATACCAAATCGTAACCTAGCAATCTCTGCCGTCTCTATCTTCTCATCTAACTGCAATGAACAACAAGAAAGTGAAGCAGCGCTTATCCCACTACTCATTTTTTGAAGTTGTCACGTCGGCTGTATTGAGAGTATCATCCGTCTCTCTCTGACTTCCCTCTGAACCACTCTTTGGTGTGTGCGCCAGTGTCTCTACTGGGAGAGGTTTAAGGGTCCTCGCTGCTGTCACCCTCTCCGCTCTGGTTTAATGAAGCCGCGGCCCTGTCTTTCCTCCGAGGTGTTCCCAGGTCTAATTGAGAATAGTAAACTGCTGCATGCTTCAGACAGCCTCTTGTCAAATCAATGACCGAATGCCTCCCGAGTAAAAAATGTGTCGAGGCCATCTCACGATACTTTTTTTTTAAGTCTTGTTTTCTACTTTTGAGCATCAATACTTGGTGCCTGCCTTGTAAGTATTTTTTTTAAATGTTGGCCTGGGCTTTTAATTGGTAGAAAACAAAACCTTGAAAAAAAGACTATAGTGTCTGTCACAGCATTACAGAGGTCCCTCTTGCGTTTCCTTGATACGGCACTATCAAGTGAAACATCATTACCATTTTTTTAAAATTGACTACTTGGAAATTTAAGTTTGTCAGTGCAACAAAAGCGCTAGTGTTTTTACTGTTGTTCTTGGCTGAGCTTACCCGGACAAAGGCATTACGAAAAACTATATAGAAATAGCATTCTTTGCACTGATGGTCATGTCTCATCAGAGGAAAAATTAGACTGTTTCACAAACAATGAAAAGTTCCCCGTAGCCTCTTTAAGAAATAAATGAAAGCAGGCACTGCTGCTACCGTTGCTACTACTACAAAGTATGAGTAACGCACAACTCAATGAATGTTTGGCAGAGAAAAATAAATCCTGTATGTATAGGCATAGCCTGTTCAATGTAATGCTATTCTTTCCCTAGCCGTAGGTAAGGCTGAAGCATTTTTGCAGTTGCACACAACTGTGTAGAAGTTACAGTACACTGACATCTGAAGGATGTACGTTTGATTTTGACATTGTTGGGAACAATAAAGTGGTCTGCAGGGCTATATCTCTCTCTGGAAGCTGAGTTTTTTTCTGCATTCGTGAAATACTTCAGACTGCACTTTCATTTCATCCCAGGCATTGATGTATAGAAATGGTACGGCCTGTTTACTCAATGTTGTTTATGTGAGGAGATATTCACTGAATGTACTGTAGGCAACTTTAATTCTGTTAATAGTTTGTGTACCAAACACATTAAAGGAATACGGAACCGGCGCTCTATCATTATAAAATCCCTATTATAATATAATGGATGAGGTTTTTCTTCCCTCAGTCTTCCCTCGGCCCAGCTGTCCTGTTAATCCCAACATTACATTTTCCCATGTGTGATGTCACACATGGGAAAAATGTAAGGTTAGACAGTGAGACCATAAACACTCTTTCTGCCCTTTCTCAGGCTAGGATGAACCGATTTCTAAGATGTTTGCACATTTATGCTACATAGGAACTCAGAGTTCGATACACCTTCATATTTCCACCGGTGAAGTAGGTCTTTAACTATGCACCACTGACGGACAGTGGTTATATCTTAATTTTTTTAATCAAAATTATGGATAGGGACAATTCAGTAGTCGCTGGACATTTGCATGGACATTGCTCTACTGTCTCTTTCCTTTATGTTATAAGTCCTCATGTTGTATGGCAAGGAACTAACAGATTTTCTTTCACTCTTTTTTCCCCCCTCCCTCTCTCCCCAGGTCTCGGAGCTGCGCGGAAGGGACAGAAAGTTCACCTTGCTCCATGCCCTTGTGGAGCAGATCATGTTGCATGAACCGTGCTTGGCCTCTTTTACACAGGAGTTGGCAGAATTCGAGACTGTCCCGGGAGGTATTTGGCCAATCAAGATTTGTTCAAAGCTGCAAAAAAATAAAAAATCAGAGTGGTTCTTTTCAATTGAGGTCTTGGTCAGTGAAACGTGTTGTAACTGTTCTTTCTTTCACCCCTCTCTCTCTTTTTGGATAGCTTCCATCAAAGGCCTGACCGCAGAAGTAGATGGTGAGTGGATCAAATTGTACTACTATGCCCAAAGAGTGTTGTTCCCAAAATTGCTGCGATCACTGTAACACTAACCCTGCTTATTTTTGTGCCAGCGTAAGTTTTTTGTTGGTGAAGCGGAAGTGTAATAGTACGTTTTCTTGATGTCATTGTTTAGGGAACAAAGCAGCTGGTCAGATATGATTGATGGTAACCAAGGCTTGTGTGTGTGTGTGTGTGTGTGTGTGTGTGTGTGTTGCTCTAGTCCTGAAAAATGAACTACAGAAAGTCCTTCAGTATAAAAAGACTTCCAAGAAGAGGAATGCTGGAGTTCAGCACCCAAACTTCTCCAAAGACCTGAAGGTGAAATAGTCAATCTTGACAATAAACTGAATTTTTTGTCAAACAACATATTGCTGTCATTCATTGTTTCTCACATAAATTATTTGTATACAATCTGCTTTGTTGCCTTCTTCTTTTCCTGTCTTATAAGCACGTAGCTGCCTTTTTTTTTTTATAAAGTATTACAACCACTAGGGCTATAAATAAATACAAACACGTTATTTGGATGTGCACAGAAAATGTGCACAGAACAGATTTGAGCAGCATTTACATTTGTGAAGTAATATTTTTTTGCTTAACTTTCAGCTGACTACCACAAATGTTTAAATACTGTACGTCACACAACTTCTTCTCAAACTCATAACGCACTCTAAACAATTGTGACAGCATTTCTTGGACAGAGAATGAACAGGTCCGTCCGATAGTGGATCTGGACTTCCACCTAAAAAAAAGAAAAAACATTTTTTTTTATTTTTATTTTTTTGGTTGGGTGGGCACAGCCCACATTTGGGTGGGCACGGCCCACCCTGGCCCCTGGCTACCGCCGGCCCTGTTCAAGAATTCCTTTTGCTTTCTAATTTTTCTTTTAAATCCCCAGACAGCGATTGAGAAATACAACACGGATCTCTCTGCGCTGACAAAGACGTGTGAGGAAATGAAGAAACTCTACTCTGTCACACTGGTAATCCTTGAGTTATTATTTCAATATCTCTTTTGCACAGCGTAGGAGATGCACACACACACACACACACACACACACATGCACGCACACACAAGCACACACGCACACACACACACACACACACACACACCAGAACGTCCTCTGCTCCAGTAAATGCCCCCCCCGACCACACTACAATGGGAGAGCACACACATCATATTTCGGAGGAAGTTGTCCCCAAGGTTACTGATTTTTTTCACTAGGTTTTTCACTAGTTATACTACGAGGGCTTACATCAGGACATAACCCAACTGAAACGTTCTGCAAAGTTGTGGCCATGAAACTTTCTAACAATAAGGACAACTGATTTTTTAGCTTAAAATAAAAAATAAACTTTCTCTGTTTAGTAATTTTTTCAGGATTAATAATGGATTTTCTTGCGTTGCCAAAAAAAGTGTGAGAGACAAGTTCATTGTGACCCTAAATGTGTGATATCACCTCGATGAACGGTCCACACAACGTTCAAAATGAGAAGTTGTTAAAGCACCCCCAGTGGGTTTCTGATAAGCTTTTTTTTAAAAGCAGCCTATTAGTCATCTCCACAAAGACACATAGTTCTGTTTGGTAGAAAAACGGTGAATTTTTAAATTTGGAGTAATCTCTTTTTCCCATTTAATAACCTCCTTATAAATAAATAATACATTTTCTATTTATTATTATTATATTTTTTATATATGTATTTAAATGTATGTTGTTGTTATTATTATTATTATTATTATTATTATTATTATTATTATTATTATTATTATTATTATTATTATTATTATTATTATCAGTAGTATTAGTAGTAGGGGAGAACGGGGTAATCTGAGCCACTTTTTACATTTGCTCCCCTCTAAGCGGGCTTAAATGATTTATCACTCAAATTCACACATTTCCCATTAATTCAGGGTGTTTCCTAGAAATGGGCATTAGCAGAATTTTTTCAAGACAAAGGGCAGTGAAAATATGATTGTTTTAAAAAAAGTCATGTGGCTCACTTTACCCCAACTGTGGGGTAAACTGAGAAAAATAAAGGGGGTAAAGTGAACCACTTACTTTTTCCACTCTGAAACCACCATAACAACACATATTGTAACAGTTAGAATCCTGAAAGCTAGCCACACATTCCAGAACTAATGTCGGACTAGTAAAAGAATGATGGGGTTTGGTCAATTTAGCAAAGCAAATTTTCTAAACACTTGAAAGTAACTCTGAACAAAATCAAATACAACATATTATAATTCAAAAGGTTTTAATAAGATTCAAATGAAAGATAGAACCAGTTAGATTAGAACACAGTCTGGGGGTCAGAACACAGGACCCTTAGAGCCAGCTTGTGTCTGGGGCTCAAAGCATAGGAAAATCAGAACCAGCGAGAACAGCCTGGGACTCAGAACACAGGAGAATACCCAACTGGATTATAACATCAGCCTGTCATACTCTACAACTAGGCCTACTCTACATTCCAGCCCTGAGGTTACAGGGAAAGATGAGAAGGTGCTCTTTCCGTGTGGTTGCCCCAGGTCGTCTTCCTGGTGTATTTCCTTGTCATGATGGCTTTTCTACAATATGTATGACATTAAAATAAAACATGTTTAAGACTAAACTTAACTTGTGCCTCATGGTGGGGGAAAGTGAGACAGTGGCTCACTTTCCCCCACAGCATTTGGCTCACTTTCCCCCATCACAACAATTTGAGAAAAAACTACCTCCCTTAGCATTTCAGGCTACTCTTTAGCTAATATCATCACATGGTTTTTATATGTTGGTAGTTCATCAACACGTATGATAGAAGTTTTTGTACGTGAATACATTTGCTTTGGCACAACAGTTGATTAAGTTGACAGCAAGAAAATTTACTTTTACATGCAGAATACCTATTTTGGTGAAAAAAACATGCTTACCACAGCACCATGAGGTCCTCTCTTTCAGGGCCATGGGGAAATGAGAGGGGCTTGAAAACATATATCTCACATGACCACAAATGTTTTCCGATGCCTAGATACAGGGGGTGACTCACATTACCCGATGCCTCAGATTCCCCCGTTCTCCCCTATATATTTAATATATTGCTACAACTCCACAGTGCATGTACAGTAATACTTTGTTGAAGTAGACCGGACCAAAAGACAATACTCTGTACTTTGTCTGGACATTAGATCTCTCATGAATAACATTCCTCTTTCAGACATGCCTTTAGATTAAGTGCCACCATTGCGTATTATTTTATCACAAAGTCTTTACAGGAGGACATTTCCTCTGCTCACTAACCTGGTGAGATTATAGGTGCATAGACGTCAAGCCTACTTTTGACATCTTAACAGGTGCTATGGCAGTTTTTTTCCTTGTAGTATATAGAGGCCAAACGAAGAACAATCAATATAAAAAGGTATAGTGCCTATGTTCTCACCTTTCCTATTTCTCAATAGACAATCCATCATCATAGAGGCCATTTAACCTTTGCGCTGTGTTCCAGCACTAAAGGTATTATAGCCTGAGCTATGGGCTTTAGGTCTGGGAGGGGATTGTGTCATATAAGGTCCACAAATAGACTCCTGTGCGATTACTAACTTCATCCCAAATGTCTTGCACTGAACACAGTCAAGAGCTATGAAATAAAGTGAGTGTGCAAAATAAAGAATTATTTCTGATAGCCAATTTCATCCTCGTTTTTACAACCAAAATTGTCTTAAAAACTATCAGCATCCTCCTCTACTTCTCTTTATCTACTGAACACATCTTCCTTTGTTAATAAGAAAAATCATTGAAGTGATAATGTGATTTCACGGGTAAAGCGATAGTGTGACATTTTGCGAAAAAACAAAAACAAATGATTAGTTCTCTTGCAGAGTGGAGAAATGAAACATTTGAAAATCAAGTCTCATTCATGCCTTTACACACAGTTGCTAGTTAGCTTAGCTTAGCTTAGCACAAATAATTGAAACAAGGGGAAACAGTTAGCCTGTGTCTTACATAAATGCAATGCTCCTTTCAGTAAAATGTATACATAATGCCTGTCATTTTTGCACTTTGATTTCATTTAAATTGTGTTAATCATTGAGCTTAAGACATGTGTGTAAGGAGACCTTAGATTAAGTCAAGCCAAATGGCTGTAGTCTGTTATTTAGTGCAGTGTTAGTATTAAGTGGTGAGAGAGTGGTATTGATCTTCTCATCCAACTCTTGGCAAGAGAGCAAATTGGGGTGATATGGGAGAAGACCCACATGTAACCCAGGCAGTGCCAAACGCAAATCCAAGTGAAGCTGAATAATGTAAAATTTTTCTCTGTGGGCCCAACTCAACTATTTTATTCACTTAATTGTATTGTATTTATGACACTTATTACTTGAAAAAAAGTACTAGAAAAAAAGCATAACCCTAGCTTGGTATTTAGTTTATTGCATTCAATATTTGGGAAAAAAACAAATCAGTGAAGAGTGATTTACTTACTCGCTTTCTTTCAAATGTAAATATTGGGGCAGACCTGGGCCCATTAAAGCTAACCTTTATTAATTAAGTATGTTTAATCAACTTGGCATTCAAACCAAATAAAACAAATCCATAGCAAACAGATGCTCTTGATGACGTAGTATTTATTATTTAATTGACATCATTTGTTAAAAATCAAAATTATTCTTGCGGGCATCTTTTCCCAGATGGGTATTTTACTGTCTATCTTATTTTTTGGTATAATAACCACATATAAAAACATAATTTACATATGAACCACATTAAAACACGTTCTTCTTGGAAAGGGCATCTACTCCCATCGACTTCCCCCAAATGCTAAACTATTCCTGAACAAAATGAAACATCTTTCCGAGATAAATCATTAAAATGTCATAATTATTCCTTATTCGTAACATAAATCACTCTAGGTATTATTGAAAACAGTCTAATGGTGTGTGGCCTTTTTAAAGTTTACCAATGTGACCTTTTAGTGCAGTGTCCCCCTTCAGGGGAGGACTTGTTCTTAATCACAAAGCAGCGTGGTAAGAATGCACCACCATCATGCCTGTATGTAAAAGAAAAAGTTGCACTTGTGGAACCTTGACACATTTGATCTTTATAATATTTTAGAAAATGTTTCTTAACTTCAACTAAGGTTTAAAAGGTAAATAAGGTTTGAAATTAACTTTTCTTTAGTAGCCTTCTTATAAGTATTTTTTTGCCTGCTTTAAATGCCAGAGCACGGTGCCATTCAGTTAAATTTCTCAGAGTTTAGTCACTATCACACCAGTAGCATTCGCTTGAAGCCGCTGTTTGCGACACATATTTGATGTACTTAGCACATTTCAGACTATTTTTCTGAACTTCAATAAGAAGTTTCTTTTGTTATAGGGTTAATAGCAGTCCATTATTTGCCTTCTTTAAATAATAGAGCAAAGTGCCATTAAGCAACATTTCTCAGAGTTAAGTCACTATCACACCAGTGGCATTTGAAGATACCCACCTCCCCTGATTTCCCTGCATGGGGACCCCATTATAATATGTGTATAAACCTCCTGCATATATAATAGCCCCTTCAAGAGCGTGGGAGAAAATGATTGCGACTAACTTGAGGGCTTCGCTGTTGTAAACTTGAGGTGCTGGTTGGGGAAAATAAGTCATATGGAGTGTGACGGAGAAGAGAATTCATAACAATGCCCCTTGATTAGCTTACGTAATAATTTATTCAAAATAGAAGATTTACCTTTCCATATAAATGTTATTCTGGAAGCAGGATTCAAAAGACATTTCCACAACTTTTTCTTATCGAAATTCTCATCATATGATTTAATATCAAAATGTGTTCTATTATCCAAACAAGTTGTATATGTTGCAATCCTCGTTGTCACCCCAACAAACGAATTTACAGTAAAACATATCTTTAATATTCCATGTCAGAAACGCATGATGTAGCAAAATCGATTCCACCTCGGCGACTGCAGATAAGGTGCTTTTAATTTAGCCTCAGCCACAAATATCTCAAACCTGCATATACAAGATGTAATAACCAGATGACTTTCAGCATCTAGTCATATAACTTTATTTGTATCTATAATAAGATATATGTTTGGCTCTGGTAACACTTTATTTTATCCCTCTCTATTTGGTATAAGAAATAGTCATACTCATTAAACCTGCAGTGTGTAGAATATTGGGTTTTATTTCCTTGCAGATTTTGTAGAAAGTAATTATAATATCCATAAGTACATTTAATTTAGTGCATAATAGCTGAAATTTTTTTTTTAATTATTATTTTTTCCCTTAGAAAGGGTCTCATATATGTCCATATTTCTGCATATTTTGGACCAAGGCCTAGTGCCGCCATTTTGGAAGTGTCATAGTTGGAATGTCATCAGTTGCATTGTTTAAAATGTAGAATTGTTCTTGTCCTTGAAGGCCACTGTAGCTTCTGTTATTATTCAAAAGGGGTGGGGTTACCCAGGGAGTGTTGCATTCTAGAACTTTGTAGAACTTTCTTGATGATGTCATATTACACACTGCACCTTTAATACATGCAAATACAATAAATGGTTTATTCACTGAATATATTTGTTTGCACATTTTACGTTTTAATTAGTCTACAGCATTTGTTAAAACATAGCCTGCACCCTCCACCTGCATATGGTGTTGACAGATACATTCATAAACACTTACAACTACATTATAGCGTGTTACAAACCAACAAGGATTTCCCTAGAGACGTACTCCTTTATTAATAAATGCATACATGAAAATGATCTATTAATTAAATCTACAATACCAATAACATGGTGTGTGCAGAGGAACTGAAGGATATAATGATAGTCAGCTGATCATCATACAGCTGTAAATGAGCCAGTGGTTAGAGTATCACTGATGATGATCTGCTAAAAAAAATCCTAAATCCTCAATTTTAATTATTTGCCTGAAACCATGCCACCCTAGCCTGGCACCGCCCACCAACTACTCCCGCTCAATTTTTCATTTCCCTTCAGTAGTCAGTCTGGGTCCCCGGTATATTTGCGGGTTTTTTCTCCACCAGATTTCTGCCAGTCCAATCAGCAAACAGCGGAAGTGGCTAAGAACAATGATGTTGAGGTTGTGCGCCAGTTTCTGTTGTAGTCAGAAGCCGGCGCATGACGTCACAACCAAACGTTATGCGATTGGTTGGCAGATCCAGAGTGGCACTGGGCAGATCCAATAGTTTTAAACTTCAACAGACACCCGCCTTCAAGTGAGTTTACGTTTGTCAATCGAGCGATTCCAGACCTTCTGTAAAAATGAAATGAAGTACGATGGTCTGGTGGACCAGGCTAATGCCACCCCTTTTCCAGTGATACAAATTACCACTTTGCTGTTGCCAAACTTACTGTGACACATTTGGCAATGGTCAATTTTTTTGTTGATAAGCCAAGCTCTCTTTCTATTGAGTCTAAATTCCCTCCATGCAGATACATATGGATTTAATTAAAGGGGTCACCTTGAATCTCTGTACAAACTAGCGCTGAGTTGTTTGCCTCTGCCTGCAGAAAAAAACCTCAATCTTGCCAAACCAACTAAGAGTAGCTGCTGTGTCTATGAATATTCTATCATAAAGGAATAATTGGACATTTGGTTTTAGGGGTCTCTGCTTAGAATAAAGGGCTAGAACCATGGGAGGGGAGCAGTTCACCTGGCTCTGTTCAAAGGTAACAAATGGTCTTTATTAGCGGCTCTAATGTCCGCTAATCAACTTGTTATATATATATATATATATATATATATATATATATATATATATATATATATATATATATATATATATATATAACAAGTTGATTAGCGGATATATATATATATATATATATATATATATATATATATAACAACTTGTTCCTGTTTGTCTATCCTTATGCGGTCTAAGATCTGACATTTCACTCACGCTGTAAGGACCCATTTTCTAATTGGGACCGACTCCTGTTCCCCATAGCCACAAACAATTACAATCAATACAAAACAGACTGCTGATATTCCTGGTAAAGTTTCTTGAAAAGATGAATGAATAAAAAGTACATGCTTAAGAAATGACACACCAGAGAATAGAGTGAAAATAAGATACAAACTTAACTTTTTCTGTGGTAAATTGTTGTGAAGCAGATGCAGTACAAAGTATAAAAGAGTGCAAATGCAAAGACCAAAACGAAAAAAAAAATTAATGTTGTGACACATCATTTACACAGAAGTCTCTTTCCCTTCAAGGCTGTAGTTAAATTAGCAGGATGACCTCATGACAAAACTTCGACATTAACATTTGACGTTTAAGAGAATGCACTCTGCCCTGTATAGCTATATTAAATAAGTTATTTTAACAAGTGTGTGTGTGTGTATGTGTATGCATGTATGTATGTATGTACGTATGTATGTATGTATGTGTGTGTGTGTGTGTGTGTGTGTGTGTGTGTGTGTGTGTGTGTGTGTGTGTGTGTGCGTGCGTGCGTGTGTGACTGATGTAAAATGTATAATGTTTTTTCGGTGGCCCTATGAACAGACTAAGGAAATATGGCTTCTGATGGCATTTTAAACCTCTTTCACATAGTAAAGAGCAAAGAAAAGCAGGCGAGTGAAGTGAAAGTTGCAAAAGCTTGAGCCAGAACTTTGACCTGCACAGTCAATAGCATGCAATAAGCCAATTAGTACACTTAGCCATTGTGACCCTTTCTGATAAAGCTTGACTGGAGAATGACTAACGTGTGTGTGTGTGTGTGTGTGTGTGTGTGTGTGTGTGTGTGTGTGTGTGTGTGTGTGTGTGTGTGTGTGTATGGCGTGTGTGCAAAATGACAAAAAAATTATGCCTGTGACCCTTAGCCACCAAGGTATAAAGAATTAATAGAGCAGTGCATGTCTACCTCATTGTATGAGTGCACTCGAGGATACGGGTTGCATGCTGGGGAAGTATATCAAGAAATTATAACAAAATGACCATTGTTAAGAAGGATATATGCACCAGAACTCAGGCACCAGGTCACCAATGAAAGTGAAAAAAATAAAGTAAAATATGTATTTTTTTATAAAGCTCTAAGGTCTCTGGAGATGTAATTACATGTCTGACTAAAGCTTTTCATTTCAAAGTAACTAATCCTGCTTCATTCCCATGTTCAAGGTGAAGTTTGGAGAACCAGCAGATCAAGACTCTCAAGAGCTCTTTGGCTTGATCTGTCAGTTTGTGCACGACTTCAGGAGGGTCCACACTGAAATAATATGAGTTATTTAACTGTGTATGCACTGCCATGATGTTTGTTAACTGAACTATACAGATTCTTTTGGCTTAGTCCCAGCTCAGAGAGATTAAAGGTCCCATGTTATGCTAATTTTCAAGTTCGAAATTGTAATTTGGGTTCTACCAGAAAATGGTTTCATGGTGTAGTGCCCAAAAAAAACATATATATCTCACAGCGCGATTCTAAAAGGCTCTGTTTTAGAGCCTGTCTCTTTAAGCCCCACCTTCTAAAAAGCTGAACAAGGTGTTTGAACACAGGTTTTCAGAAAGAAAGAAAGAAAAAAGAGTGATGGTTGTTTTTTCTCATACTTTGGGAGTCTCTAGTCACACCAGTAACCCATATTAATGTTGAAAATCCATGAAAAAGTGCATTTTGCAAAATACGTGGCCTTAAAATACAAAATACATGGGATGTAACTTTTTTATTAAAACATAGCATGGATTTGTGTATTAAGCAGCTGTTTTTAATTTTTCTCCTGTGTTGTTGTACAGATATATGTATAGATGTTTTATTACATGAAATATTGTATAAAGTGTTTCTTGATGCTCATGTACCTTGACGACAGGATGACAAACGTCAGTGAACATTTTGTAAATGCGAGACTGATATAAGTCGCATTATGTCATGCCTAAGGTTAGCTGGATTTGGGTTGACTTGACATTTGTTTTTTCTAGATGATTCGCTAATTAATGAAGGATTTTAAGCCCTGTCATACTCGGAGACAGGAGCACGCTGCTAATACCCACAGCTCTGTACTGGCAAAGGGAACATTGCAGACAGCTGAGGCTAGTGTAGTCTGGGTATGTGATTATTTTTTCTAACCTTCAATTGGACTGTAGTCGGGGACATTTTTTTGTAACCCAGCACTGCAGGAGGGTGTGCAAGGCCGTCTTGATCAAGCACCACATCCTCACTGTGGCAATGACATGATGAGAAACACAGAATTCCCTCCTTCAAAAGGCCAAAAGGCATTCTTAAACGCGGGCTTGGAACTGATTTATGTGTCATACGGGGTTTTCTGTGTGTGGCATTTTAATTAGTTTAAAGCGACACAAAAAAAAAGAAACGTGGTTGTATAATGAACAGGGACTCCTCACCGAGCGCAAACAGTAACACATTTTCTTGTAAAAGGAACAGATTTTAATTAAAAACTTTGCCTCTGCAGAAAGTGGTGATTCATTTATTAGCAGGAAACATGCAAAACTATTTAATTAAATGTCTCTTTTTGCAAAGCGTTGTGTTCTTAGTTTTTATTTATTTCCAATTTGTAAAAAGAATTGTATACCTGGGTGGATGATTAAGGGCCCGTGTCCACCTACCGCCTTTTTCCCACCGCAAGCGCCTTTTTTCAATTGATTCCCAATGAGAAGCGGCCGCCTCGGGAAAAGGCGGCCGCTCGGAGAAAAGGCGCAGCGCCCAGCGTTTTTTTTTCGAGCGTTTTTGCCTTTTTGTGCAGCCGCTTCGAGATTTGCAAGTTGAAAAAAGTTAAACTTTTCAGAAAGGCGGTGGGGACGTCACCGCCGCTTTTTTCAAAGGGCCAATCAGATAGTAGATCGTCGGGACTCGTCGCCTTGGCAACAAAGAAGACGGAAGAGAAACTGCTTTTTCCGTCTCTGTTTACCCGAAACTGTACGAAAATAGTGACTTAAAATGACCAGAACAGAGGGAGGAGAGCCCGTTTGTGGGAGCAGATTAGGCGAACACTTGATTCGCTGTATTTTTTATCTCCTACGGATCGTTTCATGCGCACACGCCAGCCTACAACTTGCTCCGTGTGTGTTTGCAGGAGCCGCGATAACTCCTCATCCAAACAGAGGATGGTGGAAAGTATTCTGTTTCATAAGACTACTCATATTAAAATGTAACGATTTAAATAGAAAACAGCAAGCCTAGAGAGTTAAACCAGTGTTGATAGGCAGGGCTGCCTTTTCCCGCCACTAGGCCCTGGGGCTGAGAGGTCCCGTAGGCCCCCCGGGCGGCAGTCTTACAATACAGATGCGTTAAAGCCATGTTTGTCTACACCACAATATCTCTATTGATGAAATACAAAATCACTTAAGGTAACATGTACTTAAACCCCTTCCTGGTCTAATGACTTTTGGTTACAGTGTTTTTCCAAGCTATTGAGGAGACAGCGGTGGGGTCCCAGGACCTTCTAGGGGGGTCTGGGGGCATGCCCCCCCGGAAGAAAAATTTTAACCTTTTAAAGTAAAATTCATCAATCTGGTGCACTTTGAGAAGAAAATGAAGGCTAAATCAACTGTGTCCTATGTGAGCTATTTTCTGGAATCATTTGGAGACACAGAAATACCAAAAAGCAGAAACAAAAATTTACAGGTTCAAAAAAATCCAGTCAGTCAGCATTCCATTTTTTTTTAAATAATCCCTTATCCTAAAGCTACTTCTCTCTTTGAATTCTTTGTTTTGTTTTTAATGGCTCAACTCAATATAGGCTCTTGATCTGCGTTGCCCCGATCAATGTTAATTAAACAAAAATGTACTGGCCCCTTGATCTTCATAGGCCAAAAATAATGTGATTTTTTTTTCCTTTTTCTTTACTGGTTCATGATGGGCCCCTGATCTCCGTTAGCCCCCCCTACGAAGATTAGGGGCCTATCATGAGCCAGTCAATAATGTATTGTTTTAAATGACAATGTTCGGGGCCTTCTTAGATCAGGGGCCTATATTGACACAGTAAAAAAAAAAAAAAAAAAAAATTTTTTTGGAGAGACCCCTGATCTTCGTAGGCCATGGGGCTTCAGCCCAGGTAAACCCGTGCATAAAGGCGGCCCTGTTGATAGGTCTGACTGACAGGTGACGATCAGCATTTTTTCTCCCCCGATCACAGCACTCTCTCTCCCAGCTCATAAAACGCTTGAAAAAAGCGGTCGAAAAAAACGCTCAGTAGACACACTCCCGAGCGCACAACCAGCGTTTAACGCTGGAAAAAGGCGTTAGGTGGACACGGGCCCTGGCTTTCTACCCCCACTGATGAAGTTCTGCATTTTTAAGTGATTTTAACATCAGGCTTTCTCCAGAATCGCTGACTCCTCCACCTTATAGCATGTACTTACAATTAACGTTTAGTATTTTCAAATTATACAGATGTCCATTTTCTCTCTCTTCAAAATACAACTGTAATATGAATTAATAAATATTAAAATAAACCATACAAACATTTGGATTTAGTGATCTCTGGTTATACACCATAATCTTTACTACCACTTAACTTTTCCTACTCCCCCTACTTACAAGTTTCTCTAAATGTCAGGATATTCTTTTATTTGTAATACAATTTCAAAGCTATGATAACTTTTCTGTGATAACATTATCCTCAAACTCTCTAACTCTTAATATAGCCTTGAGGTGAATTCACACCATCAGTGGTGTCACTTCCTTGTCTGTGTTCCTGGCACTTATCACTTAGCCTATAAAGCCATTCCTCATAGACTCACCTTTACTGCATTAAAATACCACGACTTTATGTGTTTTATAATGTATTTTCGACCCTTTCAAGCCAACTTCTCCACCCTACAGTATGTCCTGGTTTCACGTGTGGAATCACACCCAGATCATAGACTTATTGGTTGCAGTGTACACAGTTCGAACTACATGGTGGAATTCCTCATACACTCGCCTATTATCCTATACTGGTCTGAAATGCCAGTGTTTTGTGATTGTTCTTACGCCTTTTTTGATTACCTCATTACACGCCAGTACCTCTCCATCCTTTTTCCTGGTTTTACTGGTTGATTAACACCCAGGACAAAGACGTTGTATTCACTGTCAATATGAAAGTTAGAAAAATTGAAGAAGCTAAATGGAATGCAGCCATCATTCATTGTTTTTATAATTTGCTTGTGCATTTGCTACTACGGAATGTCAAAATGTATTCAGTGTCTTGGTCACAAAGTTAAAGTTACTGCTCATTTTGTGATTGCTGAGTGACGTTGTACAAATATTTTTGTTTTAAAGATAGCACAGACAGATGCTACATGCAAAGATGTATGTGGAGCCATGTTGGACTACATTTCTATTTTGGTCATGTTTGCTTCTATACATTTGACCATATTTAACAACTGCAGTACACATCCCCACTACTGTAAATTGGCTATAAACACACCATATTAACTAACAGTAGACCCAATGACTGCTGTAATGTGAAAGGTGTTGTTCAAAGTCTTAACTCCAGTGAGAATTATCTCCAGACACCATGGACGTCGATTTGGCTAAACAAGTGGGGGGGACAAACAGGCATTCTGGAGTGCATTTTCAAAAGTGGGGGGGACAATGAGGAAACATCTTTTTTTCTCTTTAGTGCAGGTAATGAACGGTTCTGAAAGACGGCATACCCGCTCACTAATGAATAAAATGTATACAAAACACTGATGTCTGACACATTTGATGAAAAAAGCATTTTCAAAAAGCAGCGGACATATGAGCCACTAGCTGCTCCCCGTAGCCCAACCAAACATGACGTAAACAAAAGGAGCTTGGGAAGGTAGTTCCGATTGAGCAATCTGATTGGTCGAAAGCATTTTGACCGTGCTCAAATCGAGCCGAAGCACGGCTGGACTGTCGCACAACAATATTACTCCGCCTCGGTCTCCATGGCAACTTAGCTAGTAGCATAGCCATGATCAGCTTCAATTACTTCTTGATAAACAACATCGTCAGTGACGTGCGGTGAGGTCAGTGAGTGGGTGGGCACTGAGTTCTGAAAGCCAGATTTCTCTAAACCTATATATTGTTAAATCAAAAACAATAAACAACAAACAGGCACGCATGGCCGATTTCAAATAAGTTCCTCCCTTTCTCTCTCTCTCACTCACACACACACACACACACACACACACACACACACACACACACACACACACACACACACACACACACACACACACGGGACGTATATGAAATGTAACGATGGTGACTTCAGGTTTGCCCGTAGCCTACTGTAGTTTGGTCTAAATGATTAAACATCGCATCCATCGAATTAACGGACCCGTCCCTCACACCGAGGGCCGAAAAAACGTAAGGCAACAAGTCAAACCTTCGCCGATTCAAACTACCGGTACTACTTCTATTCAACTTAAAAATAAAAGACAGCATTCATCATTATGTAGGACTACAGCATAACTGATGGCAACTCCACTCCATAAACTTTATCTTAATAGATAAAGTACCAGTAGCATATGCCCCATGGACCTGTCCAGCATCAGAATGTAACCATTTATCCACATTGCAGAGTTTAGGTTTGTCCGTCAGTAACAATGAAAACACAACTGCTCAATTGAATATAAAATGCAGAATGGATTGCACTCGGTATTAATTCATCCAACTTTATTGTTAAATAAACCCCAAAAAAGTTTCTGACTCACCAATCTGACTCCCTGGCTGTAGAAATAAGCAAGACGATAGTAATCCAGTGACAGTCTGACTGACAGCACAGCTAGCTAGCATCCTTCCGTTCATGTAGGCTACCTGTCCGTTTGAAATGCTCGAACATTGTTTGTCCCTGTTGCTGCTGTACACCGTCCAAGGCTGGCGCAGGCCGTTCTCTTGCTATTCGTTCTGTTCCTTTTTAAATTATAATCCATTTTGTTAAAATTCCTCCAGTCTGAAATATCTGCGGGCACGGACCATGGACCTATAAAGAAAGGCACGGACATGGCAGCTGCAATGTTGACTTAAAAATCCGCGGGTGTAACGCGACGTGTGATGATATGTAACGTAAAGGCTTATGTGGCATACCATTTACGTAAAAAAGCACAAAGAATTCCGCTTATTTGCGTACATGTTAAATAATACAGAATCAAGTGCGCATGCGCGAAAACTTTTTTTTCTTGCCGTCCACAATGAATAGGCGCAAAAGCACTGATTCTTTGCCGTACACAATGAATGGGAAACAGCAAAAGCACAATATTTCTTTGGCGTAACTTACCAACTGCCACCTTTCTAATCAAAACGTCTACACTTTTTTAAAGTAATCGCGGATTACATGTAAAGATCGAAATAATTAACAGTAATAATACAAATATAAGTTTATTAAATAAAAAAAATGTTTTATTTTATTTTTATTTTTTTGCACACGGCGCCAGGGTAGGCACTGCCTACCTTGCCTACCCTGACCGCACGTCACTGAACATCGTCAGTAGGCCTATCCATGTGCCGCGACACAAGCTGCTGTTTGTGTCTGCCACATTTACAGTCATTAGTGGGCATAGAGGAACTAGCGGAGACTTCGAAGCATGTTCACTGTTTTGTCGTTGGTAGACCATCCACTGCTGTTGTGCTATTTAAAAAAAGTTTACGGTCTAAGCCTACTAGTGCCGCTTCTACGCTTATCTGTTTAGGTTTAAACAGAGAGAAGGCGAAAAAGAGAGGCGAGAGGCTCACACCATGAGCCGACAGTTCTCAATTCACAACACGCATCCATCCAATCTGGTAGTGCGAAACAAGGATAGGCGGCGGCCAATCACGGTCGCGCGCGCACAGAGACAGACAGAGAGAGAGAGAGAGAGAGAGACCTTGACGCTGTGTTTTAATACGGCTGGACGCACTCCATGTCCGGCTTAAAAAGTGGGGGGGACAAAATGAGTCTTGACGAAAAGTGGGGGGTACATGTACCCCCCATCCCCCCCGTAATCGACGTCTATGCCAGACACTGCAGTTAACCTCAGCTCATACAGAGGGGTTTGGCATTTTTCACTTCATTGTTTTCGTCTCACGGTCTGTGATTTTACAGTTTGTGGTTCCGTCTCACTGCTCTCGGCAAAAGCCTGTCTCCAGCAGGAGCAGCAGGCAGCCGTTTTATAGACAAAATAAAATACTCTGACTCTCCAAATGAGATATAATACTGTAGGTGGAGAGCAAACTGAGCTGAAATAAGAGTGAATATTGGGCTTAAAGATGAAGTCAGTGATTCTGGAGAACGCTTGTTGAAAAAATCAGTGAATATCTCCTCATGATCTGCTACCTGTCCATACTGTGTGTGCCCTGGGAACACACAGCCTAGGTTTCGTAAACTGGTATTGTAACAAAGGGAAAGTAAACAAAGGTGTAGCAAACAACATGCCCGTTTACAGAGCCTAGACTGTGTATTAACACCGGATTTTTTTAGGGTGCACACAGAACGTAGGTGGCGGATTGTGAGGAGATATTCACTGGTTTTGACAAAATATTACTATTTTGACTTCAAGCATCCTCCAGAATCACTGACTGCACTTTTTACAATGTTCAGATTGCCAAAATCTGACTCCAGATTAATTTCAATGTTGCAACGTGTCTCTGTTGGTAGTTGTTGATTCATAATCTCTCCTTAGACAAAATGTTAAAATATCCCTTTTAGGAAAAGCTGCTGCCTCTGCTGGGATTCGACAGCACACATCTCTGATTGCCTCTGGCCTGTTGCCTATTTTAGCCCTTTGAAGAGAGTAGCACATGCACTAGTTTAGGGTGTATGTTTAATCAGTGTGAAAGATTATACAATGACATAGTTAAAGCACATTTTTGAAGAATATACCAAAGCAACTCATTATGTGCGACAAGGCTGTCCGACCAGATCAGGTGTTATATGCAGAGTACATACTTCTCCTTTTGACCATTAATTAAATTCCCTTAGAGACTTGTTCTCTTTATCGAGAGCCAGAAATGGGGGCGGACTTCATTTTCTTTCTTTGTGGCTTTTAGATGTTAAAACGATTCAAATCCTCATATGGACGGCAGGTGTTTAAAGAAAATAATTGGTACAGGAAGATGGTAAAATACTCATGCATTGGATATCTGGTACAACTGCTTATTAGTCCCAAAATACTTATCACCTCTGTATGGCACCAGCATATATTGCTGTACACAAACACACACACACACACACACACCACACACGCACGCACACAAGCTGGTCTTCCGAATGATTGAATTACTGAATTTCAACTCAGCCCTACACTATGACACTTGAGCCCCTGACACACTTACTGTATGCGTGTGTTCCATGTTGAAGATGTTTTTTCAGCACGCGGACCCAACGGAGCACGTCTGTCACTATCGCTGAGGACAACAAGGTCATGACCAATGCATTTCTGTAACCCCCAGGTGACTATTCTTTTCAATACCAAAGATGCTGACTAAAGGACAAGGACTGCAGTGATATGACCTAGAATTCTGTACTGCATGTACACCCTGAAACAATTCTTCAATTTAAACAAGTCAAATGGTGAGTGTCTTTAGCCTAGGAGGTTACACTGCGGCTGACATACTTGTATAGTGTGTATTCACCAAAGCGATCATGTATATTCTCACACACTAATTTGGAAAGCACACCAGATAGAAATGGCAATAATAGACTACACTCTTGCCACTGTGATTCTGTGCCTCACAAATGGCTTTTAACATGCCTATGCTTTTGTACTCAGTCTCCATCAGGGTGATTTTTTTGCACATTTTGTTTTTGGATGAAGTGGCGTTCGGTCATTTTACCACACATGGAAAACCAGAAAAGGCTAATGGCGCTTTTCCACCGCACATGTAGCTCGACTCGACTCAACTCGACTCGACTCAACTTGGTTTGGTAGCAGCACGGGTCGTTTTCCACCGCAAATAGTACCTGCTGAACGTGGGCGGGGTCGTCGTAAGGGGGTGAAAGCCTACTCCGGAGCAAAGTAGCAAAGCAGAAATTACGAGCAGTTGTTGCACTATTAACTGAACCAACCGCCAAAAACACGGATGACATTTTTTTAAGAAATACCCCCTTGTATCTGTTTGCTAAAAGAAGTAGAAGAATATTGCTACGGGCCATTAAGAGGGATGGTTGTTGTCCCGATGTGTGACTCTGCCACACAGTCAGCTGTAGGGATGCGTCACGTACATCCCTATGCACGTAAACACGGGCATGATAAAGTTGACTGTTTAGTGCTTGTTTCAGGATACGTGTTTTCAAATGCAAGCCGTGTCTCAGCCTGAATATTTTATTGAGGTAATCAGTTCAGTCCGAGGCTTGTAATGTAATCGCTCGCTATCATGTCTGTCCCAGCTGGCTACTATTTAGCCTAGCTGCTAGCTGCCCTACATGTCTCCTCTCGTATGTAAGTAACTTCCCCAACAACCAACACTGGGTGAGCTTAGCGAATATATGGAAAATAAATTCGGATCTGTGATGCAAATCAAATGAAAGAGAGCCAGAGAAGACTGCACGCGGCGGAAATACACTCAAAAGTCCCGGAGAGTTGGGGAGAATAAACAACAGAATGAAGCCGGTAGTCTCTGGCCACTGATTGGCCAGACAATAGTCTCTGGCCAATCAGTGGCCGGCCGTCTGACGACGTCACCTTTTAGCATCGGCTCAGCTCGCTTGGACCCTAGAGCGAGGCGATACCAAAAAAGCAGCCGCTACGTGGTACCAGGTACCATGAAATTGCGGTGGAAAAGCCAAAAATGCGAGTCGAGTCGAGTCGAGCTGATACCATGCGGTGGAAAAGCGCCATAATTTAAGTATAGAGCCAGTAGCATGTATTTGAAAAGCGCCATATAATCGGCATTGAGCTTTCAAGAACAAAGACAATTTGTGATTTTTTTATGTGCCTACTTCAACTTTAGTACAATTTTATTTTTTGCGAATTTGCGCCAACCAATTGGAAATGGCATTTTCAGGATAATGTGTGTTGTCTGCAAAGTGAAGGTTACCTGAAGCTCCTCGAATTAATTTAGTAATAAAATAACCTCAGGTCCAAAACACATAATGTGTTCCCATCAAAGGGGCCTGGGGTCCACTGACAGGCATTTCCTCCTTTTAGAATAAAAAGTTAGAAAACGTTTGTTTTTCCCGGAGTGAAATTTCCAGACGTATTTTGCAAGTCATCGCCTCCCAGCAGCTGAAAAACATATTGACATGCAGAACATTAACGCAGCGAAACCATTTGTCAGAGCCGGGTGATGACACAAATCTCACAAAATGGCAGCGTGTCAGGTTTGGCTGGTGAGATCCTCTGATTGTTTTCCATTTCCAGATGGATTGATGCCAAAAACGATACAGTCTGTAGTCGGATATGCGTTATATGCGGATAAGCTTATTTTTCTCAGAGTTTCTCATATATTCGGTTGTTGGCTGTGTAGAATTGTACCATTTCTATCACGACCAACAGAGTAACCTAATGATTTGTTGTTGTTCAGCCTCAGAGATCAAAAGGCTGTATTCATAAGTTATAGTTTAATGAGAGAGCCATATGAATCCCCCACACCAAATGTGCTTTTCAGGATTCAAGCTTATTTTACTATCTATCTATCTATCTATCTATCTATCTATCTATCTATCTATCTATCTATCTATCTATCTATCTATCTATCTATCTATCTATCTATCTATCTATCTATCTATCTATCTATCTATCTATCTATCTATCTATCTCTGGCTGTCTGTCTGTCTGTCTGTCTGTCTGTCTGTCTGTCTATCTATCTATCTATCTATCTTGCAGCTGACCAGAAGGGCACCGTAGGAGGTGCGGCAGGCAGACATGCCGAGCAGGAAGAAGATCGTCTGTACTACACACTCCATCCATCCATCAGTTTTTCAGAATGAAGTGTGCCATTTGTAATATGTGTTTTTACATTTGCATATTGAGCATGAGCTGCTGTGCTCTCTAAAAAGTCTATAGAAACGAATTAGAATGTACTAATTGTAGGGGTAATATTTAAACACCTACTTATATTTATATATTTTTATATCGTGCAATTAGCACTTAATAGACAATATCCAAAAATATATATAGGGAAAAATAATGTTACTCTGTTTAAAAATACTAGGTTGATCTCAGATAAGTTAGATGTATCACAACACAATCAATCATAAGAAAATGACCAATGTTGCTCATGACAAAAACAGAATGTTGGGGGACCATAGGAATTCATAGCTGCAGTTGTTTCCTCTCTGTTTAAAGTACAGGGTGTCCTATCATGTTGCCCTTTGTAAAGTCAGAGGAAGGACTTCACCATTGATCTGCTGTTTTGTTTTGGAGCCTGTTGTTGTGACAAAAGGACAAAGGTGATGCGCTCACATCTCTAATCTCTTGTCAATATTGTCCCGGGACACTTTGAATGACGTGTTGATTTAAATGCAGCATGAGGGGTCGGACAAGTGCACTGTTGATGATTAGTGATAACTGCATTGAACCCAAAATCCCATGCAATGACGTTGGTTATTAGAGTTTAATTTTTAGTTTAGCATATCATTAGGAAAATGATTTGACGTGAATGGACTTTTAAAACTTGAGACAGCAGAGGTGTGTCTGCAGGTGTAGTCGCTAAGGCAACCCACACAAAGACTAAGGTCCCATCGCTGACTTCTGTGGAAAAAATGAACTGAGAGATTTTTTTAGCCCACTTGTGTGCCATGAGATTATGATGAGTCATCGCATTATGGAACTATACAGCCAGCGGAGCTCCTGGATCACTGGAACAGTCTTACTCCATGCTTCTTGTGGGCATTTTTATTGATATACTTCTCATTAAAAATTGGAAAATTATCAAAAAAAATGTGTTAGGAGATCATTATTAAATTGATTTGTTCCTATAGATGCGAGAAAAGGACATGTGTATATCCATCTGCCAATAATTAAAACAGCCAATAAATGAATTTATATTAATGTTGGGAGCTATTTTATAGATAATACGAGAATTTTTTTTTTCAAATGTAGCTTTTGGTATAATGATGCAGGGACAGATAATTGTTTCCACATGTGTGTGTGCGTAAAGTGGATGACCGGGCGCGCACACACACACACGCAGGCAGCACATCACTGCGGGGGAACAGATGTTGTCAGACGCGGAGTGGGAGTGAGGGGAAATGGACGATTTACCGACTGATTCGCCCCTGATTCTCAGACTGGAGCCAGCCAGGCATCTCCAAAAGGATTCCACATTTTTGTCTACTTTGGAAAATTTTGATATTAAAATAAAGAATACCTTAAAAAAGAAATGAGACGCACAGACAACACTTGGTGATGTCCACATTCTAAAAGGGTTTAGACACAATTCGGATTCTTTTCTGTTTTTGAGGTTGATATCTCACTCGGATATGGCACCTATTTGGATCCAATAAGAAGAATTGTCACAGCGTCAGAGGCGTCTAGGGCGCGGGGGACAAGCGCGACGGGGGACTCGGAGAAACTTGGTGTGCAGGAGACGATCGCATAGCGTGAGAGTGTGAGAGAGATCACCATGGTGAACTCCCTTGTACCGACGCTGCTAAGCTGGATAGTGGTGATATCTGAGGTGGCGCGAGCTCAGAACGACACGGAGCCCATCGTTCTGGAAGGGAAATGCCTGGTGGTGTGCGACTCCAACCCGGCCACGGACTGGAAGGCGTCCTCCTCCCCGCTGGGCATCTCCGTGCGCGCCTCCAACTCCAAGGTGGCTTTCTCCGCGGTCCGCAGCAACAACCACGAGCCCTCCGAGATGAGCAACAAAACCAGAATTATCTACTTCGATCAGGTAAGGAAATAATGTCCAAATAAAGTGGTTGGATTGTTTTTTTAATGGCACTTTGCTTTTAATATTTCCTGATTCCATGATTATCTTTCAAAAAACTGTTTTTTTTTGTTCGTCAATTTTAGTTATTTGTTGTCTATAATAAACCTAACGAGATTGATCTAGATCGAGGGGATTTTTTTTCGAGCAATAATGTAAAAAAGTGGTTAAATTAGTTTTTAATGACGCTATGTATGCAATAACTCTTTTCCTATGGTTACCCTGTCAAATAAATTATCTCCAGTCTCTTGTGTGTGTCAATTTTAGTCCCTTTGTTGTCTGTGATAAACCGTTATTCTTTGGCTCAGTTTTAACTTGTGATGCAGAAAATGTAAAGTGTCATAATAGTTCAATAAAGCCGCCTGAACCCAAGAGTTTAGTTTGAGTGTAGTTGCAGTTGGCATGTGGATTGTGTACAAGTGCACTATAGCGTATCATAACGCGGGCATGGTCTGGGAGTGAATGGATTAAATGTTTGAGAGCGCGCGGGCATCCTGCAGAGCCTGCACTTGCGTTCATCAGTTTGCCTCGAGCAGCTACCCCACCTCACGCACATGCACGCGCACCCACTCACGTTCACACGCAAGGAAACACAAGCAAACACACACACCCATAAATACACACACACACATACACACACACACACACACACAAAAACAAACAAGAATTTGACTAGTCACACATGGGGTGGGCACTAGTGCAAGGCGTTTTAAAAAAAAAACAATACCTCCCTGCTGATCCTGTGCCCTCTCATTCGAATTACATAACGTGATGTTTTGCTGTCATGACACACTGCAAGTGATATGATTGGTGTGGGTCACGTGTACGCTGTTGCTATGACACAACATTTGTCAAAGGTCGTGGTTGAGCCTGCAGCATCAGTGGTGGCGTCTTTAAACAGGTGCCAGTGTTTGAGAGGGGGCTTCTGCATGCGTCCATCCACACCATGACCCAAAAAAAGTTCACTGAGTCAATATGACAGTAAATACTGTAGCCTATGTCTAATTTGACTGCAGGGTGCCTCGAAACCTTTTAGAGAGAACCCCCAAAAGGCTGCGTTAAGTGCATGCGCTGATTGACAGATTCACTGGATCATTTTAAGAATGCAAAAAGCAGGAAGCATGTTTTTATTTATTCATCGACATTTTTAATCGTCATTGGGTTATTTTTGCAATGTGTCACTCAAAAGTATCGAGCATGGAGAAAAGATTCTGCATTTCTGTTTGTCAGTGTTCAATTTGGAAGAATAATATTTATTCGAATTGGACCCAAAAGTGGGATTTGTCTACGCAAGAGGGTGATTATATTAAGTTGTCATAAAGATTTATTGCTGATTGCTTGTGGAGCAGGGAGGTAGTAACATGCTGTTTTTAGGTCCGTTGAGAAGAATTGTTGAATTAACTATTCTGTGAAGTGTGCTGCACTCTGTCTGTGTCTAGGCAGGGGCGAAACTTGTAGTCGCAACGGGTAATCCTGCGTGTGTGTGTGTGTGTGTTTATGTGTCGTTGTTTGTTTGTTTGTGTGTGTGTGTGTGTGTGTGTGTGTGTGTGTGTGTGTGTGTTTATGTGTCTTTGTGTGTGTGTGTGGCTGATCTATTATTTATATATCTAATCCCCATTGAAACTGAAGCCTTTGTTGAGGTGCTGGCTGTATTAACACCTTTGTATTTAAAAAAACCCAATGTGTTTTCTTATCTGATTTCTCCTCTCCCATAGGTTCTGGTGAATATAGGAAACTACTTCACATTTGAATCAGTATTTTTGTCCCCGAGAAAAGGAATCTACAGTTTTAACTTCCACGTCATCAAAGTGTACCAGAGCCAAACCATACAGGTATCATTGTTTTTTTTGTTAATTTCACAGAGCCTGTGCAATTGATTCAGTCGTGGATCTGTTTTTTGTATTGGGACAAAATCTTTACTTTTGGGACTGTGTAGAAATAGTTGAAGGGATGGTGAACCTTATTTTTCAATAAGAAAAAAAAAAGCGAAACCCTTTAAAGCGTTATAAATATTTGATTTGGACCCTCTCCTGAAGGACAAAACAGTCCTCCCCTGAAAGTGAAAGAATAGTATTGGGTTCAACTCAATTCATTATTAATAAGTTAAAGTATAAAGAGTTTCACATGGTATATCCCTAACCTTAAACTCAACATTTACAGTACATTTACTTGATGTTAATGGGAAGTTCCTTTTGTATTCTATCCCTTTAACTATTAATATGCAAAGGGAAAAATGAAATATTGACATCTTTTAAGTCACTTATAAACAAAGGCCTTTTTTAAATCTTAAGGGGTCCAAAAGGTTTCGAGAACTTGTTAAGACTGTCCGACTAGTGGTCAGTTCTCTGCATGTCTTCCCCCCATTTCAACTCTGTCTCTCCAGTCTGTCTAATAAAGCGAAAAAACGCGAACAAATTATCTTTGAAAAAAAAATCTCAGAGTTCCAATATGTTTCAAGAACTTGTCAAGACCCAATCTGTGAATCATCTTCCATTTTTATCAGATATACTTTTAAGTTTAAAATTTGTAATAATTATATGATAACTTTAACTGTGTATAATCGGTACAAGGGCATATTAGCATATCTACTAATCTAAACTATTACCACTCCTTTACCGACAGCTAACTGTGATTTCTGTTGTCCAGGTGAACTTGATGTTGAACGGGAAGCCGGTCATCTCTGCCTTTGCGGGGGACAAAGACGTAACTCGCGAGGCGGCCACCAATGGAGTTTTGCTCTTCCTAGACAAAGAGGACAAAGTCTACCTAAAGCTGGAGAAGGGGAACCTAGTCGGTGGATGGCAATACTCAACATTCTCTGGCTTCCTTGTGTTTCCTCTGTAAAAAAATAAATAAATAAATATTTAAAAAACTAAAAAGAAGATTGTAAGATTGTAAGCTATACGGACTTCTTCATTACGTGTCGTCACTGTATAATCGAAAAACATTGCTGCTGCATCCGATGGATATTGGTTGAAAGACTCATGGATGGAAAATGGATCAGAAATGGAAAGAGAAGAAATTAGACTTTTTGAATCATTGACATTCTCCAGACGTGCCGAAAGTCTCCTGTCCAGATGAAAGAGACTTGAAATGTTTCCTATCGCTAATTCATATTCCTGTCAGTCAAGGCCGCCTGAAAGGGGAACGATCCAACATCTCAAAATATGATGGAATATGTTAGCATTTCGAAGAAAAAAAAAAAATTTCATGACAGCTGTTGCATTAAAGTGCATCTGCCTTTGTGGGTGTACACTGTATTATGCTTGTGTGAGTCGTCGTCACCAGGGTATTCACGTTGCTTTGTGTGGTTGTCTCTCTAGAGCTAAAAGTTCTAGGCCAAGAGTTGGAAAATTGAGAGAGATGGTGGGGGGATGTAAGACACTGAATACCAAAAAAAAAAATGCATATGGGGATAGGTTGATGATTGAACAAAGAAATTTTAATTTGAAAAGTGTGTATAGTGTTCAGAGGTGTGGATGGATTACTGATTACTGAATAGGCCTACATGGGCACACAGTAAAGGACTGCAAAGACACTTCAAAACAACTTTTAAAGCTAAAGTGCGTAACTTTTTCATATACATGAATGTTGGTTTAATTCTAGCCATCACCAAACGAGATTACACAAAGTTGATTTAGCCTATCAGCTCCACAAAACTCTCTTTGTATTTCTCAGTATGGCAGCATTTACAAACTAGTGTTGAACCCTGACACTGGTGCAGGATCTCAAGAAGCGCCCACAAAATGTTTCAGTTGTTGATTCTACTGCTAAGAAAAAACCTGGAGGTACAGCAGAAGGTATGCAATCCATGCCATATCACCAAAGGCTTACCTCATGTAAATGCGCCAACAGTGTTGTTTTAATTACTCAGACTTACTCATAGTGGTGACATAAGTTACGCACTATAGCTTTAAGACTTAAAAAACAAAAAAAAGATTCAAAATGACCACAAATGACTGATCATTGAGGTTCGTTGTTCAGTATTATGTCAGTGAAATAGGGGATAATGTCTTTGCCAATAGGTCTTTTGAGTCTTAACCCATCCATGAGCAGAGGTTAGATTTCGTCATTAATCTAATCTGAGGTTCAGTGCTGATACTAATACTTTGCCTTTCATGAATTATATTGGTCAGTGTACTGTAGCTGTCAAACATGTCTCCTAGAAATTACATTTATATTCCACAAATTATTTTGTTTTTGTCAAATTTGTTTTTGGGGGAACGTGATTCTTGCCTGGTTGATGCTATTTACAAAGACTAGAACATTGGTAATTACCATGTGCTGAACTAGACTGCGATTCTGGAGACTTGGGTAGAGCATCTGAGTCGCACATACAGTATGGTTAAATTTAGGCAACAGAAGCTCTCAATATTTTAAGATCAATAATTGATAACATGAATACTTTAGTATACTATGAACCCCCTGTACGCTATCTTCCCAACAACAAAATAGCAGACAGTCAAAAGCCCCTTTCACACATGCACTGTAAATCTGAATTTATGTACAGTTTACCGAAGTAAGCTGTATGTGTGCATGTGTCACAAAAATGTCTGTATTATCCAAACCCCAACTTCGCCATGACTTTTCCAGGGTAATAAATCCAGGGTTTTACAGAGTTCATGTGAAAGGGGCTAAAGTAAGTGACTAGCTGGTGAACATAGTGGGACATTTAGCAGATACGTATAGAGCCAAATATTTCCATCAGGAGTTAGAGGAGGACAAATAAAATGCTTTCAATATGTTGGATGTGTACGTAGGCAATTTTCTTTTAACAAAATAAGAATGTACAGCTTTTCGGTTATTGCAGGTGTAAGGTTTGGGAAAAATTATGGTTTTGGTTAAATGTCAAATAACTAAACTGCGCCTCAAGTCAGTGTTGCCTTTTTCACTATTTAACTAAAACTTCGGTCTTTCCCTGACCTTCACTTAAGGATGTGAGTGTTTCATCATAGTCTTAGAAAGTGTCAGTAATGATTTAGTCGCTACAGTTCATGTGGATATTAGTTGGGGAAAGTAATTACCGGTAAATAAACTTGCCATTCAAAATTCTGTGGCTTTTTGACATTTTCTCATAATCCGGCAGTTACGTTTCTGACTCAATGTATTTGCTTTGAAAATGAGTGGTATATGAATGTCATTTCTACCTGTTTATTTATAATGGACCTTGCAAAAGTCAACATGGTGGTTTATGGAATTTAATAAAGCGTAATTGGCACCTGGGAGTCTTAATTAGTTATCATACTGATAATAGAAAGATTCCTGTCATACTTGTCAGGCATAAACAACTTCCACTGGGCAGCCTGGGATAACTGACAAATAAATTAAGTCCTTAATTGTTGCCGTATTGCTCAAAGTGCGCTAACAGTACAGTATATGTGATGGCTCTCTCCCCTTCATGTCTACACTAGACTGAAGGATCTGTCTGCCTTACTGCAGTGTGTGCTGCTGGTGGTGCAGTGAAGAGCTGCATTGTTAAAATCAACCTACAAGCTTGTGAGGGCTTTTCTTGGAGAGCTTATCTGAATCATTATTTCACCCTGAAATGGTAATCCGCAGACACATCAAATTAAAGCTACAGTGCGTAACTTTGACGAATATATGGATGTTGGTGTCATTCAAGTCATCGCCAAATGAGTTGACGCAAAAGTTGATTAAGCCTATCAGCTCAACAAAACTTTCTCTGTAATTCTCAGTATGGCAGTGTTTACAAACTGGTGTCACCCCCAGACACTGGCACAGGAGTTCAGAAAAATCCCAAGAAGCGCCCAAGAAATGTTTCAGTTGTTGATACTTCTACCATGAAGAAACCTGGAATAAAATCCATTCGCGATCCCCAAAGGCTTACCTCATGAAGATGCACCGACAGTGTTGTTGTAATTACTCCGAATTCCTCATGGGGGCAAAATAAGTTACGCACTATAGCTTTAAACATCTCTTAGGTTTTTTTCGGGGGTGTTCACCTTCACTGATGAAATTCCTGTTGCTACGTGCTGTTTACTGACATGTGATTGATAAATTGTCCTTGTGCATAATTGACATTTACACAATATTTGATGGAAGTGTTTTTTCTGTTGCTCGGTGTGAATAAAGCGGTGAAGGTATGAATGCAAAGTGCAGTTTAAAGGCCTTCTTTTGTGTCACTCTACATACCAATAACTGCTCAAGGAAACGGACTGAAAAGTGTACTCACCAGTATTAGAATTGCTAACATATTAACTGACAGAGCTCTGAGTATACAAGAAGGGTTGCATTTATTGAATCACCCTGCTATTATATCTATGACACTATGTATATTTATTTTTGCAAATATGAATGGATTTATATATTTTGGGTTAATACATTACCTTATGTTTGTTTACACACACATCGTTTGAGTTATGACTATGGAAGCTGGTCTGTGCCCCTGATAAACCTTGAGTGAGTAATTCTAATTCAAATGTTACATTTTTGAATATGTTCAAAGGTTTTAACTTGATTATAATATGTTCCAGTTAAAGTATTGAACAATCACGACTTTGTAAAATGTATTTATAAAGTGATTTTTTTCCAAAGGATATAATTCAGTGTTCATTGGCCAGTCATCTTCGGCAAGAAAAACTGCTAAATATTAAATTTGTACTTAAGCCACGTTTCCACTCCAGGGACTAGTTCCAGGAACTAGGATTTTTAGCAGGAACAACGTGTGTTTCCACCGCAGGAACTCACACCCTAGTTCCCGGAACTTTTTTTTACCCCAGAAAAAGATCCTGGTCGGGGGGTAGGACTTTGCAAATGTTCGGGAACCTTTTCGGGCAATAATTCTGAATAATTCTGATTGGTCGAGTTGCCTGCTCGCAGCGTTTCACCCGAGAAGTTCAAATCTTTGCTCAGCTAACGTCTCATTTCCTGGTTTGAAAGTTATCCATTTGCGATCGTTTGCGATGTAATAAAAAGCGAAAAGCAATAGCACATCATGAGCGTCCTCTGTACTATCGCCCGGGCTACACATCGGCGTGTTAAGATCATAGTGGACTTTTCAACAGTCTATGGAATAATACAATACAACTAATCTTTTGATTCCGATTCACTGATTCTGTCGGAACTCAACTTTTCTCATTACGTCATCGGCCTGATATGCATAAACTCCCCGGAACTTCAGACCCCGGTGGAAACACAGACATCAATGGTTCTGTACAGGAACTTTTACAGTAAGTTCCTAGAAGAGGAGTTCCTGGAACCTGAAGTTCCTGGGACTTTTTTGTGGAAACACGGCTTGAGTGTAACAAACAAATAGAATATGACAGGAACACAGATTAATAAATAAAACTGAACTTAAACATTTAATGAATCATTTTCAAATTGAATCAATGTATAGCTCACTCATAAATAAGTGTTTAACTGTATAATTTAATAAATTATTATTCATATGCATAATTAAAAGCAGTGAAATATGTTTCCTGTAAAGCACATTCCAGCTTCCACATGTGCTAGTTTGTGATGTATATTATTAATCATACTTTAAGTCATTTTAAGGCTGCAAAACGTTTTTAATTTCAATGTTGCAGAAGTTGAGTTGGAGTTATTTTAAAAATGTATCTTCAAAGACCTATAGTATGTTGTCTGTATTCGTAGATACATAATTTATTTAGTCCACAACAGATAGGGACTTGAACAAATGTCTGTTATTAAAGGAATCCTATTTTCCAGCAGCATCAAAGAGTTGAAACAGAGCCAGTATCTTGCGTCTTACATCTTATGTGTTGCAAAGGCGTCAAAAAAAAAGGAAAAAAAGGTCTACTCCTTCTGTTGTCTATTATGTTCCAGAATTGGATTATGTTGGTCTGCCAAAGTTGTATGCTCAGCCTTATTTTTTTGAAATGCTGGGTCATCTACACCTACCTTTATAGTTCATTTAGCATGTTTTGCAACGGATTTTGTTTAACTTATGTACTGTATTTATGTATGTATGTATTTCATAATCATACTTCACAATTTACAACAACCAGTGCAGTATCTTCCCTTTCCTACACTTTCAGTAGAAATATTTCATCATAGATAGTGGGTGATGGAATGCCTTTTCCTTTGCTGTTGCAAATCTTATCACGTACAATATGATTTCAGGTTCTCCAAATATACTTTTAACTTAGAATGTTGTGGAAGGTAACTGAGGAACTAGATATAAAACCAACGTTGTGTAGTTGAAGAGTAAGCGAGTGCAGCTGAAACTACATTTTGATAATATAAACTTAATCTTGCAGGTGCAGTTTAATTTGTGAAAGAATTATCCAGGAAATAGCGCTGTCTTCAAGGAAGGTGTTTGGTGCCTAGCGATGAGGAAAAATCTTATAACAAGTTGTTTTGTTTTTGCATTATACATTTGTAAAAATGTGGAAAAAATTGTTCCTTTTTTTGCACGTCTTACTTTTTAACGCTTGTGCAATCATAACAGCAAACTTATACAATCTTATACAGTATCTCACAAAAGTGAGTACACCCCTAACATTTCTTCAAATATTTCATTATATCTTTCCATGCGACAACACTGAATAAATGACACTTTGATACAATGTCAAGTAGTCAGTGTACAGCTTGTATAACAGTGTAAATTTACTGTCCCCTCAAAATAACTCGACACACAGCCATTAATGTCTAAACTGCTGGCAACAAAAGTGAGTACACCCCTAAGAAAAAATGTCCAAATTGGGCCCAAAGTGTCAATATTTTGTTTTGCCATCATTATTTTCTAGCACTGCCTTAACCCTCTTGGGCATGTAGTTCACTAGAGCTTCACAGGTTGCAACTGGAACCCTCTTCTACCCATTCATGACGACATCAAGGAGCTGGTGGATATTAGAGTCCTTGCGCTCCTCCATCTCCCGTTTTAGGATGCCCCAAAGATGCTCAATAGGGTTTAAGACTGGAGACATGCTTGGCCAGTCCATAACCTTTACCCTCAGCTTCTTTAACAAGCCAGTGGTCGTTCGGAGGGGTGTTTGGGGTCGTTATCATGTTGCAGTACTGCCCTGCGGCCCAGTTTATGAAGGGAGGGGATCATGCTCTGCTTCAGTATGTCACAGTACATGTTAGAATTCAATGAACTGTAGATCCCCAGTGCTGGCAGCACTCATGCAGCCCCAGACCATGACACTCCAACCACCATGCTTGACTCTAGGCAAGACACACTTGTCTTTGTACTCCTCACCTGGTTGCCGCTCCACACTCTTAACACCATCTGAACCAAATAAATGTATTTTGGTCTCATCAGACCACAGGACATGGTTGCAGTAATCCATGTCCGTAGTCTGTTTGTCTTCAGCAAACTTTTTGTGGGGTTTCTTGTGCATCATCTTTAGAATAGGCTTCCTTCTGGGATGACAACCATGCAGACCAGTATGATGCAGAGTGCGGCGTATGGTCTGAGCACTGACAGGTTGACCCCCCACCCCTTCAAGCCCTTCAGCAATGCTGGCAGCACTCATACGTCTATTTTCCAAAGCCAACCTCTGTGTACGACGCTGACCATGTGCACTCAACCTTCGTAAACTGGGCCGCAGGGTGGTATTGCAACATGATAACGACCCCAAACACACCTCCAAGACGACCAGTGGCTTGCTAAAAAAGCTGAGGGTAAAGGTTATGGCCTGGCCAAGCATGTCTCCAGACCTAAACCCTATTGAGCATCTTTGGGGCATCCTCAAATGGAAGGTGGAGGAACGCAAGGTCTTTAATATCCACCAGCTCTGTGATGCTGTCATAAATGGGTGGAAGAGGGTTCCAGTTGCAACCTGTGAAGCTCTAGTGAACTACATGCCCAAGAAGGTTAAGGCAGTGCTGGAAAATAATGGTGGCCACACAAAATATTTACACTTTGGGCCCAATTTGTAAATTTTTTCTAAGGGGTGTACTCACTTTTGTTGCCAGCAGTTTAGACATTAATGGTTGTGTGTCGAGTTATTTTGAGGGGACAGTAAATTTTCACTGTTATACAAGCTGTACACTGACTACTTTACATTGTATTAAAGTGTCATTTATTCAGTGTTGTCCCATGGAAAGATATAAAGAAAAATGTGAAGAAATGTGAGGGGTGTACTCACTTTTGTGAGATACTGTATGTTTTTGTGTTTTGAGTTTGGTAGGCAGCTCTCTATAACTCCCTGGAAATTTGAAATTCATTTATTTGGCACTTTTGATTTTTGTCTGTTTCCAGGCCAACCTGTGATGAGTAGAAGTTGGGTTCTGTACTATTTAATCAATCATTTCAGACTGTACAGTACATGTTCTCCAGTTCAGCCTCTGTGGGAACTGAAGACTTGCACTTAAGTCCACACCGCATATCTGATTTAATCCTAGTGCATATGGCCTTAAAATGTTGGGCCTGAAGAAGCTGTTTATGAGTAGATTTTTTTTAACTTTGTGTAGGTTTTCCTCATTGAGAGAATCAATTCCATTTATTTCAAATGCACAGAATGGTGTAAATATTATGTTTACAATTATATGTTGTGATTCCCAAATGATGTGGACGTCGACTTACTGAAAGTACAATGTCAAGCATTTTCAACAAAATCACCCAAAGCGTTTATTAATATAATATTGCTATAAAAGCATTCATAACACACAAAAAAGTTTATACTACTTTTCAAAGTGAAATGGCAAGTTCAGAGCAAACAGGCTGAAATTACAGTGTTTAACAGACTAGCTGATTTTATGGTAATCGATGAAATTGTACCACCACAAAACTACACTTTTGGCTTCGAAATAATGACTAAACATATTTCTATAATTATATCATAAAAGAATACAGTCCCAACTAGCCAGTGATGTGGATTTGTGCAAGATGTATTGTGATGCTACACTTTCATGAATAACACACGTCCAAATATTTTGGATACAAAAAAAAACATGAAATCTAAGTCATTAGTAAATGTTATAAAAGTACCAACGATGGTCGAACAGAGGTTTCCAATGGCCTTTTATCTAACATGTTGTATTACTTTGGAATTAAAGTGGTGGTACATGTTTTCAATGCTGTTTTGTGATGTTTGTGTTATATCTTGAAAATGCAATAATGCCCTGTGTTAATGAAACTGATCCTAAAATCTTTTGTTGGGAGATTATCTTTCACTGCAGCTTGATTTGTTCAAACCTGTGTTCAGACTGTAAGAGTGATTGTTGAGATGAAAAATGAGATCCAGCAAGAGAAGTAATTTCAAAGCCTCTAGAAACCTGGTCTGAAATAGAAAAATATGTCAAAACAATATGTGATACCAACGTTGGGTGTCTATTAGCTTTTACAAAGATCAGATTGAAAATAAATGTTCATCAACATTATAAAACTTAGTTATAAAAACAGCTTTTTTAACTGGCTAGACCGTTTGACCGGACTATAAGGGTGTGAGCATATCTAACAATCTCCATGGCAACACTCAGTGTTATTATACAACGTTCGGGCAGAGAACTGCCGTGATTGGTTCAAAATACTTAACCCATTGATGACGGCTGCTGCGCGATGCCACATTGGCTCTCCTGCCTGATGCTGCATCGCGCAGCATTATTACTTTATCTAATTTTCATGGCATTCCCAGCATAGAATGCACTGTCATTGGTTCAAATACACATGAGGTGGGTTTTGTTGATTTTTTTAAGACCACGTGACCACCCAAAGGTTGTGTGGTTTGCCGAAAATCACGTCAATCAAAAAAATAAAAAATAAAACAAAATAATAAAAAAAATACGCCGGCTATGTCGGCGACGGAACAGTTAGTGGCGTTTGGTGCGCAGAATCAAGGTCTACTATAGACTACTGACGAAAATCACACAACACATTGCATCTATTTATTAACAATATTTAATAATTTTCTAATTCATCTAATTTTGACGATTTTTAGAAATATTTGTTGGTTTGTAAGCGCTAAGGGAGCATGTTTAAATAAAACCTGTGAACCTTAACTTTTAAATGTATTTTATTTCATGTTTATATGTGCTACACAGGCTTAGATATTAAGGTTTTGGTAGACTTGACAATTCGTACTATTTTTTCAGAAAACCCTCAGGCATTAAGGACATGCATCCTAGATTGCCATAGTCATCAATGGGTTAATATGTCATAAGACCCAGAGCATAGCCCGTCTCATTTAAACCAACATTTCTGTGAAGTGTATTAAACTTAAATCTTCCATTCGGACTGATAAATATGCCCAAGTCTTTTCAGATGCTTACTCATCATGCAACTAGCTTCCCAAATGTAAAGTTATAAGGATTTTGTGGATTTGGGTTAACAGTGGGCTTTAAGTATAAACTGCACAACTCTCGACTTTCTGAATAAGTCACACTATGTGATTTTATGGCCGTGTCGTCAAGGGAACAATGTCCGCTGAATAAAAGAGGGTTTAAGTTCCCACTGTCCTCATAGCTATATGGTGGCAAAGTGTGCCGTGCTGAATTTAAATTCAATTCTGACCTTTTCTATTGGCATTTCAAGGGGAGAAAATGGAGGTGTGATTGAATATATTGTCTCTAAACAGTGTAGCAATTCACTTAGATTGTTTCCAGCAATTATTTTGAGATATGCGGAGCGTTGTTTACTTTGATTGCATCCGGTGGGACACACATAACCCCCTTCCCGCGAACTGAATTATAACTTTGCATTACTCCAAGTAAAAAACAAAACATGAGTCCTCCTCTGAACAGAAAAATCAATATTGCTCCCAGGTGTAAAGAATGTCCACAATACCAGCTTTTTAAGAAAACAAGAGAGAGCAGTTGCCGTAATGCCTTTTGGATTTGACGAAGATTTTAAAAGAAATGTTGTGAAGTGGATACTGCATAGTGTTTTAAAAACAGCAGCCCTACTCTCCTAACGTAACAGAAGTCGTATATGCAAAACCTTCATGTAACCTGGAAGAAAATCTTATTTTTTTCCAATTGCAAGCGCAACACACATTGCAAAGCCCTTTTTTGTGATTTACCTCAACACGAATGTTTGTCTTAAGACGCATAATAGTGACTATGTCCTGAGCATAAACCATACCACTTCATTGTTCATAGTGTTTCTACGTATACAAACCATCCAAGGGTTATGCTTGAATGAATGGCTGTCAGTTAGAAATCTGTTGGCTGCTCTTATACACTTTTGTGGGAAAACTAAAACCAATAATTTTAAAAATGAATGTCAATTCAAATGACATCTTGACAGGCGTAAGTTAAGGGGACAGGGTTTCGTATAGCCATTCCTGGCTTCATAGTGGGTGTGCTTTGTAGTATGTTTATTGTTCACGTTGACAAAGTGCCAGGCATTTGCTTTTCTGTTTAGGTTACATTTTCAAGCACAATAAAAACTGACTTCAACAAGGACATTGCCGACAGCGCTTTTCCTTAGAAGGACTAATTCTTATAATCTTGTCCTTTGAGTGGCTGGAGGCGTCAGTCATTTCTTGAATGAGCAAACAACTTTCCAGATAACACTGCATATAACACAGATGTACATGCTTTGTTTGATGATGTTCTGACTGTGACTCTATTTTTATGTTCTCTGTTGTTTTTAAATGATTGTATGTAACTAACTGTGCTGCTGCCTGTCTTGGCCAGGACTCTTTTGTAAAAGAGATTTTTAATCTCAATAAGACTTTCCTGGTTAAATAAAGGTTAAATAAAAAAATATATATATGAGACAATGGTGGCAAGAACTGTGCAGTTTAATACACAGCAAAACAACATTTCTACAATAAACAGGTACCTTTAGTGAGGCTTATAATGCTCAGTTTTTGTTGACAGTTTGTCATAAAGTGTCAATTCTACTCTATAGTAACGTTGGGAGGCTGTGTGTGATTGATTACTTTGTATTTCGGAGGCGTATATCTCTTCGCTTGTGTTCAGTAGAAAACCTTGAAGCCCTTTGTTCACAGCAAACATAAAAATTGACCAGCTTTCAAATAAACGAGGGCAACACATATTTCTCTGTGATAAACATTCCGCTCGTTTCAGTCAGTACATTTTCCAGCGTTCATTGTAAGAGGAAGGACCGAGGTCGCTTGTTAGAAGTAAACCCTCACTTAGATGTGCTGCTATTATGGTATTAACCTGTATGATACCTGCCTGGAGTTAAGATGCTTCAGTGCACAAGAGACACACGTAACACAAAAGGATATGGGACAATAGAAGATAATGCCTGTTCACTTCACTACTTCACTACCGTTCGACATTAAATGCTACACCAGAGTGCCCTGAAGAGGATTTTTCACATTCTTCAGTACTAGTGGATTGATTCATAATGCATCTAAAGTGATAACAATGCATAACTGGTTTTAGATGAAGAGTTTGTCCTATTGATCGCTCATGGTGACAAAGAATCGGTCATATTTAACAACGGCTGATTTATAACAACAAGGGATCACATGAGAAATGTGTCACCAGTAGCAATTTACACGGATAATAGGACCATATATGAGTATACTACATTACTGTACATTACTGTCTTTTAACTATTTTCTGGTCTGCATCTTTTTATTTAACTTTTATTTTTAAATATTGGAATCAATTCATCAGGTGGCCACTTCAATGAGAGTTCACGTTGCTCCGTAGCAGTTGTCAATAAACAACTGTTTGATCACCTGCAAGCGATATATTTCTTAAATGGTATATAGTTATACAGTGGGTTAGTTGAAGCATTTCGCCCCAAAGCGGAATCTGAACATCTTCTAGAGGCCTCAGGCGAAACAGAAGCTTCAGACATTAGTCACACAACTTGAGTCAGAATTCTTGGACACCTTTGATGTCCAACAAACATTCACTTCACATCATATGCAGAATATTTGTCAGGTTTCCTACTACAGTTTATAGGCTATACATTAGGCAATATTTTGGAGCTGCAGTCTCTGTTGTAAGAATAGCAGACATTTTTTTCAATTCTGTGTTTATCACCCAATGCCCTTATCAAAAATCAAGTCATTTGTATTTATAAAGTGCCAAAAGTTATCCCATGTCAGGTTTCATAAAAAGCATGGTCTTTAAACTATATTCTAACGTACAGAAAGCCGACATTTCCCCTTTGAGTAAGCACTCAGGGGGGAAATGATTTGCACTATCAGGTTTCAATCATCATTCCACAAGCATTTCAGCTATAGTGTTGAGCAGTAACTTTGAAGCCGTTTCATCGAAGGATTTTTCAACAGAATAGTTTCCAAAATATATACTTTTCCATGCTGATCACATTTCTCTTTGGCACTATGTCAGGGCACCATTGCACCTTCAAAATGTTGCAATGTTCAATCAAAGCCAGAAGTTAGCGGTGTACTTTTCCAGCAATCATCTCCAAAATGTAGCCTTTAATGCCGCCGAAATTATGCATCAGCCAGATGAAAAGCATTGACCATTAAATAAAAATAACATGTTTTTGCTTCACAGAAATCAAGATATCCAGCAACGAAAATGCATTGAAGCGTGTATCCAATTCTAGTTTTAAGTTCCAAATAATTTTGTACGCATCAGACAGACAGTGCTGCTGTGAAATTTGTACTTTCACGCCATGCACATAGGCAGAATTTTGGGAGCGCTGTATGCAAATAAGCTTGGAACAGAATTGCTGATTTGTTGGGCTTAAGGATTGCAAGACCACGTTCGCATGCAGACACAGCGCGATTCTTCAGTGCACCTCTGTTGCCTTGCCCACAAGTCTCATCCTGATATTCTGCATAGTAAGTGAAAAGCTCATTTGTCGGGGTTCAGATACTGGGGTTAGGGTCATATAGGGGGGCTGCTTAGGGTAACTCTAAAGTTGCTCTATGTGTGATGAGATTTCAGTTGGTTGATTACTCACAATGCAACCCATTGTAATTCAAAGGAGCTGTCAGTGTCCAGAGGGACTGAGTGCTTGGGGAAAGGGAAGCTAGGTATTTATTCTTTGGCAGAGTGTTTTTATTCAGGAAGAGGAAAAGCAATAATAGAAGAGATTAACCCACAATATGTACATCAAATCCAGGTGGAGATGATATTTGCATTTGTAGAAGTAAATGGTTGGTCAGTGAGCTCAACATATGAATAACACATATACTGTATTACGGTATATTACCATGTTTAGACTGTATTATATTACAGCGTTTTTTTATGTTTAAGCTTTGCCCTGTTTAGAAACAGACTTTCCTGACATAAGATATGCAGCATGTCTCAGTTAGATCCGCTTAACATGAACATGGCAAGAAAAAGCAAAACAAATAGAGATACAACAGATGTTTTAAAATCTATTAATCAGAAGCCCACATTGTTATATTTGTCTGTGTTTACTTTACTCTTATTGCACTCTGTGAAGCACTTTGTAACACTGGTTTTCAAAAGGTGCTATACAAATAAAAGGTTACTTACTGACTCACAAACCTGGTCTTTTAATTTAATATAAATTCCAGGTTGTGTATTGTACTGACGCACTATATATGGCATATGACACAGAGTGGGAGTCAAGCAGTCACAGAAGGCTTTCCTCACAGAATAAATCAATATTCTATGTTTTATTATTAAATTCTACACCTTAGAAATAAGTTAATTGTATATACACTATACTACACCGTTCCATATTGGGTATTTTGAAATTATATATTTTTTAGCAATTGAAAAAGGTTAATAAAGTCTGAATACAAGCAGATTGAAGTTAATATATATTTCTAAATCTGTGTATTCCCTTTTTTTCATGTGATTAAGTGGATATCTCTGTTAATTTCCTATTAATGACATGTGGTGGATTTGCGAAAAACCAGCCCAGTCATTTAAATCAACTCTTCCTTCCTCTGTGACTTGATGATACTAACCACAGTTGTCATGCGCCCATGCAGCTCTGAGATTATTGTCCTTTTCTCTACAGATGCAATTGTGAGTGAGAGGAGCTGCATTATGTAAGGGGGAAAGAGCTGCATGCATGTTAATGGTATAATACGGACGGCATGATGAAGATGAATTGTCCCGTCAACTGTCAAACCACGAAACAACCAACTGGGATGGTGGGACACACACACACACACACACACACACACACACACACACACACACACACACACACACACACACACACACACACACACACACACACACACACACACACACACACACACACACACACACACACACACACACACACACACACACACACACACACACACACACACACACACACACACACACACACACACACACACACACACACACACACACACACACACACACACACACACACGGCAGCTCAAGAATGACTCAAATCAAAAGTGCATTAGTGGCTTTGATGGACAGTAAGCATGGAAGTTGTGGGGCCAAGTGAATGTAAAAGAGGATATTTTAGACGAGAGACAGAATGGCATACTGACATGAATGATAATGGATTTATGAGCATATAGCAAAAATCAAATCAGTCAAAAAGCATACTAACCAACCAGTGACCTTTAAGACTATACTGAAGCTAGACAGGATACAGCTGAGTAGAGTGTTAGTTAGGTGTGTTCCTAAATAGCTTTTAATAACTTGCTAAACACATAAATGCATGTGGACGTTTGAAGGTGGAGTCAGCGATTCTGGAGAATGTTTGTTGTCAATTTTTGGAGGGTCAAAATCAGTGAATATCTCTGCAAGATCCGGTAAAAATGTCAGGGTTAATACACATCCAGGTTTACAGAGCGTGGGCTGAATATAAATACTGGATCTTTTTTCTTCTTCCAGCATTTGAAAATGTATGTTACTTGCAATTTTCATAAAAATCTAATATATTCTCAAACATGGATCTCTAAATGAGACCATTTCTCCTCCTGCCAGTGTGTCTCAGCGTGGTGTTGCAGACCTAATTACAGTGTGTGTGTGTGTGTGTGTGTGTGTGTGTGTGTGTGTGTGTGTGTGTGTGTGTGTGTGTGTGTGCAGGAGGTCCTTGACATGAAGGGCTCTCAGTGTACAGCCACCACTTGGTAGACTTCAGCTGATTGCAGTGATCAAATCCCAAGTGACTTTAATTTCATAAATATTTCAAATTATTCATTCTTGGACTTTACGGCTTTTGGCAGGAAAACAATGTACTGATACATAAAAACTGAGGTTAGCGGCATTATGAAATGTCCGATCGTTTTTTTTTGTATGCATAAGCATCATATGTTATATATGAGTATGAAATTTAATATCAACTGAAATTAGTATTTTTCATCAACATAGTGATACAACCTTATCATGAATGTATCTGCCAAGGCGTGAATAGTCATACAGCACACATCAGCCACATATTGACTGGTGCTGTACCTCTTCAACATTGGCTAAATGTAATACACAAAATTGGCTTTAAATTCGCAACTGAAACTTTTTCTACAGTTGTGTGTTTAGGCATTCACAGCACTCGTTGATGTGTGGGGTCATGGTGAAATGATGAACAGAAGTCAACAGTGGAAGTAAACACGACATGTTCAGCTTTATAAGTGAAATCACAATATTTCTTGAACCTTAAAGGTACAGTGCGTAAAATGTATTGGCATTTTTTCAGAACAAGCCTGGTATAGAAATTGTTTGTTGAATGTTACCTTAGAATGAGCATCATACAGTATTTTTACATAAAAGTATTATCATTGCTTTACACAGAGCACAGCCTCTGCTGTATGTGAAAGTCAGATTGCTCAGCGTATAGTTTTTTAAGATATGACTGTATAGAATAGAAACAGTGCATCAGAACATCCAAAACTTCCACTTAAATGTGCAAAAATTTCTACAGGAAATAATTATTTTGATTTTTGAACAGATCAACCCATTCTCATGTGCTTTACACTCACCCACACTTGTGTTAGAGAGACTCAAAGTGCCTCTGAAGCATCCTGATAATCAATGAGAATTTATTTTCAAAAGGAGTGGTATACGTGGACTGCTGTAACAGTTCTAAAAATCCCGCAATTAATAATGTTTTCACCAAGTAGAATTCAATGGGGAAGTTCTAGATCTCGAGTCGTTTAATCTATTTAGTTAAGCAAGATAACTGCACTTTCTGTTGTAAAAAACATCTAATTTGACTCAGTAGGATAGAAAAAAACACCTTTTCTTGTAAACAGCTTCAAATGTTGATTTAGACTTATTAAAAGCCAATCTCTTAATCTCAGAGCCTCATTAAGGAGAGTCATGATCAGTAGCAACGACACAGAGCTATAGTGGGCCATTAAAACTGCTCTGTCTAACGATGCTTTATTTCGAACAGTCCAGTGTTGATGCTCGAACACAGATGAATGCTAAATGGACTGTATTTTATACAGTGCAACAGCCTCAGACTCAAAGGAATGAAGACATTTTTGCCTCTCATCCAGCCATTCACAATGCTGCAATGCTGGCCAACTACCGGGAGAAATTTGGGGCTTCTAGTGTAGGTAATTTGGTCACTTTTAGTTTGCTTAAAACTAAAAGTAAACTAAAAATGAACCATTTTCAATTCACTGTCTTGATGAACATACTTTTGTCAATTACACAACAAAATAAATTAAAAAAAATCAAGAATCTGAAGTGTGGAGTGAGTCTCAAAATATTTGTCCTGTATTTAATGTGTCCCTGCATCTCAAACAAGACAGCACTATTAAAAATAATCCCACTTTTCCGCCATCATTTGACAATCATATCTTGTCTTAACAGGGACACATTTTATTCGCTCTCTCTTTCTACAACAATGTTACCAGCTGTTATTCAGCAGACATTATATTCTTTTATTAAAGTATAGTAAGTTAAGGCAATGAAAATGAATGTAATCAGGTAAATAATGAATCGAATGAAGAATTTTAAGTCTGAGGCGAAATTGCCCCTTTGTGAATCTGGCCTGCGAGACTCTCTGGCGTCCCCTCTTTGTCATACACACACTGTTAGCGGCATCCATTCAAACGTTGGTACCAATTGCCTCGCGGCTGCAATGTGTCAGAATTTAATGAGTTATCACCGTAGATGGGATTAATTAGGAGCTGGTTAAGTGCCAGTGAAGCTATTGGAATGAATGTGATAATAGGAACTATACCTGCACTGGCTGCCCGCACGGACATCGCACAAAATTACCAGTACGGACAATTTGTCAGTTGGTGCCTGAGTTTTACTTTCCCTTGGGGACTCTAGCAAGAGGAGGTGCTAAAACAGAAAACAACTAATACAACTCAATAAGAAGCAAACTTTTTGGGAATTGCAATTTGATCCCAAATAACAACACCAGGCGTCCTGTGTAAGCAATATATTCAATCTTCTCATAAAGAAAAGTTCTTGCTCACCTAAAAAAGTATATATATTTGTTTTTCAAGTGATACGGAACAGGATAAAACAAGTGTGTGTGTGTGTGTGTTATTGATCTTATTACATTTTTGAAGTCGGGAATCGAGGAGTCTTTGATGCTTGTGGCATCCGACCAGATTAATGGTGCGTGTGTGTGTGTGTGTGAGCGTTTTCATATTGTAGTTAACATTAAAATAAATTAATAGAAAAATAAATGTGTTCTCTTATACTTTTGATTACCTAATCAGACTTCAGCTGTTGTAAAATGATCACCAGTTAAGTTGTATGAATCGTCAATGAATTTACAAGCACCTTAATGCAGAGGGCCATTAATCCAGTTGGTAGGTTAACAAGGCAAACAACTTCTCTACGGACGGCCACTAGCAGCACACGTCTGTGTTCATTCACAATAAGCCTCTGACATCTGTTACCCAAGGCTTCCATTGCTTCCTGTGGTGTTCACCTCTCACTGTTTTTAATGGGGGTTAAAAACAACAATACTTACACAGAGACATTCAGTTCCAATTATACAGGGCCTCCTGTTGGGTTAAAAATTTAGTTTCAGCTATATCTCCCCATGCTGTAGTAGTCTGCCTGATTATTCTACAATCAGATAGATTTAGTGTATGGCCTCCAGTTTTAAAGCTACAGTGAGTATCTTTTTTTCATATAAATGAATGTGGGCTACATTCAAGCCATCGCCAAACGAGTTGAAAAACGTTGATTAAGCCTATCAGCTCCACAAAACTCTCTCTGTATTTCTCAGTATGGCAGCGTTTACAAACTGGTGTCGCCCCGTGAGACGGACGCAGGAGCTCAGAAAAATCCCAAGAAGCACCCAAGAAATGTTTCAGTTGTTGATTCTATTGCTAAGAAAAAACCTGGAGGTTTAGCAGAAGGTATAGAATCCATGCGTGATCACCAAAAGCTTACCTCTTGTAGATGCACTGACAGTGTTGTTGTAATTACTCAGAATTCCTCACAGGGGCAACAAAGTAATCATTTCAACTTTGTCATGATTGAACTGAAACTGTACACCTCTTTCTGAAATATGATGTTTTCTGGGTGACAAAAAGGTCAACGATGCTGAGAAAGTGAATAATTATGAGGACCGAAATCCCTTTGTCTTGTCTGTGTGTGTAAACCCTTGTAGGGAATGTTCAGCAGGCTTGTCACAACAATTAAATCCCTTGACTGGGACGGTTTATTAATCACGCCGACGGGCTTTCCCCCACATGAGATACTACCTCCGCCACGACAGCTTCTTAATTTAAAACACCCTTGGGATGACAGAGGCATCGCCCGGTCGACTCAAAATGGGTTAGAATTCATTTGTAATTGTCGTAAGTGAGTTTGCTTTGTCTTTCCCTCACCTTCTTAAGCATGAGGAGTAACCTTGCTGATGGCGCACCATGAAGTGAATTAAAAAGTGAGTAAAAAAAAATTGTGATTAGTGAATTGTTATCTCAAAGGGCCACAGCACCTGGACGTACAAGTAGAAGGTATAAAATCAATGCGCAAACACCATGAGGCTTACTTCATGTAGATGCGCCGAAAGTGTGATTACTCAGAATTCCTCATGGGGGCGACAGAAGTTACACACTGTAACTTTATGTTTTTATATCAACCCTCTTTCATGGTGCTGATTCATTTATAGTTCTTCAGGTTAAATGATGCAATAATGCTCCAACATGGATTTAAATCCAAACAACAGCTAACAGTAGTCGGCAGCACTTTTCTCTCTTTTTTTCCATCCTTTTGTAGCCAGTTTATCCTTTTTTTCTCTTTTTTTTGTAGAAGGGAGCCATGACAACAACCTTGCACTTTAGCACTCTCCATCAGCTGTTTAGACAAGAGTCCTCGTCCTTAGCGGGACTAAACCATTTTGCATATTTTCTGAAGGGGACAGAGTGGACACAGAGAGGCTTCACTACTGTATTTAACCCTCCTGTTATGTTCATTTGTCAGGAACAGCATTGGTGTTCCCGTGTCAATTTGACCCGGTGCATGTTTATTATCCAAAATATGTCCGAAACCCAAAAAATCCTAACAAGCAGTGTGAACATTTCATTACTAACTCCATTACCAACTATTCTATCAATATTTAGTGCAATGGTGTTCCTTACCTCTAACAAGGAATGGTTCAATTAGGATAATTCACTCGTTTTTCACATGTTCAAACTTGTTTTTTTAATGTTTCACCACTTTATTACTTTTCAAGGCCCACATTACTCTATAACCCAGGCCCTAATATCACAGTGTATGAAATGCTGGTGGCATTCAGAGGTCGCTGCCAATTAAGGCAATACATGCCTTCCAAACCAGCTAAATATAGGATAAAAATGTGGGCAGCATGTGATGCACACACCAGCTATGCATTGAACATGCAGGTTTACACTGAAAAGCCGGTTGGAGGAGCCCCAGAGAATAATAATAATGCATAATGTGCCTGGGTTATAGAGTAGTGGAAGTTGCTCTACCCGCTTGTCCCACACTGTCCCAACAGCTGCCAGCTTGTCTCTCTCCCATATACCAGCCCTTGATAATCAAATGTTATTACTCTGGAGAAAATGTGAAAAGTTTCAAGAGACATTGTAGCTTGAAATATAGCCCTGCCTGTCTCTGCATCCCACAGACTGGCTGTCGATTCATCCTTTGACTTATAGACCCCAGCCAGGATGAGCAGCCCCAAATACGCATCTAAATGTGTTTTGTCCTGCTCCTTCCACTTCTCCTATTAAAACACGCCTCCCTTCTACATTAGGCATTTCCAGAATGATTTTCTGTATTGAATCTGGCATGACCAGCTCAAAAGCTGACTTGATGTCAGTCACACGAGTCACTGCCATCCTAGTGGGCCCTGGCACTGTCTTTATTATGTTTTCTGCAGTTTTGCCTGACGCATATTTGGGGATGAAGACCACTGTATTTCCCCATTGTTTGACATGAATGTCTTGCTTGGAGGAATAGGAATAGCAATTCCCTCATCTGGTTCAAAATCAGACTCATTAGAATCAGAATTTAGACACATCCTCCTCTATTTCACTAGCATGATCAATGATGACTTCCAGAGCTTCCTGGACTGTCGTCCTTTTGCTTCTGCTGCTCATTTTGTAAAGGTCTGCCTGACAGAGTGTAATGTTGGTAGGACTCCCATGCAGATAATCTTTTATATGTTTTGCCCCTCCCCTGTTGAGTGTCCACTGAATGTAGGTGGAGTGTTCCCGCAAGAACATAATGGTTCCCGTCAAAAGTCATAACACTTGCACCTGTGTGTGTGTGTGTGTGTGTGTGTGTGTGTGTGTGTGTGTCTGATTTTGGTGAAATATGTCTCATAGTTATAAAGAAAGAAATAGTCTTACATTTCTGACACCCTTTTACCTCCAGTTTTACTGCTGGGTCAAATTGACCCGAATAGTATCTATGTGATATAAACATGCAGGGGGTGGTTGCAAATATGTGAGATGAAATATTTTCACATTACATGTTAATTACACTAATTAAGGCAAGCAGAAGAACTTTCATACTTTTAACTATTTTTCCTAGATCTTCAAACTTCAAAACGGGTCAATTTGACCCGGAACATAACAGGGGGGTTAAAAAAAATTAAGTTACACAGCTAATTTATTTAAACAATTTATGACACATATAACTTTTTTTTTTTTTTAAGGTTTTCTGACCCCCCCTTATTTGGGCCCTGGTAAGTCAGTTCCACTTTCCCCCGAACTACTACGCCCATGCTCAGAAAATGCACAAAAACAGCGTCCACTATCCTCTATCTAGATCCCACATAAAGCTCATCCGGTTATAGCATAGAGAAAAGGGGGATCTTTCTACATTTGGTAGCAATCCGCCCTGCTTAAGTGTGCTACAGCAACACACTGCATCCTAAAGTGTCCCAGTACTTCCCTGAGGAGTATGCAAACAGAAAGAAAAACCGCCCCATCGGGACCAATATCACATTATATCTAATCATAATTATTATAATCAGCCAAATGCAAGAGGGATTTGAAATGTACAGTACAAAACAGCTGAGATGCTTTTCATGGAGCTTTGCCTTGTCTCTATTCTTTTACACCACTGGATGACAGGGTTACGGTGTGCCTCTAACATTTGTATTTCATCCAACAATGGATTTCTGAGTCTTTATCACAGCCGTGTTTGAGTGCCATGATTAGATGAATTTGTGCTATGTTTTTACTAGTTTTTTGAAGGCTTTAATATTTGTTCGAAATGTTAGTAGTAGGGGGTACTCCGGTGGTGTAGTGGATAGAGCGCGTACCATATTGGCTCAGGCCTCGTTGCAGTGGTCACGGGTTCAAATCCGTAAACCACAATAAAATCCAAAAGAAACGGAATATTATGAAATTCAATACATTCCATTTGAGCAGTTCAACAAAGTTGCATAACGAACCTTTGCAATTATATTTAAACATGTTGTTCTTAACTTTTCAGTACAGGCTTTAACTTTCATCTAAACTTTGCTTTTGAGGATATGTTTTTACATTAGCAAAACAAAACATTATTTTCTATCCTGAATAAATTCCTAAAGGAAAATCCATATCAACAAGATACAAACAATACTACTTTTCATTGCCTACATAAGCAAAGTTTTTCCTAGTGTGTAAACTGTATATAAAATCAATCGGAGATGCAGAAAATTGGAGAGAACATTTAAAATGCAAGCATTGCCGGGAAAATGGTTGTTTTTATGTGCGACCCTTAGGAGCTAACGTGACTGACTATACCCATGGATATTGCGGTCCAATCAGCTTTTTATTCTATAGTCATGAATCTGATGATGTGATAAGAATAACAGCAGAGGGACCCAGCTCTGTGTGTGTGTGTGTGTGTGTGTGTGTGTGTGTAGGGGCTAGAACGAAAAAGCTGCAAGTGAGGAGAAACTTTCTGGCATCTTGGCAGGAATCGCAAACAATGTCCGGCAACAATTAAGTCTCCCGAGAAGGGAGCAAGAGAGGATATGTGCTTATTCAGGAGATCTCGGGCTAGACTCTCTGCCTAACCCGAAGATGGTACACACTACACATCATGAAATCCTGAGCAAGACAGCTCACTCACTCTCTATGCAGCACACAGAATTATCTGTCTATGTAGCTACTGGGATGGGTCAGATTTATACTGATATTGGTGTGGTTGATCCGCTGTACTGTGTGGGGCACAGACAGAGACGGGGCCTGCAAATGAAGGATGAAGTTTGTCTGGAAGTGTTTGTGTGTGTGTGTGTGTGTGTGTGTGTGTGTACTTGTAAAGGCCTCTGTATGAGGACCAGTTTTAGCCTTTGCCATCGGGGTGAGGACATTTTTGGAAAGTGAGGATATTTCACATAGTCCTCTATTGGTCCAAAGGGCTGTTTGAGTTTTAAGACTAGGTTTTAAGATTCAGTGTTTGAAAAGGTTAGGGTTAGTGTAAGGGTTAGACATTTAGTTTTGAGGCTTAGGGTTAGGGTAAGGGGCTAGGGAATGCATAATGTCAATGAATGTCCTCACAAGTATAGCCGTACAAAAATGTGTGTGTGTGTGTGTTCATACAGTAGGTGTGTGCGTATGTGTGTGTGTTTGTGTGTGTCATTGCTGACAGTGAGTATGTGTGTGTGTGTGTGTGTGTGTGGGTGGGTAGATGGATGTGTGTGTGGGTGGGTGGGCTTCTTTCACCCAGTTATAGAGGAAGACTCATTGCTATGATTGGGAGTCACTGTCTCCGGCATCTATTGTTTCTAATGCAGACTCAGTGTTACAGTGTTGAATCTGCAAAAATCATCATATTTACTTTGCTGTTTCACGTCAGCATTTTATTTCTTTTTTACTTGTTGTGTATGTGTAGACTATAGAGCCTAGTCAGTAACTAAGAAGACATTTTCTTATATTCACTCTATTAGACAGGGGCCAGGGGACTTCAAACTGAGCGCTTCAAAATGCTGATATGCTTATGTTTATTGTACAAAGAAAGCCTCTATGAAATGTGAATGATGCTCACACCATAGTGAATAATGCTAAACAAAAAGAAAAATGATTGAGAACTTGGTGCAAATGTGTCATTTAATCGTCTTACAAGTGCTTTTATTTGCTCCCAGCCGTCTTAGTGGGGGCGGTAATCTCTTGACAACATGGATAGAAAAACAATCTGTCTCTTCATATATAATAAGCATATTATTCCAAGTCTCCCATAAGATCCATCACTGCGTATTGTCATTATTATTATTATTAGTTTTGGCAGGCAAAACTCATTTAGAAATCAGAGTCGGATAATTAAAAATCCAACTAAATCCGTCCTCGTGGGGAGAGAGAGTGCATCGGATGGCAGCTGAGCCAGAGAGCTGCGGGTCTGAACGCGGATGCATTTCATTTTCTGCTACGCTAACCTTGTAAAAGACTGGTTGATATCTGTCTGGGAAGGCCTAAAGACATGCTCTCTATCTATCTATCTATCTATCTATCTTAGATATTAAATTTTTTTTTTCCTACAAATTTGGTTTTACTAAATGTGTTTCAAAGATAAATGTTATAGTGGGTATATCCATTACAAAACCGTAGACTAAGGTTTGAATCCTGAGTGCCATGTCTGTATTTAAGATCCCGGGTTAAAACCCCGGACAAGTTTTTAAATATTGTTATTAATAATTAAATGTCCATGTAAAACAACATCACTCCTATTAAGACGTTGAATGACAGTAAAGGTTTTCAGGGCCGTTGTGATTGGAAAAAGCTTTTGATTTTGGCTAAACGTTAATAAAGCAAACACAAATCTCGTCCGACAAATCACTTTTATTTTTATTTTATGTTTTAGTATTTATCAATCTCTTCCCTAATGTTAACCAAGAACGCTCAGTGCACAAAAAAAAACAATACAACGTTTAATATTACATTACTGTAGTTGCTACTAACAAATTCAGTAGGAAAAACAAAAACCAGATAGGTTGTCAGTGCACAATTTGGCATTGTGCTAAAAGTAAAAGTTATCAGAACTGCAATGCGTTTCTGTCAGACATTATATATTTGCTGTTACAACTTTAGAGTATGATATTTATATTTATATAAAAACATAATTTTCAAGGGACAAGTCTGCCACTGATCCAGCCCCTGTTACAAGTCTATTCAATGAATGCAAAGAGACCAAACTGATACTACACCTCCATTAAACTCCCGACAAGACAGAAGACAAATGTATCTCTAAACTGAAATAAATCCAATCCATTCTCCCCAGCTTCTGCCAATGCACAGTATCTTGTTTGAATAACACTGAGCCCCTAATCTGCCTTTGCGTGCCGTTTGCGATAAACTCTTCAATAGGTATTTATTCATAGCGTTGTATTGTGTAGCACACTGTATTGTTATAGAGCCTATTTTCTCCCACACAGGTATATTGTCTGTTTACTTGATAAGAAAAAAAAATTTTGGCTTTTGGCTCCCGAAGTAAGAGAACCCAAAAAAAATGTTCCTTGGAGACGCTTGAATTGTTTTGCGACCAAAAAATATGTTTATAAAAATGTTGTTTAGGTGTGTCAGCTTTGTCCAGACATTAATTCCCCCGAGAAAAATGGCCTCATGAAAAATGTAAGTTGTTTCACTGGCTGTGGGCCTGTTTTAAATCCTCTATAAAGCCCCGAACAGCAGTCAATACACAGTGCCTCAATCGTTTGATACACTTTATGGCTAGACAGTCAGGAAAACACAAAGATTCCTAACAGCTTTGGAGATTTACGAGCATACCACCGTGCTCTCGTCTGTAACACAAAACGTCAACATCCCAGACAGTAATAGCTCTAATTTGACATTTTTATAGTGTTGTGTGAAGATTGTTCTTACGTGTAGGGTGAGACATTGCAGGGCAAGAACATTGGTTTGTCAAGCACTGGTCATTTTTGAGATTGTTGTCCTTTTTGGCTTCCATTACATGTCTTCTCTACTATTATTAAAGGAAAAAGATATTCATGTGTTTATTTGACTACACTTTGTCTGTTTGCATATGTATATTTCTTCCCATATGACCATCTTTAACGACCATTTTTTTTCAATACTCTGAACCATCTATCTGAACTTCTAAAGCACTTACATCAACTACATTTCCATAATCATTCTGAGCACTATTCCGAAGGTTATTGGATATGTTAATATGTTGTTAACTGTCTGATTTATGATACATTTTGTTCTTAAAAACACATGTTTTAGGATGTGTACATAGTATTTTTTTCTTCATAAAATTAAACAGCAAGAGCTTTGGTTGAATCCTAGAAGACACGGATAGAGATAACTGGTGTTACATTGCCACTCTACAAACGTCTGCACAGCTAACAAACACATAATGGCCGCGTTTCCCAGATTCGTTAAGAGCCTCTTTGGGCTAAGTACTTCTTTGGAGCGCTTGCAGTCTCCGGTTGCTTTACCTGAAAGTCTGGCACTGGAATGCTGTTGAAAGGGCGCACAATACGCACACGTCATTAACCTACGCTTAGATAAATTACAAATTGCCTGGGACTTTTTGTTGCTAGGTTTGACACCCTCATTTCAATGCAAAATGATCCACACAATACATGGTTGAAAAGAAACCAAAATAGTTTATTGAAACCATATGGGGGAGGGGTTACTCCGCGCTGTCTTTACTGGGCGTCTGCATCACCTGCAACGAAGGGAGATTGATTAGTGAAACCTTCTCACTCTTCCTTTTTGTTTGGTTCTGGAACTCCTGCCACTTCTTCCTCACAGCACGCCAGTCACGCAGACCACATGGGCTGGAGGGAGACATATTTTCGGCTATGGCCTGCCTAACACGGTTCTTCACCGTGATGTTCTTTTTGCCCCTTGTTCCCCCGAATAAAACTCCCCGGTGCTGCCAGACCTCGTCCACTTAAGGCCAGGACACACCAGTCCGACTACCCGAAAATGGTGACTGCCGATTCAGGGAGCTCCAGTCTTCCCGTCGCGGCCGAAAAAGTGCAAAGAACACACCAAACCGACTGTTGCCTTTCCGTACGCTTTGCGCTTGCGCGGGACGTAATGTCTCCATAACAGCAGGCGGCGCTAATCTGTATTGTGGCCCGAAAAAATACGGAACCCGGAAATGATGGGACGGCTCTCTAGAACATAAACATAGATAGAAATACGTATTTATATTTATGGACCATAAAGAGCACCATTTTTAGCAAAGAGTTTCGAGCATGGTGTAGAGCAGTCAACAAGGGTTGATGCATGTGAGTACTCGCTGAACGAAACAAACAAACACATTAAAACGATGGCTAACTGTTGTTAGCTGTTTGTGCTACCCGCCTCACTTCTGGGCTTCACTGATTCGCTAGCCCTCCACAAATCAAATTGCTCAAACTGAAAGACTGTCCGCCGCCGATTGAGCATGTTCAATCGGCTCAAAAGAAGCCCGACGACATCAACTACGACCGATTTCACGGCATACACCAAACAGATTCGTGTCTCCGTCCACTCGAAACTCTACGACGGCGATTATCGGGCCGGTGTGTCCTGGCCTTAAGACGGCCATCTCCTCCGCAGTAAACGACGGTGCCCGCTTGTTTCTTTTGCTGCCGCTTTCTTCCATTCTCACATCACATGTGTGTGCCTATATCCACGGGGTATATATGTGCTAATGGGCTTGATTACTACTTTGATACACTTGTTGCCACACACACCCGCACCCACCCCCCCCCCCCACACACACACACACACGATACATGCGTAGCCTAATTCCACCTGTGTGGGGGAGACCACGGGGTGCTGTGTGTGACTTATGCACTGATAAAGAGGTGGGTGATCGATTCGCCTGGCATCGATTTATTCAGTTTCAGCACGACCGCGGTGGACAGCTCCCACTAAAGAGCTTCAACTTATGCGTTCTCCAAAGATGGCACTTAAGAAGCCATCTGGGAAACACCCGTATCTTAGCACTCCTTCTTAGGCAAACCTTCTTTAGACCCTTCTTTGGTCCCAAAGAACGATCGAATCTGGGAAACGCGGCCAATGTATGTTGATATGACAGCTGGCAATGTATGGAGTTAGAGGACTGTGTGGCCGTGGCCGTATCAAACGGTCTCCATAGCAAGTCATTGTTTTAGAATGTTTGAGCAGATAACTGCCGTGATTGGTTCAAAATACCTAACGTGTCATGAGAACCAGAGCTTACCCCGCCTCACCTAGACTGAATTTCTGTAAAGTTTATCAAACTTAAATGGCAATATCTTTAATTTGGATTGATAAATATGTCTATAAGTCTTTTCAGTTGCATACTATCATGCAACTAACTCCCCAAATTACATAGTGAGAAGGATTTTGTGGACTTGGGTTCACAGTCGGCCAACCCTCTATGGCATGGCGTTGCCCTCAGGCAACAAACCACTATTTTCGTCATCACACAGGCCCTTTAATTGAAAAAACCCCAAAACGTATTTATAATATCACCTGACATGTCTCTGTCCAATGAAATGAGGGGCAAAAGTGGGTATGGCATTTTATCTGGGGTTGCAGCAGTCTTCTAGGAACCGAAGTTGCATGGGACACAGCGCCTCAACTTGGCAAGATGAATATCACTGCTAAATGTCTTTTGATTGCAATAATTTTATAGTAAAAAATATGGGCATGTGCACAAGTATGTAAAGACATATGTTTGATTGTTTAAAGACTAATTTAGTTTTTATTTATACACTAAAACTGTGTTTTTCGGTTCGTTGCCTGAGAGCAACAATATGCAGTTAGACAACTTTTGTTCAGCAATATCACTAAGTGAAGCTATGTGCTCTCATACATCATTTTGATGATAATCAATGTTTTTTACTTTACTATTACTACTAAAGGAGTGTGTCTATGTTCCCACAGCCTGATGGTCCCACATGTCTAATTAATGTAACTACATAATAGAGAATAGTTGTGTGTGTGTGTGTGTGTGTGTGTGTGTGTGTGTGTGTGTGTGTGTGTGTGTGTGTGTGTGTGTGTGTGTGTGTGTGTGTGTGTGTGTGTGTGTGTCACTCCTATTCTAACCTATTCCAGCTGTGATGCTGGAACCTAATCGCCAATTTCTGTGGGAACATAGGGATGACCCCCTCACAACGCAAACACACACACACGTGTGTACATTCACCACACATAACAGATACACACAACCCAACACATCCACACTAACAACTCTCACACACCGATATACACAACACACACACCCATTCTCACAGCACACTCACAACACAAACACCGGCTCACCCAGCCACACACACACACACACGCACAACACAAACACATTCACAACTCACACACACACAGATATAGACAACACACACAACACCAACCACAAAACACACCCATTCTCACTCAACACAGACACACACACAGACACACACACACACACTCATAACAGACACACACAACCCAACACACCCACACGAACAACTCTCACACACAGATATACACAACACACACACCCATTCTCACACAAACCCGGCTCACCCAGCCACACACACACACACACACACACGCACACACGCACACGCACACACACACACACACACTATTTTGATGCTCATTTTACTTGTTTTTCTATGTTCCAATTATCCTGTGTATTATAGCAAACCTTGGTGATTTTGTACCCTCATAGCACAGTGTTGCTCTGAGGCAACAAACCCAAATCTGAGTGGGGGGTTAGGGGGGTACAGATTTTATGATGGCTATACCAACAGGGACCCCCAAGCTCCCACAAAGTGGGGTGAAATATTTTTTTCCACAAAAAATAAAAAGTCATGCCATAGAGGGTTAAGGAAGGGGCACGGTAAAGCATTGTCTCTCAACTCCAGACTTCCTCATCCAATAATTTCAGCGGGTAATGTCCTTCCTTAGTTAATATGGAGATCAATCAAAGTAGGATTGTAATGGTTACAGGGATTATTTTTCTCCGATACCTCTGGAAACCCGGTGATATGAAGAAATTACGCTATATATCATTTAGAAAATGAATGATTTCTTCAATATATTCGATTGTGATTTAGGCTTGTCCAATGTGGTTAGGTGGGCACTGCAGTGTGTGAAAATTTTAAGTGGGTGGGAAGAGGGGATTCAAATTGAATTTCAGCCTTTTGCTTGTGAGGTTTGCTTTGTAAAACCAAACAATTAAAAAAAGCTTGTGTGCATTTTACAATAGTTAATAATACAGAATCATTTGAAGCACAGTTTACCATAAGCGGATCACACCCATAATAATCACAATTATGTATATTGCAGAATGCAGTTATTGTGGGTAATTTAGCATTGAGCCCTGAACGTGATTGTTCCATATTTCTCCCTAATTACAACATCTGTGATCAATTTTTCAGTTGTTGTTTTTCGTCCAATTACTTCCTTGACCAAATCCCCACTGTCGTCTTTCACCGGAGCTGGAAACGAGCCGCGGGCTAATATTGTTTGGTACATTTATCCAGTATTTAAGATGTAGAGGTTCACTGTGCGCTGTAAACATATTTAATTTAATACAAACTAATTAGCAACCTCTAATCCAACATGTATCTCCATAATTTGACTTACAAGCTTGAATACTAAGTAGTCTTAATTGTTCTTCTTTCTATACATGCTCCAGGGTAGTTCTGTAGGCTATCATTTTAAAGGTGGAGTCAGCGATTCTGGAGAAAGCTTGTTGCCCAAATCACTTTGTCAAAATCAGTGAATATCTCCTCACGATCCGCTACCTGTCTGTGATATGTGTACGCTGAAAAAAAAAACAAGATATCAATACACAGCTTAGGCTCTGTAAACTGGTATCCAAACAAAGATTTTCTAAACAATCGGGGCCCAACGTAGCTAACAACATGACCATTTACAGAGCCTGGGCTGTGTATTAACACTGGATTTCTTTTCAGCGCACACATGGTACAGATAGGTAGCTGATGGTGAGAAGATATTCACTGATTTTGACAACAAGCATTCTCCAGAATCACTGACTGTACTTAAAGGATCCTGTTAGCACACTTCCCGCTGTTTGTCATACTTTACCTGCGACTGTCATGGAGTGTGCACTGTAGCCTAACACTCCACTATGGAAAAACATATTTATCATTTCTTGAACCATGCAGTGAGTAATTGAGCAATTATTCAGTAAAAAAGGAAGTGCAGATTCTGCATAATGTCAGGTTCCTTAAAAATGCACTCGACTGAATTGACGGGGGAATCTATTTGTGTAAGTGCGTGGCATGCCTCTGTTCCTTGTGATTTAATGTCTAAAGTAATTGCCTGGGCGCCGTCTTCTGCGGTTAAGTTTAAAAGGCATTGGCCAAGAAGTTACTTTGTGTAGTGCAACACAGATGATGGAAATTGATTAAGCAAGGCAGTAGTGAAGAGTCTATGATGATGTATGAACCCAAACAAATGTACCTCTGGCATTCAGACAACAACAACAACACCACAGAGGCGAGTGGTACATCCTGACGCAATTAATCTCAATAATCTTTGCCAGTTCAATAAGAGGGCTAATGTAGAAAAAGAGGTGGACCGGTTTCTACAAAGCGGCTGTTTGTAATGTTGATTGCTTGCTTTGTTATTGCTTTGAGTGTCAGATTAATAGGAAAAAGCAAGAAATAACATATGGTGAGAAGAATGCAGGCACACGGGAATGCTCAAGATAATGTAGTATACACACACACAAACAAACAAACACAGACGCAAGCATAAGCACGCATGCAAGTGCACACGCGCAGACACGTACACACACACACAAACACACACACAAAGACAAGCCCTAAAAACGGGGGACAAGATCTGTTTTCCAATTAAATTTCATGAGCTTCAATGACCTCGTATGCTATCTCAATGTGGGAAGACCTCTAGACCAATACTCACAGACTTTACGTTTTGTTACCTTTCCTACTAAGAAAGAAAGAGACGTAAACAAACCAAACGCAAAGGTTTTGTTTGGTTAAGTACGTTTACAGACCTGTGAAGTTGTTCCTGAAGGCAGCACCAAACGCTCATCAACTCGGTCATTCTGCTAATAAATCCAATTACTTCTCAGTTGTTGCATGAAAGCATCCATGGAAAATGTAATTTCACACTGAAGTTAACCCTGGGTGAAAACGTTCATGTTTGACTGTTTTACAAGACTGAATAAAATATATTGATCAACATAAAGTGATCAAAATAACTAGCATATAAAATACAAAATAAATCTTTGCAAATAACTATCAAGCTCCTTGAAAAAGACATACTGTGCAGCCAATATGGTTTAAGAAGTTACGAAATTAGTTAAATGGACAAGTTTCAATTGATAGTATAAATACACCTATTTATTTCTGGAAAGTCCAGAGTTAGATCTCAGTCCAGTCGTGAATTTGTGGATGCAGTTTTTTTACTGCAACACTGACTTGAAAATGGTGAAAACCTATGCAAAAATGCATTCAGATCACTAGGCATTTGCGTTCAATTTGTCAAAAAACTAATCATTTTCAAATGATCGGAGCCAAAGATAAAAAAACAAAACATTAAATGTATTTTGAGCCATACATTTGAGAATTTAAAACACAGCTATTCTGACTTTGTCTGAGAGTACCTGCAAAGCCCTTTTCGTCTAACATATCCCCCAAAACTGGCAACTGAATCATCCGCAGAGCGTGAGTATGAGAGGAATTACAATCAAGCCGGCACTACCCTGAGGCCAGTTGTACGGCTAATTGTGAGCGGATGACAACAGGCTGCCCAGCGTTAGGGCTCATCTTCCTCTGGCTAGTTCAGCACCTGTCTGCTGGACACAAGCCTAATTCACTTCTGACAGCCTCAGCACCAATGATTGATGCCTGAAGGTTCTCTGTCGGTGTGTGTGTGTGTGTGTGTGTGTGTGTGTGTGTGTGTGTGTGTGTGTGTGTGTGTGTGTGTGTGTGTGTGTGTGTGTGTCTGTGCCAAGCTGCTCTATCTATAGAGTACTCCCTCTTGAAAATCTTTTAGGCCACACCTTTCATGAAAGAAAAATGGCCGTTTGAAGTTTTCCTTTATATTCTTTCTTGCCGTGGACACAAAATAAGCAGGTACTGTGTGGCGCTGATAATATTATGGTACTTGTAATCACATTTAGAGGCATATCGGGGGCAATGTAGGTTAAGAAATCTGTAAATGTGTGTTGTTTAGCTGATTCCGCACAATGTTTGACGGAGATAAGAGGTCTGTTGAGAAAATACCTTGCTGGCCACTTCATAGGGACAGTACAATGGACGGAATGTTAAAAAAAAAAAAAAAACTTTTTTAGCATTCTTAGTTTTGCCATTGTAAAAGAGTGATTCCCATGACCATTGCAATACTACTTAATCCACTCTTTCCACACACACATACCATAGGACCAGCAATATGGAGACACTTAAGTTTTTTCTCCATTGTTTGCTGTTGATAATCTTAGCATTGGCCTTGTGTGCGATATGACCTGAATGCACTTCGGTATACTGAAATCTTTATCCTCTTTTTGTATGCTTGCGCCACACACACACAGACACACACAGACACACACACACACACACACACACGCACACACACCTCTAGCCCCCTTTCAGCTCCGAAAGAATTTTAAACCTCCCCATGTCCTGATTCTATTGCATTTTTCATTGGTATTTTAAGCGAGGAGTTGTGAGGTCTTAGAAGTCAGCTGGCATTAATTCCACCCAGGCCGAGGGATTCAACTTTCTCCCTGGAAAGAGGCTAAAGAAGAAAGTTCTCCTGCTCCCAAATGACTACAATTCTACTTTTCTCACGCATAATTTTTCACATTTCTTTGACGGATAGGAGAACAATAGACAATTGAACGTGAATATAGATTGCTCTGTATAAAGACCAATTATGAATTTATTGAAAGGGTTTTCATGTTTTACTGAGATTTTCTTTTGTTATTTGACATCATGTAAATTCTAGTTTCATTTGACTGATTGTCTCATTGTTCTCCATGGTGGTGGGCAATTGACTTAAGGTGCAGCCAGTGTATACATAATACATCAAGGCAAGAAGAAACACAAGGAAAGTGAGATCATACATACTACTTTGTGGGGGAAAAACATGAAATTTATTATATTTTTGTTCACGTCTTTCAACCTACCATGATAGTGAGAGACCGTATATATGATAAAGCACACAGATTGCTATTGCATTTAATGATAGAATAAGCATATATTAACCGAAATATGTCAATTTGGCTGTACAGACGAGGGTTTGTATCAGGCGTTGAGGTCTAAAAAGGTCCAAATTCTTGCGTTTTCAAACCAACTTCTCCATCCTCATCACGTTGATTCTGGCCAGCTTGGAGAACCAGCGGTTGGCATGCGTGTTCTTGTGGGACCCGGTTTGAACGAAGCCTGACTTTTGGCACAGGGACACGGCTGCTGTCTGCGGCGAGGTTACGTCCACCACCAGACGCGAGTGACCTTGCTCTTTGCAGAACTCGAGGGCCTTCTTCGTCAGCTGCGAACCCAGTTTTTGACCACGACATTGGAACTCCACAACCACGTGGGACATCTCGCCGTAACCGCCGCCGTCTCCGCCATCTTGGAAATTCTCAGAGCCTCTTTCCACGGCTCCTCCTCCGTTGCAGTCGTCAAACCTATCCCCTTCCACACTACTTCCCACTCTACCCAAAACTGCCACCATCCCCACCACTTTGGACTGGCCTCCGACGTCCGCCTCCGCCACCCAAAAGCCATTCTCCGGGTTGTCCACGTAGTTTGCGTTGATGTCGGCCATGTCTGAGCTCAACCTCTTCTCCAGGTAGCCCTCGTAGATTTCGTGGCAGCAGTAGTATATGAGGCTGGCCCACGCGCTGCCAAACAGTAACGCTTGGAAGTAGGAGCTGCCGCCTAGCACGTAGCCGGCCATGGATATGCTGAGGGCGATGCCGATGTGGTCCGGGTGGCTCAGGGCTTTGAAGAAAGCCGGGTAAACGTGTTCGTGTATCCCGTCGCGAAGCAGCGACATCACCGCTAGCTCGTCAGAGGGACTGTACTCCCGGATGGAGAACTGGACTGTAGGTAAGAGAGAGAGATTTTAAAATTTGTATTACATTTATTTAATTTTCTTATAAATGTGTTACTTGTAATAATTCAAGTGTGATTTGGTATTATTTGGGACATTTTTAATATCTGTAGTGTTTTGAATTGAATTGAACCGTAGGTGAGAGAGAGAGAGAGAGAGAGAGAGAGAGAGAGAGAGAGAGAGGGAGGGAGGGAGGGAGAGAGAGAGAGAGAGGGAGAGAGGGAGCGAATAATAGCTTGGTGAGACTAATCTGCCTGTTGCTGCAATAAAAAATTCCTGCAGGATTTCACAATGGGCTCAGTGCGCTCACGTAACTTGAATCAATACAGCTCATACAGAATCTTATCCTTTTCATTTCTAGTTTAAAGGTGGAGTCAGCAAATTTGGAGAAAAGTTTTGTTTTCACTATCACTTTTTTGTCAAAACCAATATATATCACCTCACTATATCTGCTACTTTTATGTACTGTTGTAGGCTGTTTTTTTTAACACAGCCTAGGATCTGTAAACTGGCATGTTGCTAGATATGTTGTCCTATTTACATACGTACATACATAAGTGCACACAGTACGTACAAGTAGCAGAGCTTGAGAAGACATTTCCTGATTTAGAAAAAAAGTGATTTTAACAACAAGCGTTCCTCATAATCAGAATGGCTTACTCCACCTTTAACTCTTATTTCACTAGAATATAAAAACCTGCCATTTGAAAAGCCTGGTTGTAAGTCACTAATAAAATGATTATGGTATTGTTTTTCTTCAAGAGTAAGAATCACACTGAGGTGAAATACAATCAGGTCTCATGTGCCAATGATGAAAAATCTAAGAATAGTGATGACCATATAAGGCAACAAACAAATGGTCTTTAGTTTCACTCAAAAGTGGTATGAGTTATTTCGTAGCTATGTTAGTAGTGCCATTCATTTCATTCATCTAGCTTTCTCATTAGTGCACTTATTCATAACCACTTCGACTACTTGAAAATATAAATATATATATATATAAAAGATTAACGTAATCAGATCGCCAACTTACAGTTATTTTTCTGGGCCATGCCGTCTCGTTCCCCTTCGTCTTTCACTCTGAAAGACTTAGCGCCGCCGCTGCTCCCCCTGAACCTTAAGCTACAGATTGTGATAATCAGCCATTCAAGAAAAGGGATTGAAATTAGTCTGAGCATGCTCACATATGAGTAGACGCCACGTACCCACACCTAGAAAAAACACACACGTGTAGACCTTAAATGACATTGAAGTGCTTCTGGTTGTATCAAATACACATCGAATAAGATGGTTTACGGTTAAAGGTGCTTTATGCTATTTCAGAAGAGAGGGGTTTGAAATTGGGAGAACCTGCAGTTAGTAAACAAAACACATTTCTCTACAGGTAATTCTTAGTATTGAATAATTCTATTATCATAAATCAAAAATATATATGAGGCACCTGGAACCAAACTGTGGGCCCTGCTGCTTTAAACAACAACAGTGAAAAAGTTACTTTTAAGGTCGCTTCTTACTTCAAACAGAGTTCCGGGGATCCAATTTCCCTGCGAGGAAAGTTTGTTTATTCAGCTATGAGAAAACAGTATACCTAAATGTTCACTTCTCTGACACACCCAAAGTTACGGGAATTAGAGGAGGCATGATTTAAGTTGAATTGAAATTAATCACAACAACCTTGCTTTCATTTTTTGAAATGTAGAGGGGGATATTTTTTTCTTTTTAACTTAATTAGCTTAGTCAACTGTGTAAATAATTTTTTCGTTGGATTTCTCAGAGTCGGATGAGCACAGATGCAGAATATATTAAATCAGAATACTAGACTAATATTCCACGCTTGTTCAAGCACTTCATAGATATTTTCCCTTCCGAATAAAATGTTCCTATTAAGCTTGTTTTGACTTGAGTGCTTCAGTTTTATTTTTCGTAGAGGGCTCTCAGGAAGTCTGCTGTCGATATCCACACACACACACCACTTCTTTTTTGATCGGAATATAAGGTGAAAGTAAAATTAATATTGTCCAGCCCCCCCTCACATAAAAAGTGCCCCGTGGCGTGGGTGACAGTGTCTTGTCCAATAACCCTGCAGCCCTCTTGACATGATTACATTTCCTTGGCAAGGAGACAGGCCTTTACACCTGTTTAAATCAATAGTGCTGCTGCCTCATGAATCTGTGAGCCCGCTAGAAGGTCAAGCAACTCTGGGGAACTTTCTCAAAACCATTTTTTTTACAACTGCCATGTGAATTGTGCAAGAGAGAAAAACCCTGAAATCATATTTGGTAGGTAAATGTTGTATAATGTTAACCAAAAAAAAACCCTTTTAGATTTCTGCTGCCAAAAATCTGGGTGTTATCTTTGATTCTCACCGTTCATTTGATAAACACATTAAAGAAACCACTAAAACAGCCTTTTTTCACCTTAGAAATAAAGCTAAAATTAGATCTAGTCTGTCCATGTCTGATGCAGAAATCTTAATACATGCATTTGTGTCCTCTAGACTGGATTACTGTAATGTATTATTTTCTGGGTTGCCTAAGGCAGCTACTAAAAGCTTACAAAAGGTTCAGAAATCTGCAGCCAGGATTTTAACGAAAACCAGAAAATTTGACCATATCACACCAATATTGGCCTCCCTTCACTGGCTCCCGGTGCATGTCAGATCGGACTTTAAAGTGCTGCTTCTGACTTACAAAGCTGTAAATGGGCTTGGACCTTCATACTTGTCTTGTCTCATGGCAACCTATGTCCCTCCCAGGGCACATCGCTCTAGTAATACAGGGCTCCTGTGTGTCCCCAGAGTTAAAAAAAACTGCGGGCAGCAGGGCCTTCTCCTATCGGGCTCCTTTTTTATGGAACAATCTCCCAGCAGCCATAAGACAATCTACCTCTGTTGAGGAGTTTAAATCCAAACTTAAAACATACCTATACAGCCAAACTTTTAAATAAATTATAGTCCTTTTCTGCAGAGGGAGGGTCTCAGTCTAGGTATTGTTTACACCGCTGGTGTTGGCGGCGGCCGTGCCTGTGGGGCCTCTGTGTGTTTTTCAGTGCTGGCGCCAGCTGTCCGTGGCCGGTTGTCTCGCGGCCTGCTCCGCGCTTGGGGTGCCGGGGGCCTTGCCTCCGCCTCTGTGGCCGTGCCGGCTCCTGTATGACTGCTCTCCGTGCCCTCTCAAGGGGTGGCCTGCAGCTTGGGTTCGGGGGTGTTTTTAACTTACATCAAGGGGTGTTTTTAACTTAGACCTAGCGGTGTTTTTAACTTAGACCTAGGGGTGTTTTTAACTTAGATCGAGGGGAAGCCAGGGGTGGAAAGACTCAGTTTGGGTTGATGGTGACCTGGCTTCCCCATAGGGTGAGGGTGGTGTGACAGGGATTGCTTGGCTGGCGTGGTCCCATTGGTGGTGGGTCTCCCCTTTGGCGTGGGGGGACGGGTGGACTGTGGCGGGGGGGCCTCTCGGGCTCCACCGCGGGGCGAGGCGCCGTGCTGCGGGCCCTATTTTTTATTTTTTCTTATCTCCCAAACTTCCGAGCCATAGCTCCTCCCTCCGTCCTCTCTTCGCATGCAGGTCTTGTGTGCTGATTGAAAACCCTGGATCCTGCCCCCTCCTACTGCGGGTCCCGTTCGTCATAAACAGTTGACCTATTCTATTCGCTAGGTTACATCATAAAGAGTGATGGTGACTTGAAGGATGAGTGACGGTGTGGCCCTTTGTCTGGCAGCTTCAGAAGTCTATGGACATCTTATCGAAATCTACCTACATTCTCACTATGGACATTGTTATCTTTTATGTATTGCTTCACTGTGTATGTTTTTATTGTGTTTGATTGTAAAGCCCACTGAGGCAAATTGCTATTTGTGATATTGGGCTATATAAATAAATTTGATTTGATTTGATTTAGATTGGTGACTTTAGTTACACACATGTGATTGCAATTTAAAGGTGCTACAAGGAACTTTTAAATATTTCAAATTTTTCCTCTGATGATCATGAATTACATGTAATAGCAAACGAGACCATCAGTGCAAAGAATGCTATTTGTATATAGTTTTTTCTTAATGCCTTTGTCATGGGTCCCTCACCCTGGAGCTATAGCTGGCATAGTAAAAACACTACCGCTTTTGTCCAAAGGGGCCGCTAGAATTAGCACAGACTGAAAGTTCCTCAGATTTATTGCTGAGTGATTTTTACCTCAAAGTCACAGTCAGAGTAAATTTATAGTGCATGTAAATGTTTAGAAAAGATGTACAGTATCTCACAAAAGTGAGTACACCCCTAACATTTCTTCAAATATTTCATTATATCTTTCCATGCGACAACACTGAATAAATGACACTTTGATACAATGTCAAGTAGTCAGTGTACAGCTTGTATAACAGTGTAAATTTACTGTCCCCTCAAAATAACTCGACACACAGCCATTAATGTCTAAACTGCTGGCAACAAAAGTGAGTACACCCCTAAGAAAAAATGTCCAAATTGGGCCCAAAGTGTCAATATTTTGTTTTGCCATCATTATTTTCTAGCACTGCCTTAACCCTCTTGGGCATGTAGTTCACTAGAGCTTCACAGGTTGCAACTGGAACCCTCTTCTACCCATTCATGACGACATCAAGGAGCTGGTGGATATTAGAGTCCTTGCGCTCCTCCATCTCCCGTTTTAGGATGCCCCAAAGATGCTCAATAGGGTTTAAGACTGGAGACATGCTTGGCCAGTCCATAACCTTTACCCTCAGCTTCTTTAACAAGCCAGTGGTCGTTCGGAGGGGTGTTTGGGGTCGTTATCATGTTGCAGTACTGCCCTGCGGCCCAGTTTATGAAGGGAGGGGATCATGCTCTGCTTCAGTATGTCACAGTACATGTTAGAATTCAATGAACTGTAGATCCCCAGTGCTGGCAGCACTCATGCAGCCCCAGACCATGACACTCCAACCACCATGCTTGACTCTAGGCAAGACACACTTGTCTTTGTACTCCTCACCTGGTTGCCGCTCCACACTCTTAACACCATCTGAACCAAATAAATGTATTTTGGTCTCATCAGACCACAGGACATGGTTGCAGTAATCCATGTCCGTAGTCTGTTTGTCTTCAGCAAACTTTTTGTGGGGTTTCTTGTGCATCATCTTTAGAATAGGCTTCCTTCTGGGATGACAACCATGCAGACCAGTATGATGCAGAGTGCGGCGTATGGTCTGAGCACTGACAGGTTGACCCCCCACCCCTTCAAGCCCTTCAGCAATGCTGGCAGCACTCATACGTCTATTTTCCAAAGCCAACCTCTGTGTACGACGCTGACCATGTGCACTCAACCTTCGTAAACTGGGCCGCAGGGTGGTATTGCAACATGATAACGACCCCAAACACACCTCCAAGACGACCAGTGGCTTGCTAAAAAAGCTGAGGGTAAAGGTTATGGCCTGGCCAAGCATGTCTCCAGACCTAAACCCTATTGAGCATCTTTGGGGCATCCTCAAATGGAAGGTGGAGGAACGCAAGGTCTTTAATATCCACCAGCTCTGTGATGCTGTCATAAATGGGTGGAAGAGGGTTCCAGTTGCAACCTGTGAAGCTCTAGTGAACTACATGCCCAAGAAGGTTAAGGCAGTGCTGGAAAATAATGGTGGCCACACAAAATATTTACACTTTGGGCCCAATTTGTAAATTTTTTCTAAGGGGTGTACTCACTTTTGTTGCCAGCAGTTTAGACATTAATGGTTGTGTGTCGAGTTATTTTGAGGGGACAGTAAATTTTCACTGTTATACAAGCTGTACACTGACTACTTTACATTGTATTAAAGTGTCATTTATTCAGTGTTGTCCCATGGAAAGATATAAAGAAAAATGTGAAGAAATGTGAGGGGTGTACTCACTTTTGTGAGATACTGTATGTCCCCCTCGATATAATATGAGAGACAACTCCCACCCCATAGAGGTTTACAATTACAGTGCAGGGGGTCAAAGCATTTATATCCTTCTTACCTAAAACTATATTTTGCAACAATTTCAGACCCTAAAATGGACCATACCACCTTGAATGTTATCCGAAATATAGGAAAAAAATAATGTTATTGTAATACATTTCTCATATAAGTCTCATATACTCACAGCCATTAAATCAATGTATTAAACATGTGTATCTGAATTGAAGTTATCAGTCTATAAAAACCTATTTTTCCTTATGTGGCACAGCAAAACAAAGAGTTAAACAGAAAACCTTTGTACAAACAGACCAGCCGTTTCCCTCTATTTATTTTCCTTTTTCATCCAAGCCAACCGTATGGATGATTAGCCTAAGCAAATATCCAGCAAAAGTGCTTTAGACACACCAAGAAGGCTAATACGAATTTAATGACTTAAAAAAATAACTTAGTGTCTGGTCTCTCTTTGCTTATGCTCTGTCGCACTGTATAAAGAAAGACTGAACTGATGAAAACTCAGAATCACTTGCGTTCAAAATGGTCGTTAATTAAGGCTTCAAAGGCTAAATAAGTTCAACTAGTGATTTGGACTGTGTAAAAACACCTCTATTTCTGGCCATTTATGTCCACATAACATCATAGGAAAAGGTTATTATGTTGTCTTTCATTTGTTAATTGTTGGGTTGAGCAGAATTCTGACTATGATGACAACATAATAGTTTATGGTGTAATTGTGCTGCTAGCTGTTGATGTTATAGAGAGATATGCACATATAATTTAATTGTGTGAGTGTGGGTGCAGGGGAAAGAATGTGGACCTGTGTGTGCCCACCTCAACTAAACAGCAGTTACTTAGAGGTATTAGTAAGACTAGTGGGGCTAAATAAACAGTGATGGTAGACCACTTAATGGACCATAGCATTCAGATGAAAAGGCCAATGGAGGTTAGCTTTGCTTAGGCGAGATTAACCCTGCATTCCAATACCCATACTTTCATACTATGCCACAAAAAAATGTAGGATGTCCCAATACATGCACGTCAATTGCAGTATGCCAAAAATACCTAGATGCCCCACTAACTCCAATAGTATTGTGCAGTATTTGTCTTTATTCTCGTCATTTCTCGACATTATGAAAATAAATCCGCCTTATCTGATATTTTTTTCTCTCCCGTGGCCGTAAAACTCTTCTGTACTTTAGTATGTAGTGTAGTAAAAAGAAAAAGTATGTGAATTGGAACGCAGGGTAAGATTCAAAGGCAGTCTAAAAGTGACGTTAAAGGATGGGTATCGATAATGACAACAATTCTGATATTGCTTATCGATACCAAATACATTTTGATACTCTTATTGATAATACTCACCATAATTTGGTGCAAAAAAATTGGATAGAAGAAAAACTTTGGTCGATCACTCCTTTTTCACATGACCTTTGAATTGTAAAAACGGTCCTGAAAGACTCAAGGAGAATTATAATGGAGAGGTTTAATGATGATGACTGACACATTTATGACAGTTTTCCAGGACGTACGGCCACAATCAACTGATAAGAGTTGAAATTCCAACAGCTCATGATGGTTCTTGAAATCTATCAATCACTCGATTGAATGAGCAAAAGAAAGTTGTGAAATAAGTTTAGCCTTTAACAAGTAAGCCAGAATTCAAATGTTACGTTTTTTTTGGCATTGTTATGCTTTATTGATAGTGTAAAGACAGAGTTGAAATGGGGCAGAGAGGGGAGTGACACGCAGAGAACGACCGCGGGCTGGAATCGAACCCAGGTCCGCTGCTGGCCGAGGCCAATGGGGGTGACGCCCTACCAACTGAGGTAAGGGCGCCCCAAATGTTACGTTTTTAACAATGTTAGAAATGCATAGAGCGCTGTGTTAACGGGTCAATTTTATCCATGAAACATAATCTGAACATGAACTGTGTTGACGAAATCTATTTCCTACGATTGTATAACATTTTAATGCTAAACATTCTGTTCACCTCACATTGAACTCTGGTGGACAACACTGTTTTACTCTTAGCCTTGAAAGAGTAAAACTGCCTACTAAGATGGTTAAACGTTCATGGAGGAGAAACTCCCTAAATCTACCAATGCATTGCTTAATTATAATCTATGAATTATTACACCTGTGAGACACAAGATGAAAGAAGGGGGGAACTTATGTTCTGAACACACAGCAGATATGTTCAAGGTCAAGATCTTGAATCATCTGCTGTCTCCCGTAATTAAAACTCATCCCCCAGATCTCGCTAGAAACTGAATGACCATGGACATGCACCTGGTCAAACAAACACGTGTCAGTATGTGTATAAAAGTTGTAATATCCCTTTCTGACTCCAGTCACTTCTCTGTTATACTATGTGTGTGTACATGATAACTGACTCACTTGCAAGTTTCAACTAAAGTCTCTGCGGATGATGAAATCTGACTCCTGACTCTTTGTGCATTATTTCAAAGAAAGTATACTTATATTGAAATTAGAAAAGTTACAGTATTAAACTGTTTATGCCAATACACTGGCCCTGTGTTTACTTTGTTTGGTCCTGTTTGTTTTGGAGCTCAAAACAGAATACAAGTCACTGTTTATAACCTTTTAACTGGTCTGCTGATGAAAAAACAAATGACATTTCCATTGGGCTAACACAGGGAATCCTCATCTGTATTCTCATGTGGTTTGATAAATAATAGCTTAAATAGGCCAGCAGTGTTACCTATCCCATGTCTGAAATGCTATAATGTTGCCCTGGACTGATTTCTGCTCACTTCAAGAATAGACAGACAGTTTGAGCATGTACTTCTTGTGTCATCTCATGAAGTTAAAGCTGCTAATCCACTCCTACCTCTACATCAGACAATCAAAACTGAGAAAAAAAATCATTGTTGCCATCCTAATCCTCCATATAGGACTTACTGTATAAATCTCAAAACTCTGCAGACCCGTCACACCCAGAAAGCAACTTGTTCAGACATTTTCCCATATGGTAGGTAGACGGTCAGAACACTGTGCACCAAAATAACCAGACACAAGAACAATGTCTTTCCATGGGCCATCACTCCGACGAGCAGTTAAATATCTCATATAGTGTCAGTTTTTACAATTTACAGAAATACTTGACATGTTCATATACATTGCACGTTGTTGATCTCACACTATGTGTGCATACACACACACACATACACACACACGTCACTTCAAAAAGTCATAGTAAAGTCATTTAACAGATTACTTTTAATATCTGGAAATTCTAAAAGGGGTTCGGTCACTCATCAATATCACTTAAACAAGTTGTTAAAACGTACTAATGCTGGGCTTACATTACACGACCTTTCACACGATTTGACAGTCGCAGAAAATCTACCAATGTCGGGCTGAAATCACAGAAGTCGTGCTGGAGTTGTGGCGCGCGCACGTAATCTCAGTCGTTTGGTGTATGGTGGTCTTCTGATCCGATTTCTTCCCGTCTTGACGTCTTGACGTTCCGACATTATCAAACATGTTTGATATTATCGTTAGTCTTAAGGGGTTGGCTCAAGCGAAATGACGTAGGCTAAACACTGTCACACTCTCGCATGCACCAAGCACGACGCATGAGGAGCGGCATTAGTCGCAACCTGTATCCGCCTGTGCAGCAACTTATTTCGGACACTTTTTCCTTGAGGCCTCGGCGGGAGAACCAGGCTGACAGCCGCGCAACCTTAACACTTTACTGTCAAATACAGGGTTAGGAGTTAAAGTTATTGGGGGACGAGATCAGCAAATAAAGATGGTCAAATAACTAAAGGAAGTCTCAGTCGGAATATTGAATTAACCTTTTTTTAATTAAATAATCACTATCGCGTTTGCGAAAATAATATTAATCTCAAAAGGAATCTAGTTGTAGTCTTGCAATATGAGACCCTTGTATTTTCAAAATCTCACTCTGTCACTGAAAACTAATGACTAGCTGTCTTCAGGTGTGATTTGATTGTCTTTAGATGTTCAAAGTCTTTTAAAAGCATTATGCTGGGCTTACACTAGCGGACTTTTAAAAGACTTGTATTTGACGGTAGTGTTCAGGTTGTGCGGCTGTCAGCCTGGTTCTCCACCGAGGCTTCTATGAAAAAGTATCCGAAATAAGTGCCTCACCAGGCGGACACAGGTCGCGACTAATGCCGCTCCTCCTGTGACGTGCTTGGTGCATGCAATAGTGTGACAGTGTTTACATAATTTCGCTTGAGCCAACCCCTTAAGACTAACGATAATATCAAACCTGTTTGATAATGTCGGAACGTCAAGACGGGAAGAAGACTGGCTGAAATCGGGTCAGACCACCTTACACCAAACGACTGAGATTACGTGCGCGCGCCACGACTCCAGTGATTTCAGTCCGACATTGGAAGATTGTCTGCGACTGTCAAATCGCGTGAAAAGTCGTGTAGTGTAAGCCCATCATTAGTTGCAAAAAAAAACTAAAGTACTTGACAATTACTTGTAAGTTAAGCAAGGCACATTTGAACCCGTTGAAAGTGTCACTGTATGAATTGCTACATAATACTCTTCTACTATTCATAAATGGCAAAATATTAACTCAGCTTGAACACAATTAGCTTGGGGTGGTTAAGAGTTGATTGCATATTGTCTTGTAACAAAAAGCCACAGAAAAAAGGTTGAAGTTGCCTTGGAAACTAAGACCAACATGCTCCACTGCTAAAGGGAAGTAAAGTATGTGCTTGAGATGAGGACCCAGTGAAAGGCTACTTTATGAATAGACATGTACTTGCATAGAAAGCCTGTCTGGCATGCTGGTCTTATAGGGCTATGACAATCAGGGATAAAACTATATAATACTATGAGTTGTTTCCCCTTAAAGCTGGGGTATATGATTTCTGATTTGTCAAAGTTAACATGAGCTGACACTTTGACCAATCAGAGCGAGGCTCCGATTCTCTGTTCTTATTGGCTGTTGGGACTTTCCATTCACTTTGGCAAGACTTTGTTGGCATAGAGCATGTCAGGGAGGGACCATAGGGGAGGGACCAAAGAGAACAAATGGAGCGGTTGAGGTATTTGGATTTGAATCTCTATCCCAACTGCCATTTTCTCCCCAAATCCTCCACCCCAGCTTTAATATTGAGTTTTTAGCCATCATTAAAACATCCTTATACAAGCTTATTTCAAAACCACTGCCTCTCTGGAAACTGAACTAAATATGTGGCGTATTGTGCTTCAAATGTGCCTATATAGCAGGTACAGTAAACAAAGGGGACCCACAGTGGCTAGCTACATACCCGTTAACAGAGCCTGGGCAGTGTATTAACACCAGATTTTTTTTTTTCAGCGCACACACAGTACAGACAGGTAACGGATCGTGAGGAGATATTCACAGATTTTGACAACAAGCGTTCTCAAGAATTGCTGACTTTTAAAGAGGCCCGTAACTCTTTGTTGAAGGAAAAGTTTAACATTCACTTTCTTAGATGAGAAGATCTCCTCTCTCGAGTGCTCACCAGAAGCCTAACTTGGATATGGGTAAAGTCTAGAAAAAGAAGGAGAGGGCAAGGTGCTTTAGACGGAGCTGGTAGGCAGATTTGGTTAGCTCTGGCTAGACTTGAGAACAAAGACGTTGGGAACCTTAACTTTTTATGTTTCCTGAATGCAATTCTCACGGATTACGTTTCGTCTTTTAACCGCGGATTGTAGAGTTATTGTATGGAGAATTCGAGCAGCATCACACTATGGTTTGGTTATCAAATCATAACGTTACGATACGATATACTGTTAAATTAATCCCCCGACAGTTACAATAAATGAAAAAAACATATGAACAAAACAATAAGGCACCAACTGTACCAATCACAATAAAATTTATCATAGAGTATTGCACACATCCCGTGGCAAAAATATATATTCCACGTAACATATAAATCCCCTCACCCCACAGAAAAACACCATGGAACTATGAAAATCTCTACAGCCTCAAGCAGCATTGTATAAAAGTTGCACGGAGGTGGAAACAAAAAAAATTAAAACGGGTAAGTATACAATGAGGGACTCTGAAATCACAACGAACCCCCAAAAGCAGAGTACAAAGTAGTCTTTTTTGTTTCAAATTTTATTTTCTGGTAATTCTTCTTGATCCCAATTGGAGTCATGCCTCCATCGTTGTGACAGTTCACCCACAGAGAGCATTAATAAGTGATTTTCTCACCTCCAAGTGAGAATCCCAGGTACATTTACATACAGGAAATAACTGCCTGATTTTATAGACATGCACAGAAGTCGCTAAAGATGCTGCCGTGTACAGAGGTTTGAAGTTCTACTGAATAACAACAGACAGCTGTCGAGATGTTGTGTGGGAGAGTGATGATAGGGTCAGGTGAAAAATAATGCACGAAAGAAGGAGCGGAGATGAGTTTTGGATATGTGTGGAACGCAACATTGGTTCTGGTATAACATCCTGAGACTAATCTATCTATCTATCTATCTATCTATCTATCTATCTATCTATCTATCTATCTATCTATCTATCTATCTATCTATCTATCTATCTATCTATCTATCTATCCATCCATCCATCCATCCATCCATCCATCCATCCATCCATCCATCCACCCATCCATATTCCTATCTATCACTTTAAGATGCAAGAGCAACACACATAAAAATATAAACATTCAACTGATCCTCACTGATATTGGATTTCTTGGCCCTTTCTTTCTTTACCAACCGTTTCTAAGCCAATCTAAATAAACTCTGCAAAGCCGACACAAATCACTGAGTAAAAAAAAGTTGGTCTGTTTTGCTCCCCTGTCTGAATACAGATTGAACGACAACAAAAAGGGTTCTTTTCAGCACACCACCATATTGTGTGGAGGCTCCGGCTCATCCTGGGACTCTCTCTAGGGAACATCTATAGGTCTGCAGCACCAGCAGACTGAAACTAAACTCCATCCATCACACTTAATAGGAAGCTGCCCACCTCCACCTTGCCACCAATATGCCAGGAGGTGTAGGGGGGATTAGAGAGGGGATTTTCTGCTAGCGAGAAGAAAAAAATAATCTGTGAATAACCCGTTGCCGTGTTTTTCATTAGGAGAAGCTGGGATGGTTTAAGGTTAATTACTGACTAGGGGGGAAAAGGGGGTTGGAGGGGGGGCAGCTCAAAAGAATATATAAGTCCCTGTATGGTTGTAGGTTAGATTATTAAACAACTGATTTGACTAAGACGAGGCACATTTTGAAAGAGCAGCTTAGTAAAGGTGGAGTCAGTGATTCTGGAGGATGCTTGTTGTTAGAAATGACTTTTTGTCAAAAATCTGTGAATATTTCCTCACAATATTCTACGTGTGTGCAAAGGGGGCCACGGTAGCAAGAAACATGCCCGTTTACAGAACCTAGGCTGTGTGTTAACACTGGATTTTTTTTTTAGCGCACAGTATGGACAAGTAGCGGATCATGAGGAGATATTCACTGATTTTTACAAAAATTTATTTTGACAACAAGCATTCTCCAGAGTTGCTAACTACACTACACAAGGATACAATACTAAGGACAAAAAAGACCACAATAAGCAGAGAAACACATTCATCCTTTTTACTCTTTAGCAGTTCTGGGAGAATGCACACATAAAAGGGCACCAGTACGACTATATGGCCTTGCCAATTCAAAAATACTAAACAGTTTCAATTACTTGAAAATGAAAAAGTGGCAAAAGGTAAGAGCCAGCGATTTAAATTCTTATCAACATCTAACCTTTTTCTTTCTCTCGTTTAACACATCTTCACGCTTAAATGAGCAATGTATTTCTCTAGGCAGATGAGTTTATAGAGCGCATATCACAGAAATTATAATTATGGCAGCACGACTCTAGCTGTGATTATCATACACTTTTTATATTTAAACGGAAGTGCTGTGTGAAAATCACAGCAAATAATTTTTTAACATACTTTAACCTTAGTGCGTTGCTGTGTGTGTGTGTGTGTGTGTGTGTGTGTGTGTGTGTACCTTAACTTTGTTACACCTGCACAACCAGCTCTCCTCTCTGACTTTCTACCCTCAGTTCTTGGCTGAGATCCTCCATTCTGTTTGTGAAAGTTCTGACCATTTGTTTGAGCCGTGTTCAAAGTTGGAGTCAGTGATTCTGGAGAATGCTTGTTTTTTTGTTGTTGTCAAAATCAGGTAATATCTTGTCAGGATCCACTACCTCTCTGTACTGTATGTGCGCTGAAAAACATTTCCAGTGTAAATACTTTATACACAGGCTCTGTAAACGGGTATGTTGCTAGCTACGGTGGGCTGCCTTTGTTAACATACCCTTTGTCTACATGCCTATTTACAGAGGCCTATGGACTGTGTATTAACGCCATATATTTTTTTCCGCATAGACACGGTACGGAAAGGTAGCGGATCGTGAGGAGATATTATCTAATTTTTAAAATCACTGACTCCTCCTTTAAATGTTGTCACTCTAATTTCTCCTCCACGTCTGATGTAAATTCATGGCAATCTGACGGGATGCCCTGTTTAATGTAGATCTTCATTTTTACAGAGCTGCGCCAGAAGAGAAGTGGAGACTGTTTATTGGCACTTTCAGTTACTTATTTTTTCCATGATTTTTCCAAGTGCTCGGAGTTCATTTAAAGGTAAACCGCCTCCTGAATGACTGAGCACATTTTTAAAAAAAAAATAATAATAATAATGTATTCTGCCGAAGTGAATCCCAAGATTGAATTAGATGTAGAGCACATTCAGGCGTAAAATGTTTCTTTGCATCAAATTAGATATATTAAATTCTGATATAACATTACAAATGCAGATCAATAATGCACTATGCATAAAAGCCAGACTGTGTTTTGACAAGGTGAAATGAGAATACAAATCAAACTGTGGGATTGAGAGAAAAAAAAAGCTTTTTACTTCATCAATTTGCTGTATTTCTTGAGAATATTATTAATCATTGCTGTTTTGGTTGAGGCGCCAGTAACAAGGAGCTATTTTAAAAAGTAAACACAACTAAATAAGACATATTCACACTGGCATTCTGCTACATATCACCACTATACACAAAATATTATGCAAGTGACCACTGCTCCAAACAATTTCAACACTGTACCTCCAGCTCTGCGTGGAATTATAATTAGTGAGACAAATGCAACAGCGCCTGTATTAGTACGTTGTCAGAGCGTTTGAATCATTGGGGTCATGTGGTCATAGTTGCTTTTATATCATAAAATTCAATTAAGATTCTCTAATAAACACAATGTAAAAAAGGTGCCATTATAAGTCCTCCAATAACAAGAGAAAACTCATTAAAATGAAATAAACTGAAAAAGTCCTCTGTTCAGAATGCTGTCATACTATATACAGTATCTCACAAAAGTGAGTACACCCCTCACATTTCTTCACATTTTTCTTTATATCTTTCCATGGGACAACACTGAATAAATGACACTTTAATACAATGTAAAGTAGTCAGTGTACAGCTTGTATAACAGTGAAAATTTACTGTCCCCTCAAAATAACTCGACACACAACCATTAATGTCTAAACTGCTGGCAACAAAAGTGAGTACACCCCTTAGAAAAAATTTACAAATTGGGCCCAAAGTGTAAATATTTTGTGTGGCCACCATTATTTTCCAGCACTGCCTTAACCTTCTTGGGCATGTAGTTCACTAGAGCTTCACAGGTTGCAACTGGAACCCTCTTCCACCCATTTATGACAGCATCACAGAGCTGGTGGATATTAAAGACCTTGCGTTCCTCCACCTTCCATTTGAGGATGCCCCAAAGATGCTCAATAGGGTTTAGGTCTGGAGACATGCTTGGCCAGGCCATAACCTTTACCCTCAGCTTTTTTAGCAAGCCACTGGTCGTCTTGGAGGTGTGTTTGGGGTCGTTATCATGTTGCAATACCACCCTGCGGCCCAGTTTACGAAGGTTGAGTGCACATGGTCAGCGTCGTACACAGAGGTTGGCTTTGGAAAATAGACGTATGAGTGCTGCCAGCATTGCTGAAGGGCTTGAAGGGGTGGGGGGTCAACCTGTCAGTGCTCAGACCATACGCCGCACTCTGCATCATACTGGTCTGCATGGTTGTCATCCCAGAAGGAAGCCTATTCTAAAGATGATGCACAAGAAACCCCACAAAAAGTTTGCTGAAGACAAACAGACTACGGACATGGATTACTGCAACCATGTCCTGTGGTCTGATGAGACCAAAATACATTTATTTGGTTCAGATGGTGTTAAGAGTGTGGAGCGGCAACCAGGTGAGGAGTACAAAGACAAGTGTGTCTTGCCTAGAGTCAAGCATGGTGGTTGGAGTGTCATGGTCTGGGGCTGCATGAGTGCTGCCAGCACTGGGGATCTACAGTTCATTGAATTCTAACATGTACTGTGACATACTGAAGCAGAGCATGATCCCCTCCCTTCATAAACTGGGCCGCAGGGCAGTACTGCAACATGATAACGACCCCAAACACCCCTCCGAACGACCACTGGCTTGTTAAAGAAGCTGAGGGTAAAGGTTATGGACTGGCCAAGCATGTCTCCAGTCTTAAACCCTATTGAGCATCTTTGGGGCATCCTAAAACGGGAGATGGAGGAGCGCAAGGACTCTAATATCCACCAGCTCCTTGATGTCGTCATGAATGGGTAGAAGAGGGTTCCAGTTGCAACCTGTGAAGCTCTAGTGAACTACATGCCCAAGAGGGTTAAGGCAGTGCTAGAAAATAATGATGGCAAAACAAAATATTGACACTTTGGGCCCAATTTGGACATTTTTTCTTAGGGGTGTACTCACTTTTGTTGCCAGCAGTTTAGACATTAATGGCTGTGTGTCGAGTTATTTTGAGGGGACAGTAAATTTACACTGTTATACAAGCTGTACACTGACTACTTGACATTGTATCAAAGTGTCATTTATTCAGTGTTGTCGCATGGAAAGATATAATGAAATATTTGAAGAAATGTTAGGGGTGTACTCACTTTTGTGAGATACTGTATGAACAAGAAATACGACATACATATTGCCATGTGATGAAATGCATGTGCAACATGCAAACTAAATATAAAAATGTTACTCACACTGACTGATTATATATTGGGTAACCAAAGTATGTTGCAGACCTAAACTAGGAGATTTGAAAGACAGAATCCACTAATAACGATCAGATAACAGGTTGGCAAGATTTTACAACAGATAGAGAGGCTTAAAAAACTTCCCTTTTCATCTTAACTTCCCTCTTCATTGTTGTCAATGCATGGCTGGTTGCTAAACAGGACGCCTTCTAATCGGCTTTCACAGAAATTGTAGAGGAGGAAATAAAGGCTGTGTCTCTTTAAAAAAGAAAAAAACATTTCACTTGAAAAATACCCAGAAAGAGACATGCCCAGTGAAAGCAAATGAGTTTCACAGACACCTCGCCACCTAAGCAGCAGTGAGAAGAACTCATATGGAAAAACACTGATTTGGTACACCAATATTGTAACAGAATCAGGTACAATTTAATATGTCTTCATGCATGTTGTTACACACCTGCCCAGGCTGTGAAAAAACATGATTAGAAAGTTTAAACATGTTTTTTTCTTTCTTACAGCCATGTCGTACAGTCAGTGTAATCAACACTTGTTTGACACACAGCAGCTTCACAGTGATGGATCGCTGATGTTTGAATATTCATCACGTCTTTCAGTTTTTCTTCCAACCATCCATTCTACTTTGGAGAGGGAAACAATTATTTTCTTTTTCCAAAAACTGGTTTAATTTTTTCTCCAAGGATGTAAGCATTTATTCAAATATGATGGCGTTTTTTTTTTTTTTTTTTTTTTCAACTCGTCACTGTTGTACAGTATGATTTTAAGATCTTTCTAACCTTTTTTTATACAGGTAAATCCCATTGACACCGGAGACTCTTTTGCAAAGGGAGACCTGTTCCCATTTACACGTTACCATTCACACACACATAGCAGGATAACTATCGACATTCATACAAGGCAAGGTGGGTGAGGTGTCTTGCCCAAGGACACAACAACCAGGTGGCAGGGCGGGGAACTGCCAACCCTTCGATCATTGGCCGACCCACTCTACCACCTGAGCCACAGTCGCCCCTTTCCTTTAATGACTGACTACTTTAGTGCTTTTAAATAATTATCGATTTAGTTGATCTTTAAAACGAAAAAAAATAAACGCTCCACTGTATTTTATCTATTTTTTTCTATTATTGTCGCGTGTCTTTGATAATATGTTTATTTAAATATGAAACTCGCAAGGCATGTCATTGTGACTGCTGCATTTCTTGAACGAAAGGTGCTATACGAATTTTCATTATTATTTCTATTAACCAAATTAGTATTATTATGAATCTATAGTCATCATACTGCAATTCCTTTCATACAATGTCCAATCTGCCCCACACAGAATCAGACACTCTGTCACTTCATATAGATTTACACACAGCAGGGGTTTCACAATTGCACCATTGGTTGATAAGGATATACGTCTTGCTGAAAGAGGGTTGAATTCCCAGGATTAGGTATACACTCTCAAATCCAAGAGCCTCCGTGGGCAGGAGGGGCTCCGACACACATCCTAAAAATCAGGTCAGTCCGTAAATAATGCGTGAATGTTGGCTTGGTATATGTGCATCTGGACAACCTCCCTCAAATATTTTTTTTCTAAGGGTGGGACGTCTGTAAAACAAACAAAAAAAACTAACAATTAAATCTTAAGATGCTTTATTAATCTTACTATTATGCCCCTAAGTGAAGTCAACTCCATTATTATTACTGTTATTATAATTAATTCATATTTCTGACCTCTTTCCTAACATTCTTTAGAAGTTTAACTTTGCAATGCTCTACTCGGAAGCCCTCACTCTCGATTTAATGAAGTTGATATCACATTCAAATCTTGCACTTGCTCATTTTAAAAGCCCATGAAAGAGCATGTGCTTAACTTTTCCAGCCTCACACAACCTCATAAAGCTAATAGTGTTATATACATGGCCATTGTAACCCCATGCCATGCATCTTTACATGTGCAGAGATCTTCAAGAATGTCAAATGCTAAAATGATAGCTTCAGTATAAAATGTAAAAGTTCTCGGCCTTTGTTGCAGTGGTTGTGGGTTCAAGTCCGACCAGTGGACCTTTACTGCATGTCATCCTCTCTCTCTCTCTCTCGCTCTCTCTCTCTCTCTCTCTCTCATTGGAACAGGTAGAAGGTTTGTAAATGTTATCCTGTATTACATCTCCAACCGAGGAAGCCTGTGCAATCCTCAATATTGATTTTTTTTGTTGTTGCATTCAACAGTATTTAACTTGATGGTCTAGCAAAAACTTACAAACGTTACATTTCAAAGGAACAATGCCTCAATTGATTTGTAAAATCTCCTCATGGCATAAAAACAGTTAAAGAGTTGAATGATTGTGGACCATAAAAGAGCCTTTTAATCTTACTCCATATTCTTTTCATTAAAGTGCTCGTAACCACATCTTTACCACGAAATTAAGAAAGTCACATATAAAGTTTAATACAGGCTGCTGCTATATAAAACCGGCCAGAAAGAATAACATAAATGTTTTTTTGGTCAGTTATTTCAGTTTTATTTGTCAGCTACAATGTAATAAGACAAAAATAACTAAGTAAACAGATAATTATTCATTTTTTGTTGTCGTTTGTCTTGACAATTTCATTAAAACAAACGAAGCAGAAAAGCCTTCAGATTCAAAAAACCTGATATTCAGGTGCTTTAAGACATTCATTCTCATTTTAATATGATTCCATATATTGTCTATAGTGTTTAGAGCTGCAACGATTAATCGATTATTAAAATAATCGCCAACTATTTTGATAATCGATTAATCGTTTCGAGTAATTTTTTAATAAAAAATTTCCAAATTCTCTGATTTCAGCTACTCAAATGTGAATATTTTCTGGTTTCTTTAATCCTATTGTGACAGTAAACTGAAATATCTGTGTGTTTTGGACATAAAAATACATTTGAGGACGTCAACATGGGCTTTGGAAAATTGAACGTCATTTTTCTCGATTAATAATCGATTAATCGAGAAAATAATCGACAGATTAATCGATTATCAAAATAATCGTTAGGTGCAGCCCTAATAGTGATACATTATTTCCTTGTTGTTAATCTCAATGCCAATGCCCCGGACAATCTTACACCACTGATCAGGGGTGTAGCATAAAACCCTGGCCCCCTATTCATAAGCTTTCTCTGATACAAGGACAGACCTATCCAAAAGAATGAAGCGCTCTAGACTTAACCTGCTTATAACCAAACACATAATAAAAACAGGCTATTCATGAGCTCACATCATCTCTATTTGGCTGTCTTTGAAACTAAGGGCCATGTGTTTCATTACGGTAAGCATTGCCAGGTCATTTTGATATACTTTTTGAATTACATTTAAGTTATGATGCTGAATCATTTATTATACTTATTAACTCATGGTCTACGATGCAAACATGCTTTTAGCTAGATTCCCGGGGGACTGTTATAAAATTTGCTTTCGAAAGAAATTATTTAGCAGTTGTTCATTTAGCTGCACAGCGGAAGTCAAGATGCAATGTTATGACAAAATAGTGTGTCTCGAATGAATGCATACTAGATGCAATGCAAGCTACATACTTTTAAAAGGGAGCTGCAGTTTGTAGAATAGTAAAAAAGAAAAGCTTGTGATTTGGAAAGCACGGCTAGTAAAGGGTTGGACTAAAAAAATGTTTTGCCTTGAGTAAGAAGCGAGCCGCCACCATTTATTTATTTTTTTATACTGCAGTCACTCATCCTATTTGTTCAGCCAATTAAAATGTAGTTATGACACTAATTGACTAGAAATTAAAAAGTGCAAAGAAAAACAAAGTTAATTCCAGGCTACAGGGCCCTCCCATCGGGGGAGCGGATAGTCAGTCCTGTTTAAGAAGTTTCTGAAGCGATTCAACACGACCTTGAAGAGGGCTAGAGAGACTAGGACGTCTTAAGTAGAAATATTTATTTAAGCTCGGAAAATATTTCGCACTCAGCACTCAAAAAACCCTTTACGACATACAAGGTTTACAGTACAACCAAATAAGATTATAATAAGCATTTGTGAACATTATATTAAATATGTAATAATATAAAAGTTACTATGGTTAGCTAAATCATCATTATTGGATCATATCATTTTGCAAAACATTGAGCTTCTTCCAATTATTGAACAAAGACCAACTTGGCTGTGTTTTAAATAAAAATTAAAAACCTTAAAACATAATTATTACATCCACTGATCCTGCTTTGCTGCCATGTTATATAAACACAAACACACACACACACACACAAACACACACACTGTACATGCAGGTGACAAGTGTGTGGTTAGATACCAAAACCCGGATTATTTTTTTGTTTTCAACGATAGAGCTTCATCCAATTAAAGCATTCAGGCTAGACTCCATTGTGCTGCAGTACTATATATTCCACTGCTTGTCTTTTTGATGCTATTCTCCTCTGAGTTGCTGGAGTGGCCTACTTGAAAGTATTCAATAGACAATTTATTGGCAGAGTGACATTTACTTACTGGCACACATCAAAGCTACCTTTGCCAGTTGGAGCCAACTGATGTGTTGAAACCAAAAACTGAAGTGCAAACACACACACAGAACCACTCATACAGACACACTGACACACACACACACAGACACACACACACACACACACACACACACACACACACACACACACACACACACACACACAGCCCTAGCACCTACTGAGGTGTTAATAAAAAGGAGATTCAGCTACGGGATCAAGGTGAACAACACCCACACGGATCAGAGTGTCGGATTATTATAATGGAATTCAGAAAAAATTAGCATGAAGGTGGATTTATAATGGAAATCGGTAACAGAGATGAATGCAATAATAATACTATGATTCTAGGAACCTTTTACCGCTCAGATGCTGATACTGTTGTTGTGCTTAAATATAGGCTGTTGTGTTGACCAATTAAGATTTAATTGGGTGAAAAACAGTGGAGTCATAATTCACTGTCTTATTTCTCCCCCTTCTAAAATTACCCATTAATTAAGCTTACGTGCATGATTTTTTTTATAAATGACACCAACACAAGAGCGATTAGAAAAAAAAAATCACACAAAAATGTCACCCTAAAGGACGACCATCTTTTGTGCTGTTATTTGCAGTTGTTGGACCATAACTTGAGGCTAATAGGGCGACAGTAGAGCTGAGTCGGTGCAACACTAATATGACTATACGGGATCTCTGGTCTAAATCTGTGCTTGGGGGGAAATCCTATATGCTCCGTGAATGTGCGCGATTTATCCTTCTACAGTAAACGCCATTAGAGTAATGGTGTTTCAATACACAGAAGAACTTTGGATCGGTCCGCTGGAAAAGGCCCTGCGGTCATCAGTTGAGTATTTGTAGTAAGATTGGACCCCCTAGACTGTTGTGCTCTATGGTATGTGTGTGTGTGTTAAAAATAACACTCCCTTGGTGGGCACATTAAATTATGACTACAGCAACACCTTATTAGCAAGAGTAACAGTCTGCTAGCAGTTCTGTGAGGCTATACTTATTCAAAAGGCACACAAATGTGGTTTGAGCAACATGCTAACGTAAGCATTTTGATTTTTGGAACATATTGTGCTCAATATTGCCCACATCTTAGTTTCGTTTAGTTTAGCTTAGCATGCTAACAATGGTTGATTGGCACTAAATACAAGGAATGGCTGATGGGAATGGCATTAGTTTTGACAGTATTTAGCAATAAACCAAAGTATAGGACAGATTTTAAAATGTTGACCAGATGATACTGGTAGATAAAATAGTCAAGAGATTAACATTATTTAGAGCTATAACCTCAAGAGGGATATTGATTTCTGTACTGAATGTCATGGCAACTTGAGCAAATTCACTCAAGGACAGAAAAGTTTTTGTCATGGTGGCGTCAAAAGGAAAATTCAAGGGTTCACCAACGTCAGTGTACATCGACGGGACAATGGAAGTCCGCATCAAATTTCTTTCCAACCCATCTCATAGGCCTATTCTTAAGACTCTAAAGGAAACATTTTGAACTTTGATTGGCGGGATCACTAACGTCCTTGGGCTTAATCTTCTTGGGAAAATGAATATTTGTACTTAATGTACAGCGATCCATAGTTACCGTTACATATTTGACTCTGGACAAAAAAAATGGGGGAATGACATTTGCCATCCCCTTATAACCACACCACTAGCATGGCTAAAAATTCGACATAATTAAAACGATTAATAATCCTAGTCGAAATTCAAATGTCAAGGTTACATAAAATCCTCAAAAGATCACAAATCCACACAGCTAATATTTGGAAAAGCCTAAGGTTATCCATCACTTCTTAGGAGCAATTCAAACTGTCTCCCAACAGCTCGCATGTGTCAAGTTCCTTCAAGGTCTTTGCAATGTGTCATAAACTCAGGCTTTTTGGTAATGATATTCATTGAAATGTTTGGAGGCATACTGCCACTTCCGTATGGTTAGTTATTTGGTCCATTGTTCCATGGTAGAGTATGGAAATACATTCCTCAAGTAATATTCTGTGCCGCTAAGGTGCCACTGATCAAAGTAGATAACTGATGGAGGAAGCGTATACAATCTTACTTCCGCAATACATTTTCAGGCATTCTAGACACAAGACTTGCTGATACACACAAAGTGAAAGTTTTAATTTCCAATTCAGCGATTTCATAAATAAACACATCTTTTAAATAAACCACCAGCTCTGGGACAGCAATTTGTTTTCAAAGCACATATACTTCTTGATTGCCGCATTGATGCCACACACACACACACGCACACAGGGATATCAGTCCACACAAAGACTTGTCTTCATCACTCATATGATTCATTCGCTGCCACAGTGGAATTGTTTGTTTATTGTGTTGGATGAACAACTTGACAGACAGTAATGAAATGAATGACAGAAAATATCCCTGCATAATACCTTATTACTCAGCCTCTATAGGAAGAGAACCAACTGAATACATTTTTAACATATTAATTTGTCTGGAAAGTCTCACACACACACAAAACTTCTTAGGCCTTTTGGTCCATCTGCACTTTGAACTATGTACCATTTCATTGTCTGCGTCCTAAATGGGCCTTAGTATTTGTTAACCCAGGTAACTAAATACGTTAATTCATTGAGTCAACTATTGATTTGAGTTAGGTTGTCATGATTCAAAAAATCTTTTATTGCTTATGGTGCAAAAATTGTTCGCTATGGTCGGAACTTCCTCCATAGCAATGGTTAATATGTCAATCTGTGGCCAAACTTAACTTACTAACTATAAGCAAGGTCCATTCTCTCCAGATACAGAGTAATGCTGAGTATTCCATTGTTCAGACTGTTTGTAAACGTCTGTCAGCGGAGTGATATGGCAGGAAGTGATTGATCAGAACAATGTCCATAAGTCCATAATAACGGTGAATTACCCTTAACAGCCGGCATTATCGAGAAATAATAGCCCTAAGAATGCCATGTTTGACTAATCAGAACACAGCATTTATCAGTGCCATTCAATAACAACGCATAGTGCTCAGCCTCCACTTAGAAGTAAAGGAACTGAATTCATTATTGAACAAATTAATATGTCTTGAAAGTCTCTCACACACAAAACTTCTTAAGCCTTTTTGTCCATCTGTACTTTGAGCCATGTGCCCTTTTCACTGCGTCCTAAATTATCCTTGAGCAGCATTTATGGCCCAGGTGCATGGCTGCATTGTGCCTCCCATAGCCCCAGACACGTGGACTATATTCACTGCTATTCAATCTTGCTTTGTGCTTTTTTTAAGGCTTTTTTTCTCTTTCTTAAACCCCACGGTGCAGCTTATACTTGACATTCTCTCATAATGTGGTGCACTGCAGCTGTCGAGGCGAAAAGGACCCTCATCTCCCAAATCCAATCACTCAGAAAATCACTGGGTTTAGAAGTCTACAGTTGAGATATTGGTCATGTAGTTGGCCCGGTGGTCAACAACAGGGACTGCAAAGAAGGATTATTAAATGTATTATCATTTATTAATCAGTGAATGGTAAAATCATCCTTTTGTTTGATTAATAAAATGTCAGAAAATTCTATAAAAAATTGACCGTTACAATTTTTCTTAGTCACAAAGCAATCGTCAAATATCTTGTTTGGTCGGATCAAAAGTAAAAAATTATATAGAATAGAGAAAATAAGCTTTGGAGAAAGGTACAACAGACTTGGGAAAAATGGAATATAATATTCATATATATGTTTTTATTATAACCTTAGAATTAACCTTTTATATCTACATAGGAGCAGGTCACCCTCCATTGAGGCCGCCACAGTGCGGCTGCCATGTTTAGACAGTGGCACAGAACGGACAAACCTAATGGCCTTATGTGGGGAAATGCACCTGATGGAAGAAGTACTATAGAATAAATAACTAAATAAATCTTCACCTCATCACTTGATATTGTGGAAAGACTTGAGGCATTGGTGGATGAGGCCATCTTTAGTAACTCGCTTCTAGTCTATCCAAAAGAACAAGATGCTGTCTGCAAGGTATTTTATTTTCCAAATACAAGTATTAATGTCCACAGTATGAATTGCATGTCCTTTGACTGGTGGCATGTTGCATTGTGCTTTTTGAGGAGCGGTTGAGATTGCTCCTCACTAGTTTGTGATGAATCAAAGCCGTACAGCTGTGTAAGCCATGACGAATGGCTGGAGCTGCTATGGGATTTTTTCAACCCGTCTTGGTTGATTCTCCTGACATTTAGACTAACATACAGAGACAGTGAGCAAACACAATTCTTCACTGTAGCACCAGTGTGGAGAAAATGATGAAGTGCGCACAAACTCTCTATGGAGAAGACAGGCCACAGGCACAACCTGCAGTGTACTACTAGATCATTCGTTATTGAGAAGAAAGAGATGTATATACAGTATGTGATGGAGAGATGGAGTTGGCATATCACACTTTACAGGGATAGTTCAGTATTTTTGAAGTGTGGTTGGGTTGTAGGAGGTTCATATGCATACTAGTGAGTGTGTTACCTTATGGAGATGGTGATAATTGCCGTCACTATAAGGAGTTAAAGGGAGATGTCGCTGTAGCAGAAGTCAGCCTTGTACTGTTGCAGAGGAGGCGTGCAAAGAATAGGTTTTCTCCATATATAAAAATGCTAACCTAAAACATAAATGTCCAATCAATTAATAATATATGATATTTCTATAGCGCTTTTGTCAGTGCTTAAAGTCGCTTGTTCGCTAAATGTATAAATGTGGCGAAAAACGATTTTTCTTCAGGCCCACTCTGCAAAACTACAATGTTGACATCGCCCCAATCTAGTTAAAATGACTGCTCTTATACCACCATCTCCATAAGGTGACAGACTAACTAACTAGCAGTACCTCATACAACCCCACTTCAAAAATACCGAACTATCCCTTTAAACGTGAAGCCCTTGTTCACTTAGGAATCCCCATGTATTTGCCTTTGCTTTCCTTTACATCTCATTCACAATTCTTCCATTGTGCAAACATGTTTGATGGAGTTCTCCAATATTTACAATGCGCAGCCCTGTCCAATACACTCCAAATAGCTTGTGTCTTGATCCTTGTTAAAGCTTGTTTGACTTGAAAGGGAAATGATTGGGGAGACAGAGACACCCTATGGCCAGCTTGTGATGTTACTGCACTGAAGCTTGATCTTAAATGCGAAACACTGCAGGCAAACGTGTTGATTTTAAGTTTTGATTTAAATGCAAATAAATCAGATATTGTCAAATTTGCACATTTATTTAAAAAATTCTGAAAAAATTGTAGACAAAATGTATTGTTTTAATGTAAGTAATCAACTGTCTGGCAAAGTGTCATGATATCGTTAAGTTAAACATTGTACCCTATTCACCTGCTGTCTCACCTTAAAAGGAACCATTTACTATCACACACACAGACTTGATTTTGCTGATATAAATTCAGATTGTGTTCCTCCGATACATCACGTCTTAGCCTTAAGTCGTTCCATTTTAACTGCTGTTATTTAGGAAGAGACACAGATCAATGACTCATCAGGTTCTGGCAAAGACCGCATGCCGCCCTTTGTGACCATTTTGAGACCGTGGTCGCTTCAGAAGGGAATCGCACTCATTTCAAAAGCTGTCAAAATGGTCTTAATGTTCGCTACAACGGCACTGTTATAAACAACAACATCTGTGTCGATAGATAGATAGATAGATAGATAGATAGACAGACAGACAGACAGACAGACAGACAGACAGACAGACAGACAGACAGACAGACAGACAGACAGACAGACAGACAGACAGACAGACAGACAGACAGACAGACAGACAGACAGACAGACAGACAGACAGACAGACAGACAGACAGACAGATAGATAGATAGATAGATAGATAGATAGATAGATAGATAGATAGATAGATAGATAGATAGATAGATAGATAGATAGATAGATAGATAGATAGAGAATTCCACACCAGGTCTCACATTATCATTTTTACTGTTGGCTGCTAATTTTATTATTAAAGTATATGCATTATAAGTTGTAATGTGTGTATATGCATGTATATAAATGGGGGGGGGGGCTTCATTGCTTGTTCATTTGCTATTATGTAATGCTATGGGGATACCGTTTTTTTGTGTAATAGTCATCCTAATAGAGCTTTTTTAATGAGAGAGCGAGAGAGAGACACAGAGAGAGACAGAGAATGAATGAACAAGGCCATATGGGAAATAAGTCCAGTCATTTCCATGCATTTTCCTCTGAGCCTGAGCATAAGACAAGCCTGTGTGGGTGGGTGTCCCCTTAATCACATAGCTATGGATGATCCACCAGGAAACTTCTTAATTGAGATATTGATCCTCCCGAGGTGTACTGCGCCGCTATAACTTTAAGCTCTCTATTCCCTTTTCTTCTTTAATTTTCACATATTTTATGAGCTCACAGAGGCCACACTTTAATGAAGTGTACACACTCTGGGTATATGCGGGGAGCGACCAGCCGCCTGGCATACAGAGAGAGTTATCTGAGAAAAATTGTGCAAAGATAATCAGAATCAGAAAACCAAAATCCACTTCAGATTTCACCTGAATCCAGCATTCTTTTAAAAGGTGGTTAGTACTTTAGGGACACTTGTTTTGATTAATGGATAGACTAGTAGATATTGCCATAACTATAATTATGCTGATACATTCTACATCATTGTATATCTGGTACAAGTGATATTTTTGAAGCAGTCCACACATATCAGATGTGAAAATCATTTGCATCTTCCAAGATGTCATTTCTGTATCAGATACAAGTTTTTAAATTATTATCAGGTCCTGCAGTAAGTTAATTCACACCGCCTAAATGCCTACACAAACATATAGATACATGAAATATTGTGCATGCACTGTGATTAAAATTAGTTTTTTTAAGTCAAATATTTCAATTTAATTTATTTTATTTTATTAAGTTTGAAAAAAAAAAGATGATGAATGATCCTAATCTAAAATCTGAATAAAAGTCAGACAAATGTAATACTTTTAGATTTTCACTTTTTAGTCATTAACACAGACATATAGTGGTGTGTCAAAACAAGAACATTTGTTAGTTTCATCCTTTTGTTATGGCCATCAAACAAATTCAGTTCACAAAATAAATCGTGCGCACAGCTATTTCTTTCTCATTTTTTACTTCAGTTTGATCAACAGAGTACAACGGAAACACTTTCATTAAATACTGGACCAACCAATTAAAATGTGTTAGTAACAATTTGCATTTATTTAATCTTCAAAACTCTACCTTTGTTTTCCTTATGAATTTGCCAAAACTAAAAATGGAGACACCAACTGTGAAAACAAAAAAGGCAGAAGATACAATTCTACGCCGTTCGTTCGTTCACGCCCAGTTCTACTAGATGTTGTGTTGGTTTTGGAAAACGCTCAGTGGATGTGACATAAGAGCTGTGAGAAATGTCCACTTTTATATATATATATATATATATATATATATAGGCAGCTGTGAATGTCCGTTTGACCCGCTCAGCTCTCGTCGGCCTCCAGGTTAATGTTGTTGCCGAACTTTGCGTAGAGCTGAATCTTCAGATCCCCCAACAGAGTCTGAATGGCTGACACCCGTCCCTCCAGACCCTTCACCTCCTGCTCTAGCGCCTCCTATATACACAACATGGAAAACTACGGTTAAAAGATGGCCACTGCAATGTGTCACCACAGGAGACAAACAACAACAACTTCTTCCTACCCCTTTTGAACATTACTAAGTGTTACTGTATTTTCTGAGTCGACTATATTGTTTTTTTAATCTTTGTTTACATGCATTTTATTTCTGTAATTTAAGGTTGCCTTTTAAATATCTGGCAGGGGACAACAGATGAAAATTAGCCTCTTAGACTAACTCTCGCTCATTTCCATTTTGAATGTTGATAAGTGTGCAATGTCCCTGAAATAAACCAATAAATTATAAATATAATGTTAAGTTTTTTATTTGTTGCTGATATGTTACCAAGGATCCTGTTACCAGGGATCCTGTTTTTTTTCTTTCTTTTTGTTGCTTATACGTATTTTTTGTGTGTGTTTATTTTAACATGTTTAATGAATTGAAAAGTCCAAGACATTTCCGTAAACTGCTTTTGAGAAAAATACTACTACTAATTCTATTGGGACAAATTCAGAAGGCAGGGAGAAAAATTTGATGAGGAAAGAAAAGAAAAACATCCTGAATGTGAACAAAATTAAGCTCAGCAGATATTACTAATTTAAAAGTAGGGCTCCAGGATTTAGAAAAAATATCTAAGTGATATTATTGGGACGGATATTGCAGCATTATTGTTTTTGTGTGAATCTGTAACAAAATAATGTTTTCTTAAGACTGTAGAATAGGATGTGTAGGCAGGACATCTCTGCGATATGCCAATATTGACTTTAAAATGGGATTTTTGACAAACATTAAGCCTTAAAAGAACCTCCTACGATTTGCAAATTACACTATTATTTTATATTGCGATTTTGATTAAGTGTGCAGCCCTATTGAAAAGTGTGACGTTCAACACATTTGTTATTCACTGTGACTAGCAGACTGCTCCACATCAATCAGTAGAGGCCGGTGCATTGTGCTTTGCTGTCGTTTCATCACACACACACACACACACACACACACACACACAATGACACACAGACAGATGGGAGGACATGGCCCAATCTCAAGTCCCCCTCGGTCAATGCCTGGCTGTCCTACTCTATACTGTATAGCAGCTATGAAGCAGTGATACTGGCCAGGCAGTGCACCAAGGAGGATCTCAAGCCCTCCTTTGTGGCCCTGCCATCTGGAAGAGGCTTTTCTGTTACCTTAGCACCTTGCCAAGGCTTTGTTCTAAGCTAACTGGCTGTAGCATCAAATTTACAACTGTATTAAACATGTAAATCTGGGCCAAATTTGAGCACACATTTATTGCAGGAATATGTTTGTGTTGCACTGAGATAATCAAACCACGTCTGCCATTAGGGTTTTACTGGCTTTATTTTGGTTGGTTAATCCTTCCCCAGAGGCTGTCATTTCTGATTTAACTTACTGACTTTAACCTTATTTAACTTCATAGAACGTTTATGTAAGTTAAATCCCCATTTGGTGATGAAAATAAACCTTTCTTGATATTTGTATCCAGTACAATGTGTACAAATGTATTACTATGAACAAAAAAGGCTTTTAACATGCTTGACAACGCAATGTTTCATTTTCATTTGTTTTAAAAGATCTTGTAATTTTGCATCAAATATAACACATTCAAGAACACCACACATTTTACCTTGACACAATACAGTGTGGAGTGTAATATTTGGTTGTTCTAAATACTTTAAGTAAACATGCTTATTTATTCTTCTAAAGGTTATTTGCTTAGGTTTAGGGTTAGTAACTGCTTATCAAATCACTTCCTCTATCTCATCAATATATGTTAAGTTCTGCTTCACAGTGCTGTAACTTGATGAGGGTCTTCCCCTGATTATTACAAGTCTTTAAGAACATGTAAAGACATTAACTTAACCTACCTTTGCAGCCTCCAGCATCTCCTGTGTCTCTTCCTGGGTGTGGCTGACAAACACATCACCGATTTGATAAGGGATCAATAGAGAATCGTCGTCAAACATCATGAGGTCGTCGCTGGCATCTTGTAGATTCTGCAGAGATTTCTAGACAGAGACAATAGGCAGACCGTTCTATTGTCTTTCAGTTTAAAGGTGCAGTGTGCAGTTTCAGGGGAGGGGGACTTGTTTACATTTGGAGTGCCTGCGGTTAGTTTACAAAACATATTTAATTTACATGGAATTCTTTGTATTGAATAATTATATTGTCATAAATCAAAACAAAATTAATTCAAACGTAAGACTAGAATATGTGGGTAAACACAACGGTGGGCCCTGCTGCTGTAAACAACAACAGTGAAACAGTAACTTTTCAGGTATGTTTCTAACTCAAAACAGTTTTCCGGGGATCACATTTTCCTTTGAGGAAAGTTTGTTCAAAAAACATTTTCACTTCTTTGGAACACCCAAAGTTACATAGTGAACCTTTAAAGCTGGTAAACTAAATATTTGTAATTTAATAGCAGCTGCCACTGCCCCTCAAGACGGCAATTAACCGTGACTCATCTGTACAAAGGGAGCTTAACTGGAATCAGACTGTGTTGATTTAACGTCACGGCCATTTTTATAAAGGATGTAGTTTGTGGCTTTTGATGAAGTGTTAAACTAAGAGGTGTACACGAGGTAGGATTCAGGTTAAGAGTAAACAGTAAAACACCTCTCTGTGTATCCCTCATCACAGCTCACTCAACTTCACTCAACACTCTCTAGAAAAACAGTTCAAAGGAAACCTTGGGAACACTCTTAACAAGGTTCCTATGGACTTACAGATCCATTTTACAAAAATCAAAAAAGGAGAGAAAAAAAACACATCAATAAACTGTGGGTTGGAGATGATTTAGTACAGAACAAGAGTTCTTTAATCTACTTCAAGTGTTGAAAATATTATATGTTTTATTGAATCCTTTTCTTTCAAGTTATTCAAAAATTCAAAACTTAAAATCCATCACTTAAATGTTGCATCGTGGCCATATCATGTCATTTCACACTGATATCCATTAAAGTAAATGTGAGATATATTTGTAAATAATTTTATTTTAATCATTATGCTTACAATTAATTCGCGTTTTCAAATTGCAATGTCTGATAAATATGAAAATCCCCCCCCCCCCATTGGCCTATTGTAGCTATTCTGAGAATTTATGCAAGATTCATTTAAGACATTTGAATTCCAAGCGAGGCCTGAATACAATGTCAGGTCTGAATACAATTGTATTATTTCTAGACTTCAGAATCATCCAAAATATTTCAAAATAAAACTTTCCTATATTAATTCAACACTAAATGTTTTATCATGGTTGTAATAAAAAAAACTTACTTTCTTTGACTCTATTTCATTTCTCAGCTCGTTCATCCGACTCGTGTTCCTGGCGAACTTGTTGATCTTCTGTTGGTCCTCAAAAGTCACGTTCACGTCTTCAACCGCCTGAAAAATAAGAAATTGAGTTCAGGGTTCATACAGCTCAAGAAAAGTTAAATTAGGACTTTTAAAGACTTTAAAATGCCACTCATAATCAAATTATATTAAAGACCACATTTACAAAAAATCAATTCAACATATCAATTCTTAGAGAAAGGACTAAGGAAGAATTTTGCCCAAATGTAATATCAAACCAGGTCCATTGAAATAGTTTAATGATCTACTTTGAACGTTTTTTTTTTAAATGTTTAATTAGGTATGTTATTGTTTTTCAGGCCATCCAAAACACACAACCAAAAAGCCAAAAATAATAATGCGTCACATAAATCACTCAGACGCAATGAGGCAGTATCTGTTGACATATCTGATCACACCTCGCTGATCTGTGTAATGTTCATGGGAGAGGAAAATGTAAATGGCATGTTTAAAAATAAAAATAAATACTATCAATTATAGAAAGAGAAGTTTGGGGTTCCCTGCTCAAGCTGCTGCCCCCGCGACCCGATTTCGGATAAGCGGTTGAAGATGTATGTATGTATGTACTATCAATTATTTCAAGATTGTATATGGCAACGTCAGAAAAAAAATATTAATAAAATCCTACTCTTATGTCTGTTCTATTTCAAGATAAAAACGTCAATTTATTTTGGATAGGGTCAACATAAAAAAAAACACGATTTATTACGTTCAGTGATAGAGTAAGAAAATCTACTCCAAATGTGGAGAAATATGATTGTTAACCTGATATGTCGTTGTTTTATTTCAGGGCATTCAAAATATGCAACCAACTATTTTGAGATCTGAAATCGATACATCAGAAGAAAGAAACATTGAGATTGGTCAAATGCTTCTCTTCACGTCTTAGCATTTTTGAGACATAAATCAGACATATTGAACACATTTTAAAATAAATGAATGCCTGTTTTGAAATGAAAAACCCAATGCCTTTTAGAGCTTTTAACGATCAGTACTGAGCCCTGAGAGTCGAAAGCTATTGTTGGATTTCACCAGTTAAACCGCACATGGCCAACGAGTAACATTTAAATGGTCATCTTTAATGGCGTCTTGTCAACATTATGGACTATCACTGCCCTTGTTTAGTTGGTTATCATCCTTATAATCTTCCCAAGTAGTCTGGTGATCTCTAGGTTACCTAATATAATGGTAAATCTAGCATTTAACGGTAAAACTAGCTAGCTTGTCACTGACGTGAGCTACATGAGGGCGTGTCCAACGTAGTGAAAGCCGGTAGCGGTTGTTTTCTCCCCCACATACATCTCTACCGGTTTATTCGAACACTTATCTACGAATACAATCTAAACTACAGTGCCTTGAAAACAAAATAAACGTGTATGTTATGTTATAAACTTACTACAGTTCCCTTCATCATGGTGGCTGCCATCTTTGCTTCCTCGACTGCACAGAGACAGCGCGACACAACGGACAGATAAAACTACACCGCCACCTAGCGGGATCAATGGTATTACATCAAAAATAAAATAAAATAAAAAGCAATATCATACAGAGAATGCTTTAACGTTTCCAGAAGTGGTCAAAAGAAAGATAAATAGCAAAACATATTAAATAAAAATATTAAAAATAAAGATTATAGAGGGATACAAAAGTAATCTAAAATGTAATCAAAAAATAAAATACAAAATGTCAGTAGGCTATATCTCTTGTGTCTCATTGTTTTGATTTGTGCACCTTTCCTTGTATAAGGGTCTTTGCTCCTCCTCAATTTAGTTTTTGTCATGGGATTGAGGAACTCCTGCAAAATTTATATTAAATTTTTTATGATGCTTGTGTGGTTTTTCACAGCACCTATATAGATGTGTAGATATGTTTCCTGTGATTACTGTATATGGTTCTTGATGTGTGTCTATTACAGCTATTAACAGTCAATAATGTAATACAATTGTTATTAATTTCACCAAAAGTGAGAAGTCAGCCATTTTTTTAATTTTTTATTATAGTAATTTTTCATTTTGAGAACTTGCTGACAGTATGCCAAACTTGTTATCATATCAACCGGAACTGCTGTTCTGTAAATATTCCTACGGCAAACAGCACTACACCCAAGATCAAATATTTACTTAAACACATCTGCAAAGCTGCAGCGCTCTTAACCCAATTTAGACGAGCCACAACAAAGATAAATGAGGACAAGTATCCTGAGAAATCTGAATGTTAACAAAATGCTATCACCAAAAAAATCTGAATTTGACCTACATTGGATAACTCTTGATAGGCCATTTCTACCAGCTAGACACAAACTAACTCAGTGTTTTGTAAGCAGCCTTGCCACTAGTATAAACCAGTGGGCTGCCATGCGTTGGTACATCATGAAGAGTTTGCTTGAGGTCTCTGGGCTGCAGGCCTTCGCATGAAGTCAGAGGTTCACGTTCCAAACAGGGGGAATCCGACTCCCACCTCAATGTGCAGGCTATAGGCTACAATTGATGCATTGTGTTGCATGGATTCCAAGCCTTTTCATAATAAATACAATACATACTTGCACTGCACATTTATAGTCTTTAAACACAATTTTAGTTTGCACTTTTTTTCATCGTAAAACACATTGAAGATACTTTGCGATTATAGTTGATTTGCATGAAGAGGGTTCACCTCTTTTTTAGTTTTGAGGAAAAACAATCGAAAATTAGCTTTTGTAAGCACAGATCACAGCACAATTACTCACAAACGCATCAAACAACACATACAGATGAGAATAACAAAAGAGGGAAGAATAATTTGATGAGCTAAAGTCTGTTTGTCATTGATCCCTGCACGGCTCTCAGAGGCCTGTGTGTATTGATGCATTGACAAAAGCCCTCAAAGACATTTAAACATGACTATGTGGAACTCTCTTAAAACAGTGATTGCAATACAGAGCTCTTTGTATTGTCTTGATTAAGGGTGACAGTAAAGCAACTACTTGCTCTTTGCAAATCAAAAAGATTTTTCAATCAAATAATATCTAAGCGTTACAATTAAGTCATTTGATGCAGTGTCAGTTTGATTTCTTTTTGTTACATTTTCTAATGATCAACGAACACTCATTCTTAATCTATACACATTTCTAACACAAATAGTTTGTGGTCACACAATACAACTGTCGCCATTGTAAATAAGAACTTGTTCTCAATGATTTGCCTGTATGAATAAAGTTGAAAAAAGAAGAAAATAAATGGTAACAATCTTTAAAAGTTTATTCTTCCAAATAAAAAATAACCAGGTTAAAACTACAAGGTTGCAAGTGCAAACATGTTTATTTTTGTTTTGGGTAGTGTGGAAGCATGCCAAATCAACATCCTTAAGACACATCCTGTTAATTTTCAGGTACACTTATCAAACAAAAGAACACTGTAGTATCCTTTGTCATAGTGGGATTGATTAGATTGTGACTCGTTCAGGTATTTTCAGTGAATTCAAAGAGAATTTATCTTGAGCTAATCATGTGACTTTGCTAAAAAACCATCAACAATCTGAAAGGGGTAAATTAAGGGCTCTTCCCAGGAGGAAACCCATTGATCACGTTTAAACAGAGTCCCACCCATTTTTTAAAACACACATAAAATAGCCTGTTAACAAAACCCTGTACACACAGTTGAACAGGAGCAGTGACTCCCATCACTCTGACAGAGTGACAAACACTTTCTGTATTTTTATTTTTTTCTTAAGGAGGATTTCCCTTGCTACTTGAGGGAGTTAAACAAGGTAAGATATTTGAATGGAGTTAAGGCTGAATGCCATGCTTTGAATAGATGGACACATTTGTAATCTCTTAGAATATGTTGTTTGCAGCATATTATTTTGCTTCCATTTAGACTGACATTTTTTTCCATTGGCCTTTAACGCAGGTTCAGCTTTAGGGTAGCTTCTATCTTTTATATGTTGCTAATTTTATCTTTTGTGTTTTTTAATTCATTTATTCTTAGACGTATTTTTTTACTATGCTTTTATTTTCTATGCACTTTGTGACCCTGTCTGTGAAAAGAGTTATATAAATACATTTTACTAACTTACTTACTTACTTGTCAATGCAACTTCATATAACTTTTTTATTTATCAATTTCAGCTTTTTTCAGTTGAATCTGAGATAAAAGCCTGTATTGAAAACATTACAGTAGGTCTCGTCTGAGGAAAGTATGGGAAACGAGCACTCCAAGACCAAATCGTCCAACACGGTAAAATTCATCACACAACAAACTTGTAATACTGTACGTTCATAATCTGTCACCTTGCTGCCTTTGAATTAGTTCTAAGATGCAAATGATGAAATAGTAGTGGCTACTTGGACCAAAAGTTTTAGCTCCCAAGTTTCCTTTGCTTTTGTTTTACAATGGCTGGATTGTTTGCAGTCAGAACCAGTGTTTGTGTTGAAATGTAACTCACTGTAGAGCATGTATTGTGAAAGAACATGGACTAACATTTCTTTATTATGCTTTATAGAGTAACAAAAGCATAGAGCAAAATGGAAAAATTACATCGAATGGATTGGAGATTGAAGGTGAGTCAGATTTTATTTTATTTATTTCCATCTTTATTTTTCCTTTTTTCCTGTTTAACAGGCAAGTGATACATGTAATTACTTAACTGTAAGACAACACAGTTAGTATCATGCTATATATAAATTTAGACACAAATGAATGCACACGTGATTTTCAAAAATCAAATCCTTTTCTCTACATTTTGAGGATCTGAAGATGAAAGAAAAATAGATATAATAGCTTGATCTTTTTTATTCTGTTCATTCATTCTGTTTCACTGCATTGTGTATTATGGGAAAATGCTGTATATGATTCTCCAACATCAGCTGACCTATGTTGGATTAGTCCTTTCAGCTTTTATAACGCTCTGTCAACACAGCGACTCCCAGATGGAATACGTCTTGAGTCATCCAATGTAAACTATAGGCGTAGTCTACAGACACTGAGAGGGAGCAACGAGTTGGCCTAGTCATAGTGTGTTCTGTGTCCCCGCAGTTAAAACAATACTGTATAGGATTCCCACTAACACCTGAGTTTGTATAAGGGCAAATGTTGACACTGGAGAGGAAGATAATGTCACTTTCTCGCACCGACTAGCCCATGTTTACTTCATTAATTTGGCATTGTACAAGAAGATAGCATGCATGGGTTTAATTATGCAACAGTTTAACATCCAAATTATCATTGGCATATTGTAGTAGAGACGCCTGAGAACTTCTTTAGGAGATCATAAGATAAAAAAAATTATTGCAACATGGACTTTGCATTACATAAATCAGATGTTATTAAACATAAATAACATACATGTGTAATTAATTTGACCTAAAGATGACAGAATTGTATTATAAAAAGTCAGTTGGTGGTAGCAGGTTCCTATCTTGTTTTTACATTTTGATAACATATTCTTCTTTTTGATTTTTTTTTTGCAGCTAATGGTGAAGCTATAGTCCAGGAAAATGGCTACACCTCTTTAAACTTTGTCACAGAATCAACTGAGAATGACTATGTGGCAGAGGAAACAGATACTCCCGCTGCGGTTATTTCTGAAATTGTGGAGACCATTGTCCAGAAGGAACCGGAAAGGCAAAGTAAAGAGGAAAAAGTTAGTGGGTTCGGCAAAATGTTCAAAAAGAAAACAGAACCTCCAGCGGATGTCAAGGTTGTTCAGGAAAAAGAGATCTCAAATGACGATCAAACGGATGCAAGTCTTCCTGCCACCGATCCTCAGCCGGTAATTGCATTTTTACTTTTATTTCAAGGACTGGTCTGATGATATTTTCTATTTGTTTATTGTCAGGAAATCTCATTAACCAGAACTACTCAGTAAATAACCAAATGTGTGCCAAGCCCCCACTGTAATTAAAATAGTCTCTGAATTTTTTTTTTGAGTAGCATTTGTTAAAAACTGCAGTAGCCGGCTCTTTAAAGAAAATGATTTAGCCTTTTTTTCTAAATGTAACTATATATGTCAATATATTTGATTTTTTTTTTGACATTTTACATCAACTACTACAAACAGCAGGATGGGGAAATCAAAAAGTATTGAGAGAAGACTCATTCATTGTTTGTTTAGGTCTTCATGGGATTTGAATACCGAAAAAATCCTGTGAACTGCCAGTTTCATCGTTTACTGTTTTTGCTCTCATCTCTAACAAAATCCTGCCTGACAAATTGCCTGAAATCAACTAGATTACATTTCTTTCGTAATTAAACTTTTAGCAGTACATAGACAAATCAAAAAATATTATATTGTTGAGAGACCGAAGAGGAGAAAGGACATTTGTAGTGCACTGCAACACATCAGCGCTGCAATAATTACAATTTTCAGTTGTTGTTAGTTAAAAAACTTTGGCCGCAAGTTTCATCAATGCATTTTAAGCTTTGGAGGTTTTGTATCGGAAAGCATTATATTTAAATGTATAATATTTTGTCAAACTCCTTTACATGGAAGGAGAAAGACACAATTACTCTATGTATAAAAGGGTTCAACAACAATTCAAACTTTTAAACTTTTTTCAAGTAAGCATTTACTGTACTACATGGCATTACAATATAGAGGTCATTTTATTATACTGAAAGGTCTGTCACTGTGTGATCAAGCACATGGTTATCAAATGTTCCCCAGTGTCAAAAAACAACAGTATTTTATCTAAACATGAATGTTGATTTTCATGATAAAGGAGTCAAGCTCAAATGGAGAAGGAGTGGCCACCATGATCATCGCTGAGCCGAGAGAAGACTTTGAATATCTTTGCCCTCAAGATGAATCATCAACACAAATGGACAATATAACTGCAGCGGATATTTTTGCACACTTTGCTGTCTGCACAGCCACTATAACTGAGGGCCCAGTGGACGTTACGGAGACGGCAGCGATAGAAGAAGATTCACTGACTGATTCCACTGTTGTCATTGCTGAGGAGGTTGTTGAACAGTCTGCAATTGAGGAAACCATAAACAACAAGATACCTGAGATCATCATTGAAGTCATGATTGAGAATGATTCGAACGAGAATATGGTGTTCACAGAAGAAGTTGCTGAATCTGTTCAGGAAGTTGGAATAATTGCGGAGCAAAATAACATTAAAGAATCTGAGCCACAGGAGATCTCGTCCACCCTTCCCAAAGTGGTGGCAGATACGCTTGAGGCAGTTTTGGCTGCTGAATCCGTTGACTTTACCGATGTAAACATGTCAATGTCCTGTGTAGACAAAGTAATAACAGAAGACAATGACGAAGGAGCTGAAAACATATCGGCTGATATAGTGCTGATTGAAACCACTGAACCTGAGTCTAATGCTCTCACGCCTGAGACCGTGGAAGCAATTGACGTTTTTTCCCTAGACGATGAGCAAGCTGCTACGGTGATGGAAACAATCTCAGAGGGTGTCCCTGAGGAGCCAAATGGTGCACCGACAATCCAAGAAATTACTGTGGAAGAACTTCCTACCCTATTGGTGACAGACATTCAAATTAACGAGGAATCTGCCCCTGAAGAGGTTACCGCTGTTGTTGATGATGCTGTTGCAATTGAGGATGCAGCTGGAATAAGTGAACAGAAACTCACCATTATGACTGACGTTGGGTCTTCAGAGAAGTGGGAAGAGTTCAACGCTATGGAGATTCTTTACAATCAGCTAATCACTATTGAGGAACTTCCTGAAGATTCTCCTGATGATGAAGTTATGCCTGAGCATATTACGGACGTTATGACTACAGATGACAAAGCTGCGGTTTGTGAAGATGTGTTAGCTGATGTGGGACCAGAAACAGTTGAAGAAGCAGAACCAAGTCCTGCCATTGTCAACCAAGAGGCGGATCTGATACTAGAGGCAGCGATCAATGTCCTCTCTCAAGAATTAGAACTTTGCACCATCACTTCCGAAGAGGCTGCAGTGGATTATGGTATCACAACCACTGTGGTAGAAGAGGTAATTGTTCAGACCGTTTATGTACGACTTTCTGAAGAAATAGAAGAAAGTCTTACCATTTCAGAAGAGCCGCCAAAAGCTACAGAGAATCTGTGTGAGGAACCTGCAGTGGATTGTGGCATCACCATGGTAGAAGAGGTTATTGTGGAAACCGTTTCCATTCCCCTTTCAGAAGCAACCGAAGAAACCCTTACCATTCCAGAGGAGTCAGTAAAAGCTAGAGAACACATTTTTGAGGAACCTTCAGATGTGCCACAGATGGACACCACAGAAGACCCTGAGCCATGCGTGGAAGATGTTAAAGACGTTTCTGTACCCCTTTCTGAAGAAAACCTTCCCATTCAAGAGGAGCTGCCGAAAGCTCAGAAAATCCCAGTAAAGAAGCCAGCAGTGGATTGTGGAATGAACCTGGAGGAAGAGGTAAGCATTGAAAGTAGTACCATATCCCTTTCTGAAGAAATTGAAGAAAGCCTTACCATTCCACAGAAGCTGCTGAAAGCTACAGAAAACATAGTTGAGGAACCTGACGTGGATTGTGAAGTTGCCCTGGAAGAAAGGGTCATTATTGAAACTGTAACTGTAACCCTTTCTGAAGGAATTGAAGAAAGTGTAACCATTCTAGAAGAGTCAGCAAAAGCTACTGAAAACATTGCAGATGAACCTGCAGATGTGCCAACAATGGACACCACAGTAGATCCTGAGCCATGTGTGGAAGATATTGAAACTGTTACTGTAACCCTATCTGAAGAAATTAAAGAAAGCCTTACCATTCCAGAGGACCAGCCCAAAGCAACCAAAACCACAGTGGAGGAAACAGCACTGGATTGTGGCATGACCATGGAAGAAGAGGTAATTGTAGAAACCCGTTCTGTTCCCCTTCCTGAAGGAATTGAAGAAAGCCTTACCATGCAAGAGCCATCGAATGCTGCCGAAAACATGGTTGAGGACCTTGCAGATATGCCACCAATGGTTGTCACAGAAGAGCCTGAGTCATGCGTGGAATATGCTGATATGGAGAAGATTGTGAGGCTTCTTGAGCAACAATCGCAAACTGATTCGACATTGGACTCAAAGTGCAGAAATTACTGAAGCTTCCCCTGCCAGAAATACAGACATAGAAGCTTTACTCTATAAGTTGCAGTCAGTCTGTACATCAGTTGTGCAAGAATCAGTGTACAAACTTGGAGGTTTAGAGATGTCTTCACAGGGATATAGAATTGTTCTTACCATCAAGGTGGAAATAAAAAAAGAACTGCTGTAAATGATGTTGCAATTGTCCATAGATGTTTTTCTTTAGTAGGGATCTACCTCTTTAATATCATATGTTTAATGGTAGGCAATTGCTACTGGATTGTAGAATGATCTGTGTTTTATAATGATGCAACGTGCTTTTGTTTGTAAATATATCATCAACACAAAGTTTACATTGTAAAGTATTGACATTTTTTTCTTCGATAAAACCAAAAACGAAAACATTGAATTTTGTGGCTTGACTTATTCATTCATTATATTATTGTTGAAGTTGAATTATTTTGGTCAGTGTTAAGTGGAAAACAAAAAAACTACTTTAAATATTTTCTTGTTTAATTTTTGTCAATTTATTGAACATTGAATAATACACAAAATAAAACTTAGAATAGAACAAAAACAAATGTGATACACATAAGCAAGAGCAACTAAAACAACATTGTTACTGTTCTAAAGGGGTAAGAATAACTTTTAAACTTGTCTGGTCCTCCTACCCCCCTTTTGTTTTGATACATTTACATTCAATTCAATTTACAGACATTAGTGTCCATGATAATTGCATTTTTTTAAAGTCCACACTTAATAAAAAATCAAATTAATTGTTGAGAAATTACTCTAAAATCAGGGTTATTCAGTGATGTATATTTTTAATTACACACCATGAGGACAGAGCAATGTATTTGTGTTTCCTGACATTTCTCAGGGCATAACTGTCACACATTGTTGAATATCAATGAGTGAGGGGTGGGACACACACATTAATAAAAGAGTGATTGTTGACAAGGCCCCGAGTAGGCAGAGGCATGGTTGGAATTGCACTCCCATCTCAATGCTGCGATTAAGACACTCACTGCTTGCATATCAGCTCTAACGCTGCTGTAACGTAATTCTCAACGGCTCATTTTCTGTGATGGTGAATAGGAGACAGCTAACCTAAAGCAAGAATCCGAATCATCACCGGAGCCAGAAAGTGTGACAGTGTCAGAGGAAGAAAAAGCTCCTGAAACTGACGACGGAAGCAGTCAACCTTTGGAAAAGCAAGAGGAGAGTACGCCAGAAGAGAATCCAGTTATGAACTTCTTCAAAACACTTGTAAGTAGCACAATTTGAGAAAATAAGAATGTACTTACTAATTGCTTCTTTTGTAATATACGACTGCTTCTGGGAAATAAATATAACAATTATTGTAATCAAAAGTGGGGGGAAAACACCTTTGTTAAGTCCAACTATTACTGAAGTCAAACAGCTGCTCAGAAAAAAAGTAATAAAGTTGTCAGAATTTGTGTTTTCCAAGATATAGGGATATAGGGTAATTTTCCCGAGAAAGGGAAGAACTGTGATAGTAAAATCCACAGTGTATTTGGACGTGTTTAAATTGGATTGTTGTGGGTGTGATTATTCTGTGTGATAGTATGTGTACTTGGAGTTTTATGGCAGTTAAGGAATCCATAACTAAATCTGCCAAGATGACAGTGCCTGATGGAAAACCTACAACAAGCAGCTATTGTATTTCCTCTTCATCTTGCCGTCTTTGGGATCCATGCCGTTTTAAAGAGTTACCATTGCGCTAGCCCCATGCTAATCAAGTCTTTGAACATGCGGGAATGTGGTGGCCTATTGTTCAGCCCATAGTGTGAGCTCACAAGGGAGGCCTGTGCGGTTGGAAGTTGAGATTTGTGAAGATAGAGCGAGGGCAGGCCTACGCCATCTCCGGAGCACAATGGCCGTCACAATGACAGCGCATGTACTGTATGTGCCTTGTCAGGGACCTCAGTGTGCACCCTGTGTGCCTCTGGGAGCTTATCATAAAGGACTATGTCTGCATTCAAGAAAGGCTTCTGTTTTATGGTTCTTGTTACATCAACTATACAGTACAAGCTGAAGGTTTTACATTGCAGCTTCACCGCCAGCTATATTGGTGGGTTGGTAGAATGGCCTAGAGGGGCTGACCAGTAACTATGAGGTCCCTGTTTGGATCCCCCACCAGTTGGGAGAGTGTTACTTGTAAACTAATGGTGGCTGGTATTATACAGTGCCCCCCATCTCTACCATAGTGTCTTTGAGCAAGTCACTTAACCCCAAACTGCTCCAGGGTTGCTGTACTATGGCTGAGGACCCCCTCTGGAGAGGGAATATGCAAGAAGACAAATGTTGATGTAGTCTTGTGTAAATTGACCAATAAAGCAATGTAACTTATATTAAATTACAAAAGGTGGGCACATTTTAATATTATTTAATATTTATTGTGACATAAACAGTTACTTTTCCTTCCCTTGTTGCACAGGTGGCCCCTAAAACACCAAAAAAGGAAACAGCAACTCCTGATTCAGCGAAGGATCAGGTGAACCGATGTTAATGAAGCATCACAATACATCACGTATAAAACATATTAAATGAGAGGCAGACAGTACCACTATGGGTTTATTTAGAATAGTTTTGATGTTATTTGTTTGATTTTCTGGTAATATCAATTTTTATATAATATCTTACTTTGGTTACTTACAAAGCTTTGTCAGTGAACTCAGTAATGTCTGAGGTTGATTATTTGATATAATGAGTAATTTGGGAAAGTTGGCGGTTTTTGCATATTGCTAACTGGCATCCATTTCTGTTCATTTCTGTTGCTGCTTGAATTGAAAATGTGCCTAATTCCATAAACAGTTCAATTTGGTCCTAAAGATGCAATAGATTATCCAAGGTCCACATGTAAACAAACTTTTAGCATATATTCTTTTGCTTTCTGTTCATATCTGCTCTAACCGCTTCCTTTTTTGTTGCCAAATAGTCCCCGAAGGAGAGCCTACCAGCTGAAACCACGATTGTGAGCACATTGACCTTTAACTGTTTTAATTTGTGTGACGGATCTTGCAGTTCAACACAAAGGATATATTTACTGGACACAGCTGGGTTCAGTTTACTTCCAGAGATGCCATTTGCTAATGCATAAAAATTCAATTTCTAACAGTTTGTGTTGCATGAAAGCTTAGTTGCTAAAATTAATTAATCACATGCTTTGCATTTTATAATAACAATACAATATTTTATCCGTGGAAGTCTTTAAATATTTACAAATAAATAAAATACAATAAACACATGATAAAAAGTCACCAAGATGATACATTTCATTATATTATGACAATAAATTACCTATCTTAAAATGAATGTGCCGTTCCTTTGGTTTTCAATAACAAACCATTATTTTAACTCCTGCTCTCTGTCGAATAGGTGGCACAAGTATCTGAACCGCCCGCAACACCAAAAGGAATGAATATCCCACCACCACCTCCTCCAGAACCCCCCAAACTGGAAGTCAAAGGAGATCCAGCCGCCAAACCTGCAAAAGCCACAGCGAAAGAGGAACCAAAAGCTGCTGCAAAGGAACCGGAGCCCTCAAAAGGAAAATCAGCCAAAGTTGGTTTTGGCAAATTCTTCCGTACCAAGGTAAATAAACAGCACGCTGGAGATTGCAAAAGATGATGATCATATTTAAAGCCCCTGTAAACCCAAAATCTTCTGAAAAGAATTAGGCATATTTTTCAATCCAGATTAAAGATATACACATTCAAGTTTGACAAATTTAACAGAAATTGGGTTTAGATGAGACGGGCTACGCTCTGGATTTGATTACACAATAAGTACTGTAATTTGAACAAATCACGGCAGTTATCATAATGATCTGTAAAAACAATAACTGTTGCCATGGAGATCGTTTGATACAATGATAGGTTTTATAATATTTATGAAGAATTACTTAAAAATCTGATTTTTGTAAAAGCTTTCTGAGACTCCCAACTTCGATATCATAGACTGATTTTTACTGTTTTAGACAAGGTTTCCAGGGGCTTTAAGAATTATTATTTACGTAGATTGCATTCAGTGAGGTCATGTTTTAAAGTGTTACCACTTATAACATAACATAGTGTGAAACATACTGTACTGTATGTGAATTTGAGATACTGCTAGGTGCCAAGTCATCCAAAGGCAAGGGCGCTTCAGCAAGTGGAGCCAAAGCCCAGGCCAAGACTTCAGCTGTGGTATAGTAGATTATCGCCTTCTCAAATTGACTACGGCTCATGTCATGTTGGCTACTTACTAACAAGAGCTGATTTGTCCAGAGGTGGCAGAAAACAAACAATTTGCTGTTTTCAAATTGGAGCCTGCAGCAATTGTGTTTTGAAAAAAAAAACAGGAGAAACTTTTTGTGGTGCTTTCTCAAAAATGTGACTCCTCAGTAAAGCTGCAGTAATAAGGTGACTTTAGTCGAATGTTTGCCCTTGAAAAAGCCTTATATATTGTTTTAGCACATTCCCATGATACATTCTATTCCGAAAATTTTAATTGGATTATGATATTATGAAATATGACATTTTGGGAAATACACTTTTTTCGCTTACTGGCCTAGAATTAGATTCAAGTACATCAATACCACTCTCATGTCTGCGCTGCCCACTAAATTTGAAGCTGGAACACTATCATAGCTTAGAATAAAGACTGGAAACAGGACAAAACAGCTAGCCTGGCTCTGTCATAAATCATTTATGTACAGTAGCCTATATAATATAGCACATTTAAAGCTAATTAGTAAAACAGTTTTTTTAGCAGCATAGCCTATAGTATACACTGTAGAGGTGATGGTGCTGTAGGTATATTTGTGAACTTTGGAGAGACTCAGGCTAGCAATTTCCTCTTGCTTCCAGACTCTACTCTATGCTAAACTAAGCTAAGCTAAGCTACACTTAACTACACTAAGCTAATCACCATGGCTTTTGATCCATGAGTGGCATTGATCATGAGAATAATTACTAAAATGTCAAAGTATTCTTTCGACCAGTTCATATGAATCAGCATTCATTGCCATGCTAACATGCTAAGCACTTGAACCCTTTTCTCTGTTTGAGGGTAGGCTTTTTCCTTTCAAATGGTTTGTTTTACTAACAATAAGAATTAACTCACCGTTCTGAAGACAATCAAGGATCTACCAAAGCCAGAAGTAGAAGTAGAGGTACGAACAGTTGTAGAAGTAGGCTAGCTAGGCTACATAGTCTTCCAGCAAACCTTCCACTAGCATTGTGGGCATTACTTTGAATAATCTTTTAAGAATTACTGCTAGAAAAACGCTGTATACAGTGATTTATAGCATTTTAAGATAGGCCTATCCATCTGAATTTACATCTTGTATGAATAATAAAAAAGTAGTTTTGCTCTGCAGGAGACACCAGTGGAGGTGCCACCACCAGAGCCAGTGGTGGCAGCAGTTGAGGTAAATCAAGACAGTTCTTTGGGGTTTTTGTTTGGTGGAGGAATCTTCTGATTTATCCTATGAATTATTGCTTTTAAAAAAAACATTTGAATTAATGGGAGAAACTGATTGGTACTTCAATGCAGGCAGGGGAAGAGGTACCACAGCCAGTGGTAGAAGTCCAGGTAAATCAAATCGAGTTTTTGGCTGTTTTTTCATTTGGTGAAATAATCTTTTGGAAGAGTCCCCCCATGATTTATTGCATTTTAATTTTTACAATGGTTTATTTCATTTGAATGGATTGAAATGGAGAAATATTTTTTTCAAAATCAATTTAAAAGTATAATTTTCCATCAATGCAGGCAGTGGAAGAGGTACCGCAGCCAGAAGTAGAAATTGAGGTAAAATGACGGTGTCGGACATTTTGGGGAAATGTGCTTATTTGTGCCATTGTTGAGAAAATGTATATTGTTCTCACATATGTTCGTCAAGTTGGCTGATGCAAACAGCCAGAATCAGTTAGCTTAGCATAACATAAAGCTTTAAAAATAATAATAATAGGGAAACCGCTAGTCATGCTCTATCTGAGGCTAACATAATCCGGTAGCCTTTCAATCTTCTCATCTCTTGGGAAGACAGCAAATAGGCATATTTCCCAATGTGTCAAACTATTCCTCCAAACGAGGACACTCGGAATCTTCGGTGGAAACTTAAAGCTATTTCCTCTTCAATTCTATTCTTTCTTTTTCTAAAATAATATTCTTTACTCTTGAGCATGCGGTTATGGGTTTCTTAAGGTCCAGTTTCTGACTCCTTTTCCGCACTGATGCTGGAGTTTTCCCCTCTTTTAGGCCTATCGTCTTTCACTCCACAGGTGGCGGGTCCTGCCCTCACTATGCCAGCTATAATAATGCTATTTTTTTAGTTTTAAACACCTCATGATATGTATTTTCTTCTCTGTCGTTTGGATAACAGAAGGTGGATCCCTCGAAGGCCAGCACTCTGGAGGCCGCTGCAAAGCCAGAACAGCCACCGCCGGTTCAGGAAGAAAAGAAACCCGCCCCTAAATCAGCCTTCCTTTCTCTCTTCAAGCCTAAAGTAAGGAGCATTTTATTTGTGGACTTTATGGATCTTTTTTAAATATCTGAAAATGAGTATGAATTGTGATGCATTTACTAAACAGAAAAGTAACAGATTAATTTGAATTTGAGGTACTGTTAGACCACATGGCCACAAAAGTCCAGGCAGCCTCCACAAGTGGAGTTCGGCTCCTCAGGAGAACAGCTGGCGTGGTAAATAGTAAACACTGTACAGTCAAATTAACTCTGATAGAGATGCATTATTAACCAGAGTGATGTCACTGATTACATCTGGTATTGACACCTGCTCTAAAAACATCTGCTTCTTCTATACTTCTGCTTTTGGAAGAAGTATTTTTCTCCATGTGTAATTATACTTGGAAATCATAACACCAGACATCAGTGCTTGTGTGATCATCCCTCATACTGTTTCAGTCACTAAGACACGCTGTAACCTAACAGCTGGTGTGTACTTAAAGCTTTAGTGCGTAACTTCTGTCACCCTAATGAGTACAATCTACATCAGGTAAGCCTTCTGTGATTGCGCATGGATTTTATTCTTTATGCTGTAGGTGGTCCAAGTTTTTTCTTTAACAACTGAAATATTTCGTGGCCACTTCTTGGGATTTTTCTGAGCTCCTGCGTCAGTGTCGGGGGCGACACCAGTTCGTAAGCGCTGCCATACTGAGAAATACAGAGAGAGTTTTGTGTGGTGCTTAATCAACTTTGTCAATTCGCTTTGCAATGGCTATAATGAATGTAACCAAAATTCATTCATATGAAAAAGTTACGCGCTATAGCATTAATACTAAATGGATTACTTGCTTTGTTGTCTTCTAGGATACTATTTATTTCAATTAGTTGTAATATTGATGTTGATCAATGTGCATCGTCCCTTATTGATAAAGTAATAAATAAATAATATCAAAAAAATTCAATTCAAATGCTCTGGGACTGCGATGATTCAGTATTTTTTTTTAATGTATTTTTCATATGCACCATAACTCTTTGAGGCTGATCCCAAGAAGGCGACCCCGGCCCCAGCAGCAGCAGCCGAGGCTCCAGCAGCTAAAGCCAAAGAGGAACCTAAAGCAGCGGCCAAGTCGACAGAGGCGCCTGGAGGTTCAGCTTCAGTGGCCCCCCCGGCCGGAGACGATGCCGCCAATGTGCCCAAGAAACTGGAGAAGAGAAACTCCATTGGGCTGTTCTTTAAATTCAAGGTAAGGACAATGTTTATGCAGGTTAAGGTTAAGATAGGTTGAGTTTGTTATGTGTCAATTAACACACACGAAGATAAACACAAGGTTACACACACACAAGGTTATTGAAACGTGTGTTCTCATTTCCCTACACTACACATGCAATTCCTCAGAGGGGGTCATCGTTTAGGATGCTCGACTATAACTGAGTGTTTAGCTTCAACTCCACTAGATGGCAGCATTGACTAAGTGTGTGGGCCCTATAATGTTCACTGTGATTTTTATGCACAGTTAGGTTGTATTCACTTACGGCTCATAAGTCTGACTTGTATCACAGGGACACATATTCCATTAAGTGCAAATAATGCAGTTTAATGAAAACATGCAAATGAAAATTTGGGAGGTACTTTATGGGGGAAAAAAAGACCTCCGTGAGATAATATTTGTTATGAATGACACAATTCTTTCTCCCCCTTCTGTTTTATTTCAGAGTGCGAAACGTAACTCTACAGATGCGGGGGTCCAGACAGACCAAGCCACTGCTCCAGCAGCTGAGAAGGCCAAATGAAACCAAAACCAACACTGAAGATTCCCTGTAAATAGTCCCCCTCTCTCTCTCTCTCTCTCTCTCTCTCTCTCTCTCTCTCTCTCTCTCTCTCTCTTCTCTCTCTCTCTCTCTCTTTCTCTCTCTCTTTCTCTCTCTCTCTCTCTTTTTGGTCTTACTCAATCTTTACCTCCCTTTCAACCCTTATTGAATTACTTTAACCAAATGTTCTTCTTCTTTTTTTTTTTTTTACTATTTACAAGTTGCAATATGAAAGGAAAATTGACTTGGAGGCTAGAAAGCAAGTTGTGAGAAAGATGAACAATGGGAAGGACGTTGAACTGGTGGTATGATTTGAAGAAGTTTGAGGCGAGGTTGTTGAGAGATATATATATATATTTTTGGTCATATACAAATGTCTTGACAAGTATAGCAATACATGAGTGTAAAACCTTTTCTACAGGCATTTAACGTGACCGCTCTCTGTTCTTGCTACCTGACATACTGGGCTTATAATGCAATAGACAGTACCACGCTTTGCTCTTAGCTATTTAGCTCAAAAACATTTCAAAACATTTTGTCATATACGTTCTATTTTCCACAATTTATACCAGATAAATCATGCAGCTGTGGCAATGCAGAGGTTAACATGAAGGGATATTGAAAGAAGTACTTATATGACATTAAAATAAACAGCTCCTTATAGAGCCGATAACAGAAGCATGTTCGTATAACAAAATGCACTTAAATATTGTTTTAACTTTATGTAAGCTACATGTAGACTAAAGCACATAATACATAGTATAGTATACACATAAGTACATATACTAACTGGGCCATATGGGAAAAATCACAATCTTTACTGTACTGTGGGCAACTGATTATGAGCCTTAATGTTGGCAAATGCATCTGAGGTGGCAACACTGAGGAAGTGTGCAAATGTGTCCATGTGGTATGTTTTGCAGTGGTCATCAAATCACATTCGATCAGCTTTTTAATTTGATCGCAGCATTTTGTGTCGTGTAATTTATTGGAAGTGTTAAAGGTGTTAGTCAATTGTCTTAGACATATGTGTAACTAATATCTTGCTTTTATTTGCTTGTATATGTAAGTATGAGTGCATGTGTAACTTCAGCTATCTTGAAGACAATAAAATATGTTCACCATTGGTTTGTTTTTTCAGCAGTGTGTCAAGTAATGTCAGTGGTATTGTGAAACTTAATCAAGAAAAACTGGGTGTTGGAAAGATAGCTGACTCAGCAAGCTTGGCATAAAGTAAATGGATTATGGAGAATGCTTGTTGTATACATCACTTTTTGTCAAAATCAGTGACCTGAGGAGATAAACTATCTCCTCGCGATCTGCTACATGTTCGTACTGTGTGAGCGCTGACAAATTCACTACTAATACACAGCCTAGGCTCTGTAAACGGGCAAGTTGCTAGCTACGGTTAACATACCCTCTGTTTACATACCAGTTTACAGAGCCTAGGCTGTGTATTAACAAAAAAATTGTTTTCAGCACACACACAGTATGGACAGGTAGTATATGGTAAAGAGATATTCACTGATGTTGACAAAAAGCTATTTTGACAACAAGCAATCTCCAGTATCACTGACTCCACCTTTAAAGGCACAGCAGGGTAAGCTTGTGTGCTAGTAAGGCGTGACACGTGAGTCACACTTTGTTATGTTGGGTGTAGGAGGCAAATACTGTAAGCCTTACTCATCTATAAATGTATTTGTAATTGCCAACAAAAACCAAAAGTGACAAAAAAACAAGAATTGACCTCAGCCCAAGCCATCATTTGTAATGTTACAGACAGAGAGATGACTGCTGAATATCACTGAATACTGATTGAAAATTTCCACAAGATCAAAGATGTAAAACAAGGACCTAAAGGCATTGTACTTTTCAGGTTAACAGAGGCCTTAACATTTGCTTCCACCGTTTATGATGTAATTTATATGATGGATAGCACATTGTGAAGTCTTTGGAAGTGTTTTAGATAGTACTGCCTGAGACCCACCAATTCACCCAGCATTAAGTGATGAGTCGCGGCCCCCGAAGGCATAACTCACACTGCTCCTTTGTTATCAATGAGACACACGTGCATTTTTGCATTACCATCTATAATAGGTGTGATCATTTTGAATCGCGCATCAAAGTAACTGTCGTGGCAGTGAAGGAGAAAAACTGAGGCAGTGCTATCCGTGTATTAAGACATGGGGGTCGCTGTCGGTTTTTTTACCATTCAAATGAAGTGCAGTGTGACGTTTTTTGCCAATAGTGCTCGGCAAATAATTCATTACCAAACGTAAAATAGTGAGAAACTCGGATTAACGTTATCTTAAAATGAAAAACTTTATAGTTTTAACACTAAACGTTGCCTCCACCAATTCATGATGTCTTCACCTTTATTCACTATCACTATCTCTTCTGTGTGTGGTTTCTTGGCAAAACAATTGATAACAGCTGCATGTCCCTACATGCACTGTGGCACAATTGTGAGCTTTTCAGTGGGAAAGCTTTTTGCTAGAATTTTGATAGCAATCCAATTGGATGAGGGCTGCTCTATCCCTTGTGTACGATCAAAGACAGAAATGACTTGGGTGGCTTCATAAAACAGAAACTGTTATGGGTATATGGATTTAAAGGTGGAATCAGCGATTTGGGATAATTGTTGTTTTCAATATCACTTTTTTGTCATAATCAGTGAATATGTCTTCATGTCTGTCCATACTGTGTGTGCCCCATAAGAAAAAAAAGCCAGCAACGAATTAGGTCTGCTTGCAAAACCTGCCGTTCTACTTGATATTTCTTTTCATAGAGGAAATTGACCTTTGAATAAACACCAGATTGTTTTTCAGTACACACACATATGGATATTGTGAGGAGATATCCACTGATTTCGACAACAAGCATTTCTCCATAATCGCTGACTCCACCTTTAAAAATAGTAATGTGGATTTTTTAACAATGCAAAAGGGCTGTACACCGTCCAAGATCTGCTGCCTGACCACCACCATGTTGCTGCAGTTCATCCCAGGACAATGCATGTGACTGTGTGAATGCACTGGGCTCAGAGGGGGTGGAACAAGGGAACAGTGGGGCTGGGAGGCCTGCTGTCAGCACTAATGTGCATCACGGCACCGCTCGCTGCGAACAGCTCCCTTTCTATTGGTGGAATATTAGGGTGAAACTATTCCAGGGACCAATGACAAGACACTGTATTCAATCATTCTGAACTGATAATGTAATCAATAGTAATGATCAAGCCTCTACAGGAGTTTTGTTGTGTGTAAGTGGGGAATTCGGATGCAGATGTACTCAAGACATTTTAACGTTTGGTTATTGTGGCAAAACAAAACACATTTGTAGTAGACTATCTGAAATTCTAGACAATTATTTTAGATGCCATTCAAAACACTGTACTGCTCAGAGATGATATCAAACCACAATACATTAATTTGTAGATTAACCTCAGACTCAAGGACACAAATTTAGAGGTTTATCTTAACGCTCTGTGTTGTAACAATATTTTATTGTTGAACAATATTATTCTTCAACAATCCACAGTCCTTTGTACAGAGCAAGTCTATTTTAACTGAGGTGTGGTACTCCTAATCTGCCATTTTAAAATTTGAGATTTTCGACATGACTTCCAGGACTGTGAATATTATGTTTGATAAGAAATTAAGGTCAGGATCATCTTTATATGCACATCATTTTGTCCTAGGTTTGATGATATCATGAACAATTTAATAAAATTATAGCGGGATAAAAGTTGATTCAAGATACTAATAAACAGCAAGAACATCAAATAGTTAATATACCCATAGTGCTATGTCTGTTTAAATAATAATGGCTAAGTAATGATTGAATACATGAGGAATTCTAAGCAATTACAACAACACTGTCGGCACATTTACATGAGGTAAGCTTCTGGTGATCCAGATGGATTTTATACCTTTTGCTGTACATCCAGGTTTTTTTCCTAGCAGTAGAATCAACAACTGAAATATTTTGCATCTTGCGCTCCTGCGCCAGTGTAAGGGGACACACATTTGTTGTGCAGCTGATAGGCTTTATACACTTTGTGTCAACTCGTTTGAAAGTGACTGACATTCGTTTATATGAAAAAGTTACGCACTATAGCTTTAAGTGATTTATTTTCTATGTTTCTCTTGTTTTTTTGCAAGTAATATGGTTCCCTAAAGACAGGTTTAAAAGTTAAATAAAAAATGGTTATAAAGAAATCATTGAACTGGAGGGAGAACATAAATATTTATATTTCTTTTCAGGTAGGAATAGAAGGCAAGATATTTCAAAAAATTTCCAGAATCCAGAGATGGAATTTTGCTTTCAATGACTGATAAAAATGTCTGTGATGATCAATAGCAACTCAACAGCTGGTTGCGTTGAATAAACATTACAGGCTGAGGGGCGAGGAGGAGATTATATATTATCAGTGTCTTTCAGAACTCCACAACAGGATTATGAAAGAAGCCAGGCTGTGAATCTGTGAGGGGAACAATGCAGTCAGCTGCTCCTCCTGACACGTCAAAACAAAAAGAGCCTTTCCCCCCATTCGCCCATCCAACTCCTATCAACGGTGTCCGTCTACTGAATACATAATCATATCCATTCAAGTATTCGGGTCAGACGTTAGATGTTGGATGCTAATGCTACGTTATCTTTAATTTGAATTTTTCTGTTGGCCTACACGTGTGATTTTTTTTACAAGACACAATCTAAGACAATTAGTTTTTTTAAGGGTTTTGGAAGATAAATTACATTAGCATAAAGTCAAATGATATAGGACAAAGTTGATTAAATCAGTTGAGAGTAAACAATGTTTACCTACTTGTTGCTGCCATTGACGCAATACAACTATGAAACAATGAATGCTGATTCAATAACGGCAATAGAATGATAACTATGAACCAATCACTCAGTTCAAACTCAAGTCTATTCTACTTTTACTGAAATAAAAGATGTGTACTTCTTTCACCACTGCTCAAAGACATTGTGTATTACATTGTTTTTTATTCTTTTTAAATAAATGATTGGCAATTTCATCATTTGAAGCATCACCCTGCCTCCTTAGATTGATAGCCTTTCACGAGGCCTTTGTGGTCTCAGAACAAAAGGAAATGAGCGGGAGGCCTTTATGTGTCACATGTGTTGCCTTTGATTAACATACTAGACTTGTTTGAGTAACAGGATCTCGGGGTGAGTTGAAGAATACCAAAATCTCATTCATTGGGGTGAAAAAATGTCTTAATTTAAGCGGCAAAGCACATGTAAGTGAATGAGTCTTACTTATTAAATACACAATAGGCCTACACATATAGGAGGTCTTCATTTTCACTATATAGGCAGAGAACTGTTTAATCCAGAGTTTGACAAGATTTGATTAAATTAAATTCAAATAGCTTTGAGCATGTGTACAATATTAGCTCCTATGTCTACTGTTGGATAGGCATACACATGATCTTGTTATTGGTATCCGGCATAGTGCACAATACTCCCATTCATTACAGTTAAGTGATGTATTTGGTGAAAGAAGTCTGCTTGCTAAACCTGCCATTATACTTGATATTTCTTTTCATAGAGGAAGCTGACTTCTTGTTAACAACGAGGACGAAATAAGAAAACAACTTTTAATGTAGGCAAAATAGTATTAAAGCTTACACAGGAATAAGGCAGAAGCACAGCCACATGTGGGAGATGGCTTTGGCAAATTGTCTCTACAAGTCTTTGTTCACTGTTCTTTAGATGGGAGTGGTCACTGATAAAAGTTTTTTTTTTCTTCCTTTCAGACATTTCTGCCGTGTGTGTGTGTGTGTGTGTGTGTGTGTGTGTGTGTGTGTGTGTGTGTGTGTGTGTGTGTGTGTGTGTGTGTGTGTGTGTGTGTGTGTGTGTGTGTGTGTGTGGAGGGAGTGGGGGGTCTAAATAAAGTGTACACTGTCTTACTGAATATCTTCATTGATTGAATTATGTATGGCTTTTAGGTTCTGTTCGGAAGGGATTTCAGGGTGGAGGAGGGGCTGTAACTTAACTTCCCTTCACATAGGTCAGTCACCAGCCTACTGTAGGTGATGGTCTTCATCTTATACAAATCAGTGTACTATTCTCCAAGGAGTAATTTGAGTCAATGTTATCCTATAGTGACTTTACATTCTCCCTGGGAACATATTGTACTATCATTATTATAGCTTGGACACTTTCTATTATACAGGCTATGGAAAGCTCCCCCTGCCTTCAAGATCAAGCATACACACCAGCATTTTTTTTTAGTATAAGCCTTTTAATCTAATCTATTCAAAGATGACATACAATGGAATTACATAAATAGTCCTACAACTGGCCACATTTACGTTTCATGTCTCATGAGCATAGATAGTATAAAATGAGTCAACCAACTTGCTTCTGCTAAAAAACCCTCATGTTACTGTGAAAAGTTTGTGGCACCCCTCCCCCCATCCCCACATGGTAGCTGATGCATGACATGAGAGTGTTAAAGAAGAAGGGCTACGTTTTAAAACTAGGTTCAACACTACACATATCAGTCGTCTGTTGCTATATTGCCCGTGGCTCTAATCAATAACCTACACTGTGTTGCAATTTAAATGCATTAAAGTAGCTTGAGGTGCCTTAAAAACATGTTAATCACACATTTTGTGAACTAAACACAGTAACAACCACATGGTCTATTCGTCACTGTATGGTGTACGCCTAATTGTTACTTGAGTGATTTCAAAGAAAAATCAAACCCACGTGAGAGTAATTAAATGAGTAGGACTGTCATAGCTTACCTGAGTGTTCAGGCAGTTGGAATTCACCAGGATGCCATAAAACTATTTTGGACTGAAAACAATAATGTATGTTATAATGGTTATGCCAATAAAGTTATTTGAAGGTAAATTAATATATAAATAGTAAAGTTTTTATATGTTTTTTTTTGTTATTCACGACCACGTGACTGCCCTATGGGATTTTGAGGTTCCCGTGCACGCGCTCCATCTTCCCTTTGAGAGTCGTTGAGAGAGCACGCGCCTCAGAACTCAACAGCTGCACAGTGAGGATTCGCCAAGTCGAAAGAGAAAAAAAATGATTCACATTTCAAACAATTGAATAAGGTGAGCTGCTTAAAAAGTGTCCACCGCCGGGCTACGCGTTGTGAAATGAAGGGGAAAGTCTTAGTAAACAGCCTCGCTCGCTGAATTGAGTCGCTCAGCAGTAGCCAGTGTCATTATTATTCCGGAAATTCACAGTTGGTAGGTATTGTTTGGTGAGTTTCTACAGTTGGGAGTCGGAGTCGAGACAACAGAAGGTGCAGTTTTTTGCAAACGTTAGTGTCGTTAAAATCAAAATACGAGTGACTCCGGGTGTAGTTCAAGGCTTACCATAACTCGGTGACGTTAGCCTAGTTGTTAGGTTACTAAACGGGGTTAAGTAAGTTTTAAAACGGGCGTTAAACAAATCAATAAGCGACAACGTAAGTACACAATGTATGGCTCACGTTGATTAGCACTTGTCTGTTATGAAAATTACGTCGCGTTTGAAGTTGTGGTTAATGTCAAACTTTCTTATGATTTCCAGCGTCACCAATCAAAGTTAATCTTGATTTATATTGATTTGGTTAGCTTAAAAAAGAGAGAGAAAGTAACCAACTCCTCGTGCTCTTCTTATTATGCACGTATAGAATTGTAATAGCACCAACGTTTACTTTAATAGCTATTGGCTTTGATGTTTACGTAAAAAAATGGTATACGTTGTAAACGGTTAACTATGATTTCCACACATCCCGAGCCAATTGACGTTAATGGGTTTTAATCAGGGCTGTAGTTACTTGAATAACAAGGTGGCTAGCGTTAAAGCTGCCACATACAAAGCATGTGTGTGTGTGTCCTTTTAAAAAAAAAAGGAACAAAAGTCAGTGGGTCATTATCAGTTGCCTTAGCTCACCTGGGTTGAGTCAAACATACACCCGGGCAGACTAATTAGGCAAATATTAAATTGAGTAACGGCTTTGATAGGTTATGTTAAATTATATAAAGTTAAAACATTAAGAAGAATATGAGGCTATTCGCTAGAAAATGGGTTTGAAGTTAAAGTTTGGGATAATCACCCCCTTTTCAACTGCTTTTGCCATTTATGACACTATAGCCTATTGTCGAAGTAATAGTCATTTATTTTATAAGGGCAAAAAAAAAGTATAATAATGTAACCTATTGTCATGTTACCATGGGCTAGTCTTTGTGTTGTTGTAAACTTGCATTAGCCTTGAGCCTTTGAACTTGCTGGTCCTGTTGCTCCACTTCTTTTTCAAACAAACCAAGACTTGACTTTGAAAAACGTTCTCAATCTTTTATAAGCAGACCAATATATACACACTGAAAGAGTTACTTTTTTTTTTGACAAAACCGCAGAGGTGTAGCCCTAGTGGTCACAAAACAAACACAACATTATACACATGAGGCATACCATAAAAAATTATTGAGTAAACAAAGTAGCAAAGGACCTTTTTTTTTACCGTAATAAAACAAACTATAAGGTTTTTATATCTTTAACTGATGTTTAATATTGTTTAGTGCTGCTAATCAAAGTAAGACCATTTACAGTTTTGAAACACTGCTATATACTTTTTTATTCAACTGCAATATAGAATGTTTAACAATTAAGAATACATATTATCATTTAAACCTATTTTAAAACAATTGCGCTCCATTGAAGTCTTGAACCTATTGATTCATATTTATGTTGATGTTTATAATAACAAGAAACATTTGTAATTCCTCACAAAGTAAGGTTTATTTAAATAAATTTGTAATTATTGTATTATTTTTATAAGCAAATTATTATAATTTTTTAGTATAAACAAATTCACAGAGGTAGTAACAATACTCATTCAAGCTTTATTTAATCTCGATAAATATTGAGAGAAAGCTCAATTATCTTATCTTATTTCATTGAACAGGCCTGAGGTTAGTAATAAAAGTGAAAAATAAACCTTTAGCACAGGTGCGCATTGTTGTCATATCGCATTACACATATTTCACAGCATATGAAATACTTAATGTATTTCTATCAGTGGACAGAGGAAATGAGTCGTCTGACACGTTGATTTGCTAAAAAGATACATTTCCTGTTTCAGTGTGCGGGAAGGCATCTCTCTGTGTGGTTCCTTAGAAACTGATTTTATCTTTGGTTAGGTTGTTGCTACCTGATTACTGTTTAGATATTCATATGAAGCATCACCTAAAAACCCACTTTCCCTATTATGTTTTCAGGTTCCTAATAATCCGGATAGTGTGAACCCCCTACCGCATTGTTCCACTTTGCGAGGACAATGCCAACTCACTCATTGTTGCCGTATGTGGAGAGCCCCGATGGACTTGCTCAAGATATTCTTATTAACAGCAGCGACGCCAGTATCCCAGGGCCCGGCTCTAGCATGACTCCACACGCCAGCTACTCAGAAAAAGACATGTCGCAATCGGGAGGAAGTGATCCACTATCTTGCATGTTTTGTGAGCAGGCGTTTAGTCATCAGGATGAGCTTGGGCCCCACGTGTTAACCCAGCATCCCACCACTTTCTCTGAACCGGCTGTGCTAAGAGTGGAAGCCGAATTCAGGATCCCCGGAGAGAGAGCCCGTTCCAAACAGAGCAGTTTAGTGAGTATTGAAAAAGACGAGGAAATCCACAGCTGCATTGTGTGTGGTCAGGTTTCACAAGACGCCGGTGAGCTCGAGACCCATTTGAGGAAGCACAAGGACTACTTCACCTACTGCTGCAACGTGTGCGGACGGCGGTTTAGAGAGCCCTGGTTCCTGAAAAACCACATGAAAATGCACGTCAAACCGGGCGCTAAAAGCAAGTCCCAGCAAGACCTGGAGTGCCCCGTCACGGTCAATGACGTCATCCAAGACCCCGCTCCAGAGCCCGTAGTCACCGTTTACAAAATGTGCATGGTGTGTGGGTTTTTCTTCCCCGACCATGATAGTTTGGCCGAGCATAGTAAAGTGCACAATCGAGAGGTAGAGATAGATAAAGATGACGAGGACAACATGGATGACACTACTGAATCCATTGCCAAACAGGAAACATTTCTTGGCTGTCTAAGACTAATGCCTCGCTCGACGGGAAGTCGTTTGCAATACGAGAGATGGTCAAAATGGATTCCCCAGCTCGACCCCTTCAACACATACCAGGCCTGGCAACTCGCTACCAAGGGCAAGATAGCAGTGGGACCCAATACTACGAAAGACGTCGGCCAAGAAGCCAGCACCGACAATGAAGAATGCGGCTCAGACAAGGAGGAGTTGAATATCATTTGGTCGGAGGGACAAGGAGAGAAAGCTGCGAAAGACGTTCCCGGGAGGGAGCTACGTTCTCAGCCAAGTGCGGTGGAGAACCCTGAACCGCAGCGGAGGTCTTTAATGCAGAAGAACAAGGACAAAGAAAGGCCCACCACCTGTGAGGACTGTCAGAAAACCTTCAGGACGTATCACCAGTTAGTTCTACACTCAAGAGTCCACAAAAGGGAGAGAGGCGGTGAGGAGAGTCCAACTTATTCTGTCGATGGGAAGTTGTCAAGAGGAGGGTCGGTCGAGCACGCAGAGGAAGGCTCCGAGGAGGGCTTCGAGGAGGCAGCACTGGCTGAAAACCTGGGTCAAGGTAAATTTAGGGATTACACATGTTTGTTAACTGTCTTAAGGCGGGACGCAACAGTTGAATAGGGTAACATTTAACTTAGACATATTTCATGAGACTTTACCAGTTGATTGTTTACAGTACAACTATTATTTTTTTCGTTGTTTACTTTTATACATAAAACAAGACTATGCAAATGTCTTAAAAATGCATTTCAGCATGTTTTTAAGAATAAAATGTATCATTAATCAGGACGATTAACAATATATTATGAGTAAATCCTTCTGTAATAATCTTACCTCTGCTGATGGGGGGATAGTTACACAAGACTTTAGTGATTTTATTTTGAACTAAACCTTTTGAACTAAACCTTTCTATGTATTTATTTGTGTTTGTGTCTATTTTCAAAGGTGAAGACGGTTTTGATCGAACAAAAGTCAGATCAAAAGAATGCAGTTACTGTGGCAAATCATTCCGATCAAGTTATTACCTCACAGTTCATCTGAGGACGCACACAGGTAAATGAACGATTTTAAAGGGGGAGTCAGCAATTCTTGAGAACTTGTTGTCAAAAAACCTTTTTGTCAAAATCAGGGAATCTCCTCATGATCCACTACCTGTCTGTGCTGAAATAAAAAATCTGATGTAAATACACAGCCCAGGCTCTGTAAACGGGTACGTAAACAAAGGGGCCCACCGTATCAAACAATAACTGTTGACAGAGCCTCAGTCTAGGCTGTGTATATATATTTTTTTTTCTCAGCGCACAGAGAGTATGGACAGGTAATGGATCATGGGTAGATATTTGCTGATATGGACAACAAGTTATCTTAACAACAAGCATTCTCCAGGATTGCTGTCTCCACCTTTTTAAGTCAGTTAGATACAGCAGGTCTAATTCTGTGGCTTATATTTCAAACTGTGCTTACACCCAAATGTTGATTATTGTTTCAGGTGAGAAGCCCTTCAAGTGTGCTTACTGCGACTACGCTGCGGCCCAGAAGACTTCACTGAAATACCACCTGGACCGGCGTCACAAGGACAAACCGTTTGTGGACATTCCCAGCAGACCCGTGCCTTTAGTGCCCTATCCTAACCACGGAAAACACGGAACTGACAATCTAAACCCTGCTCCAAATAGATCCAAACTCTGGGTTCCTGTAGCCAAATCCAGCACCAATGGCCCATCAGAGCACAAGTTTGATAGCGCAGGCAGCAAGCATAGCAAACCACTCTTACAGACGAATGCTGAGTATGAGAAATTAATTGCCAAGTCTGCCTACTACCCGATTGACGAGGTCGTAAAGTTCCCCGTACCTGTTAACCTGAAGATGGAAAGGGAGGAGATAAAAGAGGAGGACTCGGAGGGCCCGTTAAATCTGTCCTTAAAAGTGTCTCTCTCCATCCCCGCCGGAGCGGAACTGAGAAGCACATTAATTCCAATTGGCTGTTCATTTTGTGCATATAAAACGATGTACCCGGAGGTTCTGACGATGCACAAGAAGCTCACCCATAAAGACAAGTCGGACGATGTGAAAAAGAACGGATTGGGAGGCGGTTTGAAACAAAAACGTCACACGGGTTGCCCCCCTGCGCTCGACGGCAAAGACGTCACGCCACTGCCGATGATTGAATGTCGCCATCCTCGCCGGACCAAATCCCCACCTCCTCAAACCACAAAACCACAAGAAAAGACACCAATTAATATTAATCCACCTCATGTTCCTAAGCAGTCCCCTGTCCGCGCACCACAACATGACGTAGTCCAAGAAACACAGCGTTACAGACAAAACACTGACGCACATCCCAGCCAGGAATCATCCAGGTACACAGAGCTAATGAGGAAATCAAACACGGGTACTAAACAACATGTTTTGGAGCGACCAGGCCTCCCGGAGAGAGTGGGGATAGGCGAGAGGAGTTACCCCGTGAGAAGTGGTGTAATATGGCACTCAGACGCTGCTAGATTGTGCCTCTCCAGCCGATTCGGGAGCCTACCCCAAATGGATTTCGGCGAACCTTCCAGTAAGAGGTTAAAATATGTGGTACCTACTTCTACTACAGGCAAGGAGGCAGACAGCAGTGAAAGGCCTGGGTATAGAGCAGCAGGAGATGGCTCCAATAATAGGCTGCTCCTATCAGGGAGAAGTGTGAAAACCTCCTCACAAGGGCCGGGTTCATCCACATTGTCTGAGAGCTTCCAGGGTTCTGTGAAGACCACTACGTCTGCAGCTATGGGAGCAGGTCTGGAGGCCGAGTGGAGCATGATGAATCTGCTGCGCTCCTACACACCCAGCGACCTGGCATCGCTCTACCACGGCAACCCAGGCAACCCCAGCCACGCAGCGCTGGCCAACCCAAGAGGAGGTATGTAGCAGGTTTGATGACTCAGGACTTTTTTTTTTATGGCAATACAGTTTTGTTTTTTTAATTTGGTGAGACACTGCAGATGAATAGGATAACATGTTTAACTTCAAGATATCAGGATGAAGCATCCAGTTCATTACTTTCATTAAACACATTCAGTGTCCCGCCTTAAACTTGGCAACTTCTGTTTGTAGAGTTTAACATTGAATATATTTTCTACTCAGGAGGCAGAACTGTGCTGTACCAACACTTACCCACTCTGCCCAGCTTGAATATGAGAGACCCCTCCGGCCCTTATCCTAACCAACGCTACGGGACCACTGACAAAACTATCTAAAGACGCGCCAAGGTAACAGGTTCAACATTGATTTCAAGTACACCCCAAAAAAAAAAGGCTTTAATTGTTTGGATTTTCAAGCCCTGACAAGAATCATTGAAACATTTGCACTGGTACTTAAAGGTGGAGTCAACGATTCTGGAGAATGTTTGTTGTCAAAATCAGTGAATATCTCCTCATGATCCGCTACCTATCCGTACTTTGTGTGCGCTAAAAAAAATCATTGTTAATACATGACCTAGGCTCTGTAAACTGGCATGTTAGTAGCTACAGTGGGCCCCCTTTATTTACTTACCAGTTTTCAGAGCATAGGCTGTATAGTAACACCAGATGTGTTAGTGTGTGTGCACTATAAGAATCTGGTTTATTTCAGTGCACACACACTACTGACAGGTCATGAGGAAATCTTCACTGATTTTGACAAAGTGATTTTGACAAGCAATCTCCAGAATCGCTGACTCCACTTTAATATAAATGAATCAAGTAACATGTAATAATACTTTTTAATATAATTTTTTTTTTCATTCCTTCTCTCTAGATTTGAACTGAGCTGCTACCTTATTTTGGAGAACTTCTTGGAAAGTTTGTTTAATGTGCAGATTTGAGAGAGCTGGATTTTGCTCAATAAGTCAGTGTCTAGGCTTCCCTAATTTAGTATTTTTCCAATAGAGGAAAATAGTATTGCATATATATTTCAGGGCTGAGGCACACCTTGTTTTTCTTTTTTTGATTGGGAAAAAAGAGGAGAGAGGAGAAAAAAAAGTGCAGATCCCCTCCCCTTGAAAATATTATTCCACTAGTGTGCGCTGTTGCTTAGTCCATATTTGACCCACACTTGTGTTCGGTTATCTGTAAGTGTCTATGACATAACAGTAACATTTGTATGTGCAAAAATATAAATATCTAAAAAGCTTTCAGTGCATAAAAATTGTATAAAAGTAAAAAACTTAAGAAATATCATTTGTATGATTAAAATCGCTGCTCTGTCCAGGCAGTAATTAAGCGCTATACTATTAATATTATTTTATTTTGTTTTATAAGGCACTGAAGGGTGTGGATATTTCTTTGGAATAACTTGATTGCCTCAGCCCCGTGGTTTAGCAACAGGCCAAAACTAGTCCTTTGTATGTTTGAAGTTGTCTACCTCATGCTGTGATCTCCATACTGTTATTTTATAAAAAAGCTGCTGTAGCTATCATGTCAGCGGAGCCTCCTGAAACCTAGTTTTCTTATCAAATAGAGACGTATGTTTTGAGTTTGAGTAGAATCGGATAGATGTGTGTTATGTCTGGCCGCACATACACAATCTCATCTGGTGACACACAAACAACTGCTGCGGAGGCCTTATCAACTTAAAGCACATGATAAACTGTTATACAATTTGTGGGGTTGTGGATTATTTTTCTTTGATACACTTGGTGTTTACAAGCCCAGTTTTAAACACAGAACAGATTTTCATGGTCAATATTTTTCCCTTTTTTGAAAATGGCAAATCAATTGCTTTAGTGGTGCTTCAATTCAAATCCATGATCTGTAAAAAAATATTGTACCAAATTTGTGTTTTGTGTATTAAAAGGGTCATTCTGTATTATTTGGACTCCACATTTGTTCTCTATTCAGGAGGTCAGGAGTCTTGAAAAGTGTTATTTTGTTTCAAGTGGCAGCAGTCAGTCCTAGCTGGTCAGCAAATGCTCTTTTAGTTTTTTAGTTTTTCAAACTGATAGTCCCCTTGGCCCATGAAAAGCTCCTCATCCTGGGAGATATCGCGGGACACCGTCAGACCATGGATTTCTAGTCTGGAGAGAGAGAGTAGTCGATGATGCGGACCAACACCCCTTTGTTTTCCAGAGAGTGGGCTGCTCCGTTCAGGAGGAAGCGCGCCGTCTTCTGTTTGGTGGGTTTGACCAACACGTTTCCCGAGTGGAGGTCCCTGTGTTCAAAGTGTAGCTCCTGCTCAGCAACAGCCATGGCGGCAGTGACCTGATGAAGGATGCTCTTCGCCACCCGAAGAGAAGCCAGCGTTCCATTGCGGTTCTCTAGGTCGCTCTTTTAGTTTGACTATAGTTTGGAGAAGAAAAAACAGAAAAATACAAAAAGCAGCTATGTTGATTACCGGCTCTATTAACTCTACACTGTGAACAGGAAGTCTCAGGTTAACTCCTATGTACCAGCTATTTAGTCTGTTGTGTACTTTAGTATTTTTTGCCACTTTGAAAAGCCGTGGGTTTAATTTATTTCTTTTTTGTGTGTTTGGTATTCACATTACATGTGTACTTATGTAAAAATGAAAATATTGTTTGAGATCTGTATGACACATTTCAATAATAAAGTGAGAGGCGAAAAGCTCGGGCATTGTTCGTTAATTATTATAACTTGCATGGGTTTAAATGAGACGTAATCTGCACTATCTGTTATCACAAAGTTTGTGTTTGAATTGGACTTCTGCCAGGTATTGGTCATACCCGTAGTGGAAGTATTTTCTGGATTGTATCCTGTTGCAACTCAAATAAACATTTATTAACTTTACCCTATCCCTTGGCACAAACAATGATAATTAAAGAAGAATAAATAATTTAGTAACTTAAACATTTAGTTTGAAACTTGCATAACTCAAAAGATGGCAATTATATTACTTATACACTATTAACTAAATTAAGTTTCACTTGCCATTTAAAATTTCTTCGATTAAATTTTTACTTGATCTATATAGTTCGCTAAAATTAAATCTGAGTAAGCTCGGTAGGGACATAAGAGCAATATTCAATGTGGTTTACGACCAATGATTTAACCAAGTTCATAACATTTGGAGGTGCACGGGGAGAACATTTCTGCTGATACCTTTCCTCCGTTTTAAAACAATATTGTGTGCATGCGTTAGTATGTGCTGATACTAAGAGACTTACCCTGCATTCCAATCCCAATACTTCCCTACTATTTAGTATGGCAGAAAAATATTTAGGATGTCCCAATACATGCACGTCAATTGTAAAATGCTGAAAATACATAAATGCCCCACTAACTCCAATTGCATTTTGAGTATTCGTCTTTATTCGATACATTTCTTGGCGTAATGAAAAAAAATCTTTCTTTATTTGATTTTTTTCTCTTTCCTGTGGCCCTAAAACTCTTCTGTACTTTAGGCAAGGCAAGGCAAGGCAAGGCAAGGCAAGTTTATTTATGTAGCACAATTCAGACACAAAGCCACTCAAAGTGCTTTACAGGGGCAATATTAGAATACATAAAACACATTATAAAACATTTAAAAGCGAATAAAAGAAGCAAATAAAATAAAAATTGCAGGTTAAAATGGAAACAAAAAAGTCTTCAGACTCGATTTAAAAGAACTGAGAGTTGCAGCAGACCTCAAATTTTCTGGGAGTTTGTTCCAGATTGTTGGTGCATAATAACTAAAAGCTGCTTCTCCTTGTTTAGTCCTAACTCTAGGGACTGTAAGTAGACCTGTCCTAGATGACCTAAGGGCTCTGGATGGTTCATAACGTTAGTATGTAGTGTAGTGAAAAGAAAAAGTATGTGATTTGGAACACAGGGTTAGTGATTTAAAGTGATACACAACAGCCTTGTTTATTTAGCTTGCTTAAAGGGGCAAAGGCCACTCTATGTGCAGACTCAATAGATCCCAAAAGCATAGATTTGGATTTGAATCAATTCTTTACTAGATTCTTTTTTCCAAACCTAATTTATTCTAATAAAGTGGTTGTAAGTTTGATTCCCAACAGGGTCACCATTAATTAGTTGTTGACTGTTCGATTTAAAAGCTAGATGATTATAAATGCTTATGATGAATTGTAAAATAAAGCATTCAAATTATAAATACAAGAAGAATGTTTTATCATCGGTGGTATTATTATTATATCAGAATATATTTGAAGAAAACACCTAATGCTGGGCTTACACTAGAGGACTTTTAAAAGACTTTGAAAAGACTGAAGACTGAAACCCTCTTACATCTAAAGACAATCAACTACTCACACCTGAAGACAACTAGTCATTAGTGGTACCTACTTCTACTACAGGCAAGGAGGCAGACAGCAGTGAAAGGCCTGGGTATAGAGCAGCAGGAGATGGCTCCAACAGGCTGCTCCTATCAGGGAGAAATGTGAAAACCTCCTCACAAGGGCCGGGTTCATCCACAGAGTCTGAGAACTTCCAGGGTTCTGTGGAGACCACTACGTCTGCAGCTATGGGAGCAGGTCTGGAGGCCGAGTGGAGCATGATGAATCTGCTGCTCTCCTACACACCCAGCGACCTGGCATCGCTCTACCACGGCAACCCCAGCCACGCAGCACTGGCCAACCCAAGAGGAGGTATGTAGCAGGTTTGCTGGGTCAGGAGAAATGTACTTTTTTGTTTTGTTTTTTATTTAAGGTGAGACACTGCAGGTGAATAGGATAACATTTTAACTTCAAGATATCATGATGAAGCATCCAGTTTCTCACTTTCATTAAAACAATAGTTTTTTGTATAAAAATATTTCTCAAATGTTTGGCAAATTGTCAAGTGCTTAAAAAAATGTTGCCTGCACTGACTGTCTCGCCTTAAACTAGGCAACTTTCTTTTCTGCATATTCCAGCAGTTTGTAGAGTTTAACATTGAATATATTTTCTACTCAGGAGGCAGAACTGTGCTGTACCAACACTTACCCACTCTGCCCAGCCTGCAGATGAGAGACCCCTCCGGCCCTTATCCTAACCAACGCTACGGGACCACTGACAAAACCATCTAAAGATTCGCCAAAGTAGTTGTTGAACTCATTTTATCCACTCACCCGTGACAGTGCGCAGTTTCTGCCAGTTGAGCTTCTTCATCCGCAGGGTGGGGCATGGCTGGGCATTGGCGGGTGTGGCGCAGCCCAGGGCCTGGCTACTCTGAGCCACTATCATCATGCCTGGAGGAGGAGGAGGTGGAGGAGCACACAGCGGCTACTGAGAGGATGTGATGCATACGTCCGATGTCCGGATCGGTCTGTATGGCCTTGTCCACAGTGACCACCGCGTGCCCGTCCAGCTGGTGTTGACCGTCGCAGCTCTTGCCTTTGTAGAACATCAGCCGCTGTGTGAACTTCTTGCAGGACTCTATCTGAGCTGGAGCATAAAATCCAAAACAAACAAACAAACACACCACGTTGATGAGTGTATGGGTCATTCTTCAACTTGAGGCAATTTTGTGTCCCTAGCAGATATGATGACAATAAAAGCACATTTCTTATTTTTAAAGTTTGTCACACTTAATTGTGTTTGAATTGGACTTCGGCCAGGTTTTGGTCATATAGTGAAAGTATGTTCTGGATTGTATCCTGTTGTATGCAATTCAAATATATATTTAGCAATGTTAGCCTTGGCACAAACAATGATAATTAAAGTGGAATAAATAATTTAGTCACTATAAAATGTAGTTTGAAACTTTCATAACTCAAACAAAATGGCAATTAGATGTTTTCATTACTCTATTAACTAAATTAAGTTTCACTTGCAACTTACATTTTTTGGATTAAAAATGTATTTGATTTGATCTATATAGTTCACTAATATTAAATCTGAGTAAGCTCTATAGGGACATAAGAGCAATATTCCATGTGGGTTACGACCAATGATTTGACCAAGTTCATAACGTTTGGAGGCACACAGGGAGAACATTTCTGCTGATGCCTTTCCTCCTTTTAAAAACAATATAGTGTGCATGCATTATGTGCTGATACCAAGATACTTTGTGTTTTAAAGTGATACTCAACAGCCTGCTTGCTTTAAGGGGCAAAGGCCGCTCTAGACTAGTCTGGCTATGGATCCAAAAAGAATATATTTGGATTTGAATCCTTTACTAGATTATTTTTTTTACAAACCTAATTTATTAAATGTAAATGGACTCCACTTATAAAGCGCTTTTCCCTGGTTTTTCACAGACTCAAAGCACTTTACATTGTTTTGTACACATTCACCCAATCACACACACAGCAGGGTGCAATCTAACTATCAGGAGCAATTCGGGGTTCAATGTCTTGCCAAGGACACTTCGGCATGTGGCGGGTAGGCGGGGGATCGAACCTCCGACCCTGCACTCCAGAGGCAACCTCCCTGCCCACTTAGCCACTGCCGACCTTTAAGAGGTTGTAGGTTTGAGTCCCACCACAGTCACCATTCATTTGTTGTTGATTGTTCGATTCTATATTATATATATATATTCTGATTATAATAAATGTTTATGATGAATTGTAAAATAAATCAGTCTAATTATAAATATAAGAATGTTGTATCATCAGTGGTAATATAATTTCAGAATATCTTTGAAGAAAACACATTAGCTGCATTTATCAGCCTCATACATCCATTTCAACACGTTTCATTTGGCCGACGCTTTCATCCAAAGCGACTTCTAACTTTAGGTAAACAGACAGGATCAATAATCCAATACATTGTAAGAAGATTTCATTGCATAATGAAACAATGTTTTAACAGTTTTTTTTAAGTTATTGTAATGTATCATTGGCCAAATGGATTAACGTCATACTGAAGAATATGTGGTGTATTTCCTTTTCCCAACAATGACTCAGATTTCCCACTAGAGCGCAGTATTTACAAAGTCTAGATTTTAGACAAGTCAAAATCTGGTTTCAAAGCAGTGTATGTTCAGTCTGAATAGCAGCAGGCCTACACTGTGTAGTGAAGTTATTTGTGGTTGTGATAAACCGACCAATGTTGAGAATAGAATAGCAAAACTATTGTAGGAAAAAAAAAACGTGTTTATTAGATTTCATACTGAGTACACACTAAAATACACATGTTTATCTTCAATCTGAAAAAGTAGGCTAAACCTCTCCAGTCCACACAGGGCAAAACAATGCCAGCACACAGCTCACAGTTACAATTATGCTGCATGCGCTGGTTGGTGACCACACCCTAAATGGTGATGTCACAGGTGTTGCCCGTCAGCTGTCAAAGGCAACTATGACGTCAGTGATAAATGGTGGTGGTTGAAAGTTTCAAACCGAGAAATACAGCAGTCATTTTCTCTTTTTCCCTTTGCCATTCCGTGAGCATTTACTCCTTGAAAATCTTCCTGGGAGGACTTTGGTAACGGCTTCTACATCTCCAGGACATGGGCACATGCTCTATTGTTGAATTTTCCCCCCATATCTACAAAATGCAGAACACTGACAAAACATATCTCAGACAGCGCATGCTGTAAACAGCAAATTGCAAGGGACAATCTCCAGCACATTGAATACTTTAAACTTTGACCCCCCCCCCTACACACACACACACACACACACCATTCTCCCCCCTTTTTTGAGTACAGACCACATCTGTTTGCTGTCTGTTCCCCTGGGCCAGCACAGTGTAATCTATTGCATTAGCTCACATTAGTGCACATCGCCCATGGGCCTTGGTAATCACAAACGCAAAATGAGCATTTCACTTAGCATCACCCTCATATATTTCCCCCACACTATGGTAAAAAAACTTAGTGCAAAATGCATGGCGGAGAGAGAACGCGAGTCGACAACAGCTTATGACATGCATCCTGTTATACTCCAGATCTGCCGTGTCCAGAATGCTGCAAGGGGTTTTTGAAAAAAAAATCAAAAGTCCCTTTGATAGGCAAATGTACATTTTGAATTTTCTTGACTGTTTACTTCCTGCTCTGTATTTTATCTTCTTCTTCTCTGTAATTTGGGAGGCCTTGGAGAAATGTTACAATTTGTGCATTTCTTGCCGGGAAATTTGTCCTGACGTTTACCTATGTCTGTGTTCCTAGCAGCATGAATGACACTGCGGGCCTTCCACATTTAAAATAATCATTTCTGGGCTTGAAGAAGCCTAACATCATGTTTGATTTGATACAATAATGTAGCAGAAGAAAAGACTCAAGCCTTGTTTTGGTCTACATGTTACAGAATAAACAGGTTTTAAAGCTATAGTGTGTAACTTTTGCTTATAAATCAATGTCGGCTACATTAAAGCCATCGCCAAATGAGTCGACACAAAGCTGATTAAGCCTATCAGCTCCACAAAATTCTCTCTGTATTTCTCAGTAATAGAGTTTACAACTGGTCTGCAGGAGATCATAAAAATCCAAAGAAGCGCCCAAGAAATGTTTTAGGTGTTGATTCTACCGTTAAGAAAAAACCTGGACGTTACTCAAGTAGTTTTAATCTGCACCGTGGGACCCGGCAGGGTTGTCCTTTGAGCCCGCTCCTTTTTGCTATTGCAATCGAACCACTTGCGATTGTCATTCGCGGTAACAAACAGATTCAGGGGATATGGAGAGGAGGAATTGAACATAAGGTATCATTATACTCCGATGACTTACTTTTGTTTGTCGCCAAGCCAGCCACCTCTTTACCGGAGGCACTTTCTGTGTTGGAGGTCTTTAGTCAGTTTTCTGGCTATAAACTTAACCTGAGTAAGAGCGAACTCTTTCCGATTAATAAAGAAGCTCTTAAACTTGATTATACAGCTCTCCCACTCAAAGTGGTGACAGATCATCTGAGTTACCTTGGGGTATGTTTTACCAGAAATTTTAAAAACCTATTTAAATCGAACTTCCTCAAATTATTGGATCAGGCGAAGCAAATATTATCAAAGTGGTGTCCTCTGGCTTTCTCTCTCATAGGTAGAATACATTCAATTAAAATGACAATACTCCCAAAGTTCCTATATCTATTCCAATGTCTCCTCATCTTTCTCCCCAAATCCTTTTTTCAGGCCCTTGACTCTTTAATGATAAATTATATTTGGAATGGTAAACACCCTCGGTTACGGAAAGCTTTTCTTCAAAGACCAAAACAAACAGGTGGAATGGCCCTCCCTAATTTCCAATACTATTACTGGGCTGCTAATATCCGTTCTTTAGTGTATTGGGTGCATTTTCACCTTGACGACTCAGCCCCAGTCTGGGTAACAATGGAGTCCAGCGCTATTAGCCCATTGTCTCTATCTGCCCTCTTAAGCGCCGCACTTCCACTCTCTTCGGCTATTCCCAAAAGTAGTCCCGTGATTAAGCACTCCCTTCGAATTTGGACCCAATTTAGGAAGAATTTTGGAATGCAGAATTTTTCACTTTTCAGCCCAATTGCAGCTAATCATTTGTTTACTCCCTCGACGGTGGATGGTGCATTCAAGATCTGGCATAAAAAATGCTTAAAATGCATCTGTGATTTATTTATTAATGATCTATTTGCTAGTTTTTCTCAATTGACAAAACATTTTGGTATCGAGAAGACTAATTTTTTCCGATTTCTGCAAATCAGGCATTTTACGCAGAAGTTAATTCCCCATTTCCCTTATAAACCGCCAGCCAATTATGTCGATTTGTTTCTTTCTGTAAACCCCACATTAAAAGGCTCAATTTCTGTGTTTTTCAACCTTATTTCGAAGTTGCATAGCCCCTCATTAGCAGCTATAAGAACCCTGTGAGAGCAGGACCTAGGTTCTGCCTTCACAGATCACATGTGGGATTCAGTCCTGGATCGGATACACTCTACCTCCATGTGCGCCCGACATGCTCTTGTGCAATTTAAAGTAGTACATCATATCCACATATCTAAAACTAAATTAGCTCGTACGTTCCCCGATGTAGACCCGACCTGTGATAGCTGTAAGAGCGCACCGGCATCACTCTTTCACATACTGGTTGTGTCCCACCTTGACTGAGTTCTGGACATCAGTTTTTCAAACAATTTCTGAAGTACTTCAGCATCAAATTGAGCCGAAACCTTTCACTGCAATTTTTGGCATCGCTCCCAATTCAGGCTTGCCTAAAGTGAAGCTAAAGGTACTGGCCTTCACCTCTTTACTTGCTCGTAGGGCTATCTTACTTAAATGGAAAGATCCTGCTCCTCCTTCCCACTCATTATTATTATTATAGACATTATGTCATGTATGAATCTGGAGAAAATTTGTTGCACTACCCAGGGATCTGAGACTAAATTTCATAAAATATGGCGCCCCTTCCTAAACTATTTTAAGAAACCGACCACAATAATTGAAGAGTAGCTACCCCCTCCCCTCTTTTATTTGATGTAATTTTATTTCTTTATGTTTTTTTCCATATTGATTGTTTATTTTTGTTTCTTGTAGCGTGTATTTCGTTTATGTCATTTTTAACATTGTGTATTGTTTTTTGTGCTGATTTTTTGATGCAGGATTGTTTGTAGTTGGGTGTGGGGGTGGGATATGGGCGTGGTGTGTTCGGGGGAAGAAAAAAGGGGAAACAACTTAATCATTGTACTGTAATTGCTTCGCAAATCTTTTGTTGAATATAAAAACCTTTGAAAGAAAGAAAGAAAAAACCTGGACATACAGCAAAAGGAATAAAATCCATGCACGATCACGAAGGCATATCTCATGATGCGCCAACAACAGTGTTGTTGTAATTACGCAGAATTCCTCTTGGGACGAGATAATTTATGCACTATAGCTTTAATGATGATTTGAACTTTATATATTTGCCCACATCTTAAATTATTCATCCATAACTCTATGCTTCATTGCCACTCATGCACAGAGATCTTGACAAGGACAACCCAAGAAAAATTCCCATGTTTCATACATATTCACTTGGGAATGTTTATATTCCCAAAACGCCTTTGCATATTTAGAAACACCTGAGGTCTTCACAACTTCTTATGGAGGTCCTCTCGTCACATTAGGTTTTGTGGGACAAGGATTCACGCAACAGCCATTTCAGTGCACAATTCAATACACAAATGGCATTTTCTGCTTGAATTGCCATCCATTCATCTGTTCATTTTTAGCTATTTGGGGCTATTTTGCTTCCATAACATGTTGTCTTTTCATACTAGTATAAATAACAGATCCATAATGAACATTTCAGTGTTTATTTTACTAAACCTTTTCTGTTTGCGTCTGTAAATTTCTTCTATACAACCATCTATAACTAGCCTCGCACCGCCCGCCTATACATACTTCCGCTCAATTTTAGTTTCCTTCTGTAAAAATGAAATGAAGTACGATTGTCTGGTAGGACCAGGCTAATCTATAACGGCCATTATTTAAACATTACTTTTTTTTCAATACTTTGAACAAAACATCTTGTAAAGCACTTACATGAACTAAACCTTTCATATTTTTTCTTAGCACTGTTCTGCAGGTTATAACTTATAACAAAAGGATTTGTGAAGACAAAATCATTCTTTACAATAGCAGCTTATCAAATCTACCTCCCTCCCTCCTTTTCCTTGTAAAAGTAAACTTCATATGTGTTCTCCTTTCCTCCCTTAAGTGCTTTTCTCCTGTTATTTTCAGTCCTTTTCATCACTCATAATTGTTGCCTGCAGATTGTCAACTTGCATGAATTAGCAATTGGGCCAACACGAAGCGGATACGGTCAATTGTTGAACATCCTTGTCAGAGAATGTCGAGGCGGAAAACGTCTGCTGTGCTCTGGCTGTGATTGCTCATCATCGTCACCCCATTCCTCTGAGGAAGAGGAGAGCAGTGCGTAGTTACGGTTCCCACAAAAAAAAAACACAGAAAACAGCCCCTGGCCCGGAGGAAAGGGATTTGGGTGTCTGGAGACAACAGGGGCCATATGGAGGGAGCCAGGGCTGAGATAGCAACGTGCACATGTACAGAATAATGGATGACGTGTCATGTTTCATGTTGCCGAGAAGCCATCAAGAGACTCGGGTTTGGGGAAATAAAAAGGGCTCACACACACAGCAAAGGAGACTGTTGGGCCATTTAGCATTCTTTTTTTCACGTTGGGAGATGGCTTAACAGATAGAAGAAGAGAGTTAGTTGCTTTTTTTTTTTGAGAGTGCTATTTGTAAGTCAGCCTACACACAATAATGATTTGGCTATTATGAGAAGGCTTATATGGGCTATGATATCATAGCAGACACCTTTTACTGTATGACCACCTCTTTCTGAAAATGGTAATTTCTTAAGAATAAAGGAAAAATTGGGGAATTTAGTACAGGCAGATTATAGGCTTACTTCACATTATGTTTTGTTTGAATCTTCCTTAAATAAACAATATGTTCTCAGTTTTGGCCTCCTTGTTTTTTTTAATAATCCTCATTCCTTCTGTTAATAAAATATTTCTGGTTTACCAAAATCTCATATCCCTTAACTACCAAATGGACCCATGTTTTTGAGATATATACGTACAATTAAACTAACCAATTACATATTGAATATTATTTTCAACCCAACATAGGCATACATCCAGCATTCAGGACAAAATGGGTGTTACAAAAGATGAAATCCACTGCTGTCTTAGTCTCTCCAGCCAGAGGGGCCAGCGTACACTTAGCCCCCCACCCCCACTCTTTTCTATCACCCTCTACCTGCATGTGGAATAAGCCTAGCAGCACCTCACCTCTGTTTTTCTCTCCCAGTGTCAGAACTACACTTAAGTGCTGTTTCCGATACCCATGAGTAAGCCCCATAAAAGCTGCCCCATCGCCGCCGCCGCGTTATTGTTTCTCGCAGATGATTGATTGATGGATGAGGGCTGACACTTCAATGAAGCCATTTTCACTGGCATCTCTATCCGATGATGTGCAGCGTATATTTTCCATCGTACGCCTCATTGCCCGCCTGTGTCATTCCTTGGAACTTCATTTACACCCTGTTCCCTGAAGGACCTTTTTTAGACCCATCTCCCTTTCTCTCTCTCTCTCTCCCCCTCTCTTTTTATCTCCTTCTCTTCTTTCCATGCCATAAAATAATGCTATTTCTTGTCGACTGACTCCAGAGAGGGGCCCGGGATCATTTGCTGGGAATGATAAAAACCAAAGGCATGGACGGGGTTATTTACAGGAGGTGTATAACATTGACAGGGTCCCACTGTTCTGGGATTTTTTTCACCGTGAGATGCCAACTCCAAGCTGAACTGCAAAAAGTCAAAATATTATCCGAGTATTGGGTCGAATTTCTAGGAAAAATATCTCATGACACTTACAGGTGTTGTCAGTGATGATTGAGAATGCTTGTTGTCAAAATCACCGTCAAATCACGATCCAAAATCCAGTGTTAATACACAGCCTAGGCTCTGTAAACGGGCATGTTCCTATCATGGGACACATTGTTCATGTACCAGTTTACAAAGCATAGGCTGTGTAAACTCTAAATTACTACTTAAAAAAAAACAATCATTTACTTTTTATCTGCATGAGCCATATATGTAGGAACCTTCCAGCATTGCGACAATTCAACCCTAGATGTTGCCAAAAAAGCTGAAAAAAAAAACATATTAAAGTATATTAGTTCAATGACAGTGTGATTGAGGTGCCTTCTCTTCCACAATCGCCTGTTTTTGCTCATATGGGGAGCAGATGGTAAGCAGGCATCAGTGCAGGCAGGCAGGCTTTCTGGGATGACAGCCATGAGATTTCCCCTCAGGTGCCATTGGAACCCCTTTAGAAGGCGAGAGTGATTGCTAGGACATGGCACCTCCTAAGCAACTGTTTTTTCCCCCGTCTTACAGTTCCCATCAGCGAGCTACAGTGCAGTAAATATACACTTACAATGTCAACCAAGAAGGCTCACTTTCCTATTGCAGCTTGGATCATACATGCAATACAGTATATGTGTTAGAAATAATAGGATGATTTTCAAGACAGTCAGTATATATTCGATTTACTAGAATAAATCATTGATTCAAGATTCAATTCAAGATTACTTTATTTTGTCCCGAAGGAGATTTGTCTTAGACGTACAGACTGCTGCATAACACATAACACAAGACAGTAGAAAAATAGAATACTATATAGAAAAATACAGTGCCTAGCACACAAGTGCTGACAGTGCAATTGTTTTGCTTCAAATTAAAGGGGCAGTGTGTAGCATGGTGTTTTAGCAACATCTAGTGGTGAGGTTCTAGATTGCACCTCTCCCTTGCTAACTTATGAATATGAAATCAAGCTGTTTTAAATTGTTTTGACATGTATTCCCTAAATGAAGCAGTCACCAAATATTATTTTCAAATTTTCTTTTGCAATATGTTAAAAGTTTTTTTGTTGATGTATCAATACGCTGTCGTTTTGTTGTTGGGTATGAATTTAGATCCTATACAGAAATATCTGGATTATGATTTGTTCATCTACATTCACCGGTTAATAATTACTAATGTGTAAACTTTCTTGTTAAGTATTTATTACCCTGAAACAGGCGCTAAGAGTAAACCATAATTTTTAGACAAATTCCTGAATAACCAATTGTAGGACATTTATAATACATTGACTAAAACTAAATGAGTTTATTGATGTTTAAAAGGATTGTCTAACATGCCTATTTCTATACAATCGAAACAATGGTACACAAAGGGACCAGTTGTAAATGCGTCACAGAATGAGTTATAGGGAATAAGAAATACATTAACGAACCCTTTAAAATGTCCTTTTATTTGTTTACAACTGCATTACACTGTGCTAGACACCATTCCTTCTGCCAATAAATCCTAAATAGGGCGAGTTAATTCACTCTCCGGTCTGTAGATGTGATTACAAGGACAAAGAGTCGGGCTCCAAGTTTAAACAGCGCTGCCTGTAGGTCATATTAAGTGATGTGAATGTGATATATTTTGAGCCACCGCTTTCCGTGTGAAATGAATTCAAAGCATCTGCCTTTCAGCACCTTGAGAGAGATGGAAACGTAGCCCGTGGTGGACCGAGGGGGTAAATGAGAGGACATAATGCACAGTTGAACACATGAGGCATTTTCTGTATAGCTGTGTATATCTGTCATCAGTCAATTAATGTGTGTGTTTTTGAGTCTCGGTGTGTGTCTCTGAGTGTGTGTGTGTGTGTGTGTAAGTATGTTTGTGTCTGTCTATTTATGTGCGTGTGTATGTGTGTGCATGCGTCTGTGTGTATGTATGTCTGTCTATTAATGTGTGTGTGTGAGTGTGTGTCCGTGCCTTTTTGTGTGTGTGTGTGTGGTTGTGTGTGTGTGTGTGTGGGCTCGGGTGTACTTGACCTTGGCTGCGGTCGGACATTTTGGTTCATCAGGAAAGATGATTGTTTCCTTTAAAAGATATTAGGAGGACTGTGTCTAAAGGAAACTGACATGGCTCCCTGCATCCCTGATGGTTTCCACTCCATTTCTTTTATGGTCACTCAATAGGTAAAGGGAATAGTGTCCCACCACAGTATTTATACATTAGGCGAGGCCCCCCATCCCATCTCCAGAAAGACAAGAGAGAGGAGCTATGATTGGCCCCAGAGTGTCATTCGTCCCGTGTCTACATCGGCTTGTCACCCTTTATCAATAATCACCTTGGAGACGGTGCTGCTCCTGTTGGAAGGGAGATTGACCTCTGTGGTGATGGGGGTGCACTGGGGGTGGTCATCCGTTACCACAACCCCACACCACACCATGTGGGATATCCGTTTACGGGGACTGCAAGAGGGGCCACCTTATAGAGCGTTTCCACTATAGTACCAGTGCAGCTCGGCTCTACTCTACTCTGCTCTAATCTAATCTACTCTACTCTTTTTTGGTTTTGCACTATGTAAAAGTACCAAACGAGTAGGTTCCAGGTACTGAATGGTCATTGGTCAGACTAGCATTATCAATAGGCAGCACCCTATCCTGCATGACAAGCAGCCTACTGTTGCAGTCGCAGTGTTCAGGCTTGCTTACTATATCTCCAATTTTTGTCATACTTTTCTTTCAAACATGCCAAATGTGGATGCTATCATTGGTACATTCTTGTACTGGAAAACGACCCCCAGAAAAGTACCCGGTACCTAAGGTGAGTAGAGTAGAGTAGAGTAGAGTAGAGCAGGTACCATGTAATGCATAGCGCCATTATAGCCCAAGCGGGACCAAATACAGAAGGTGCCCTCCTTGTCCTGTCAACTCCTCAGGTAAAACAAATGTCAGATCCGTCACTGATCCTAACATGGTAAGAAGGAAGAGGACAAACAGTGTCCCCTTTCAAATAAGAACAAATGAAAAAAGTATAAAGTGGGGATGCTCGGGGGCCTGTATTTTTTACTCTTTTAAATGCATTCCTTAAAGCCATTATCTGATTGCAAGTACATTTACATTTGATCACATTGTTATTCTATGTGGCGGTGTAACGAAAAACAACAACATCCCAACCAACATGCGATTGAATGAGCGGCTAGATCTTGGTAAAGGAGGGGCGAGGAAGTTACGCACCCATCCCGCAAAGCAATAGCCCTCCGCGGCTAATCCGATGTGACACTGAATACTACACACAGAGAAACAAGTAACCTCAAATTGGGTTATTCCTCCTACCTGCCAGTAATCCAGTTGATAAGCACTATACATGTAGATTTCTGGGGAGCAGAGAAATCAGATTACCCCGAGCTGAACTGGGAATTTCGGGTCTAAATTGGCTGTTGTTGCTCGGGTCTCTCAATTCTATCAGGATGAATGAGGGGAAATAAATGATTTGACTTTGCACCAGGATAAATTGTCTGCACAAGGAGCACACGTAGAATAAAGAAAAGAAAACGCTACTAGGGTTATTGAGCGCACACGAGAGGCACCACATGGTTACATTTAATGCAAAAAATACAAGTTTAAGTCAATATCGTCGGATGACTGATGTCAAGTTGTCTCCCTGATATTTAGGAACGATCATTTGAAAAGCAAAAAATATGAGATTTCTCAACTTTTATATTTTAGCAAAAGGAAAGCGGCTAAGAATCATGAATTTTTTTTTAATAAACTACAATTTAGACTTCAATTGAACAACAAAGACCAATCTGGCATCACGACCAACCAGAGAGGTGTGTCATAAAGGTGACTTAAAGCAGAACTTATTGGTAAAAGCATGTCTTGAATTAACCTCACAAACCCGCCCAGGAATAATCTGTTTCATAAAGCCAACCCCAAACCAAAAGCTGATGAGATCAGACTAATGTAAGCCTGGTTTAACAAGATTTAGACTACAGTGATTGTAGCTCTGTGAGGCAACAATTCTTGTCCCACTGTATGAATTTTCTTAAAAACTAAGGCTGTATAACCAAGGTTACCCTATCTTTGCTGGCTATCTTGCTGTATGATGAACACTATCATAACCAAACATACTGTATGTATTGCGGTATATATAATTTATTTATTTTCATAAGGCCACAATCGCGAACAAAATGTATTTAACATGCAAATTTTGCACTATATCATTTAAAGTAATAGGCATCTAGAAACGCAGGCCCTCAATTAATAGATGTTAAATTCTAACCTTTTCTTATGTGTTTATTTGTTAGTAAATAGTAACGTAATGTAATAGTCATGGTGCACTTAAAGCTATGAGAACCCTGTTTAGCCAGAATGTATTTTTTAATTCAACCATTTCTGTGTCTCCTGCTTCTTGCATGGGGAACATCTCAGCATGATTCATGTCCTAAACAGTGTATTTCTTGCATTGCAAATAGCCAGAGTCCCATCCCTTCTCCCTCTCCTGTTTTTTTGGTATATTTTCTAAGATGACACATGAATCCCCCCGGTGGCCCTGGGAAATCAGACAACCCAGGTGCAAACACTAATATCCTCCCCCAGTATCCAAACATTTCCTTTAAAACTAACTGGCATGTTGGGGCCCATAAATTACAAAAAAACGGGAACGCTGCTCAAGATGTCTGGCTTCCAATAAGCAGCCCCACGTACCCAGAGCAATAAACTTTGACATTGCTGCTTGAAAAATGCCTGCCCTTTTTTCATTGTCAAGAGTTACAAATTGATGAAATGAGTTCATCGATGTACCCTGGTCATTATCTCTCCAGTGGCACTTTGTTTTACAGACAGTGGGGAGGTGGAGAGGGGTGGAGGGGGGGAGAAAAAAGGGGACATCGCAGATTAGGAGGACCGGGCCAACGGTTTATCAAACACAATCTAATATCATCCATAAGATGTGGAATCCGGAAATCAATACTTCATTACTAAATTGTTAGCGGGGGGATGAAGAGTAATTGTGTAAGTTCATAGACGTGTCTCGGCGGACCGGGTGCCATAGGAAGTTCAATGTCACCCGGGAAGTGATAAGTAAAGGCACTGATGGGAAGAAACATTTCTGTAATGGCGGGTTGCTAGAGGGGGGGGGGGGAGTGGCCTGAGCACGGAACAGACAATAGACACTGGTTTCACCATTGATTGGCTCGGCTATAAAGATGGAATGGTTTTAAGAGCCAGAGAGAGAGAGAAACGAGAAGTAGTGTGGGTGATTGTATGTGTGAGTGTGTATGTGTGAGTGTGTAGGTGCTCGAGCTGTGGTGTCTGTATGTGAGTGTATGTGTGTGTGCACACGTGTCTGTAGGTGTGTGTGTGTGTGTGTGTGCATTTGTGTGTGTGTTTCTGAGTGCATGTGTGTATGTGTTTGAGTGTGTGCGTGTATTTGTATGCATATATATGTGTGTGTGTGTGTGTCTGTGTGTGTGTGTGTACGCATGTGTATATATACGTGTGTGTTTGTGTGTGCGTGTGTGTACTGTATGTATACGTGTGTGTGTGTGTGTCTGTTTCCGTGTGTGTGTGTCTGTGTACGTGTGTGTGTGTGTGTGTGTGTGTGTGTGTGTGTGTGTGAGGGAAAAAAGACACCACCACCTTCTGAATTTACCCTTGTCTTGTCACCAGGTTCTTTTTTGAGCATTGCGTAAAGTCAAGTCGTTCTCTTCTTCTGTGGTCACTCACTCCGATCAATCGTCCCGGTACATTTGCATCCTGACATCCTGAGATAAGTGCAATGATAAAACAGTTCCCCTCTCTCTCTCTCTCTCTGTCTCTCTGTCTCCGCAAAAAATGGGAGGACCGCCTGATGACACCACGGCCATTACCGTTGGCTTGAAGCTTTGTCTTTGAAACGGCTTTGTGTTAATGAACGTTAATAAATAACCTGGGATGATTCGTCTTAGTCATCCCTGCGTGTTAGCCTACTGTAATGTTGACATTGTTGTACCTGCAGTTCTATCCGTTTGGTATTCAAAAAGTGTGTGTGTTGACTGAAATACTGAAAAGAAAATTCGCCGATATGAAAAAAAATTGACCTGTGTTGTAATTGGGCTCATGTTCACAATGCAACAGTTAAAGGTAGAGTGAGTGATTCTGGAGAATGCTTGTGGTCAAAATAATTGTTTCGTCAAAATGTGTTAATATCTCCTTGCCATCCCCTACATGTCCGTACTGTGTGTGATCTGAAAAAAAATCTGGTCTTTATACATAGCCTAGGCTCTATAAACTGGTATGCTAACAAAGGGTATGTTGTTACGGCCGGCCATACCAGGCTCGTTAACCGGCCTGTAAACATGAAATAAACCCAGACAAAACCAAGAACCAACGTTTAAACCATAAGGTAATTTATTAAAGCAATCCCTAAAACGTACGTCAACCGGAGGACTGTAAAAGAAAAGGAAAACGGGAGGAAGCCTGGGACAGCCACAGTTGGACCGCGTTATTGCCCAACTAACAGCCCCCCATTAACTAAATCATAATACAGAAAGCAGCAGCAGCATAGTGCAGGTCAGCAGCCCAAAGCAGCTCGCGTGGAGTCAGAGACCCGGCACAGGCCACGCCTTACAGCTCCGCCGGAGCACCTGCCCCCTAATCAGGACACCTGCGAGAGAGAGAGTGAAGGAGGGAACAGGAGGAGATAAAACAAGACGGGAGCCGTAACATATGTAAACAAAGGGGGGGGGGGGGGGCAACCATAGCGAAGAACATACCAATTTACATGTATACATGCTATGTATTTTTCAGCGCGCGCACACACACACACACACACACACACACACACACACAGGTAGCAGATCCTGAGGAGACGTTCACTTATTCTGACTAAAAGTGATTTCGACAACATGCATTCTCCAGAATCGCTGACTCCACCTTTAATAAATATCTCTGATGATTGGTCTTAGTCATGGCTGCCCTGTAATGTTTACAGTGCTGTATACATGCAGTTAACTGTTCTGTGTGTGATCTCTGCAGAGCCCCTCAAGCTCCTGTTGTTGTTGCAGTGTGTGTGAGGTCACATCAGTGCAGCGAGCGCGTCACCTCTGTGAGGCCTCAGCCCTCTAAAAGCTTGTGTCTGTCTGGACTTTTCCTCTTGACCCGGTCCCCTGCCTCCACCGTGCTCAGCCAGGCAAATCAGAGTGCCTTCAATTTTCTACATTCACACAAGCCAAAAAAAAACTGCAGCGTGTGTGTGTGTGTGTGTGTGTGTGTGTGTGGAGAGCCGGTGGGGACACGAAAAAGGGGCACAGTGCAGCTTAAAGTAGAATAGACCACTTTTATATTTTGTATTTTAGTGAAAGAAATAAAAAAGTTATTCAGGTAGGGAGAGGTTTTCTTTTGGAAATACTTTTGGGATTTTTTATAGTCCTTTGTTCATTTTTGGGACAAACTAAACACTGACTGATCACATTTTAAGTTTGATATGTCTATCTTGTTAGCTATAACAACAGACATGGAGCAACATTAGCCGTTATTTGAAGTCATGTTTGTGCCCATAATCACCAATATTGTCCCTGTTTCATCTCTGGTTTTTGCTCTCTGCAAATTCCTCAGGGATATATCTGTTTTCTTAAGCTGCTAAATGCTCCTCTGTGTTCATAAGCTAACGCTAACTGTTGTTTGGAAGTGTACAGAGCAGTTGAAACGCTGAGGATAATATGATACAAGTTATGGGCTGGGAAACCAAAACAATGATTTGAAAGATGCATACACTATGTAAAACTGAAGGGAAGTGTTATCCTGGTGAGACACGCCTGACCTTGTGAGCTTCCCATTCGTTTCTCTCCCTCAGATCAGTACGGCGTTTTTCCAATCTCCGTGGGGAGGAGCCTGGCCCCGTCCGTTAGTGGAAGGCAGCCCTTGATTGGTTCATGTAGTCGTCAATCTAGCCTCCACTCAGAACGGGCTCTCCGCACTTTCACTCTGTTAGTGGAAGTCAGCCCCCTGATTGGTTCATGTAGTCAACATGAATAGATGATCATGCTCATGAGATATGGCTTGTCTCACAAGGCTATAGACTGGCGACTACATGAACCAAACAGAAGCTGCCTTCTACTATAAAGGACGAACGTTAGCTCAAAACGCAGGGCTCTGATTGGCCCGGGCATTTTTTTTTACCAGACTCCTCCCCACAGGCATTGGAGTTAGGCCGGATTGGCAGGAGAGAATCTAGGTTTGTCTATACAAACCTCTCTTCTTATCATATTCATTGTTGATATAAAAAATAATGATTGCCTTGATTAAAGGCTAGATAAAAGGCTATAAGGTAGTTAGAGGGAGTAAAGCTCAACATTTTCAAAGCAAGTCCTTGAGTACATTCCCACCTCTTTCATCTAAAGGTGTGTGCAAACATCCACCACTGCAAATTCTCCAGATGAAGTGTTTTTCTAATTAACGGAACAAAAAAAAACACGCTTACACATCAAAAAACTAGCGGGCGGGAGTGATATAACAAGATGCTATTCTCATTTCGTAACACGTTATAGCTACTGCTCCATTAAAGAAAAAACCTTTCCATGTTGTTGACAAGAGATAAACATTTTATTTTTTATTTATTTATTTTATCGCGGTTGCTCTGACGTCAGTTGAAGTGGTTGTGAAGTGGGGCTTCTGACAGGGGCCGTTTGCTAATGATTTTTGAGCAGCCCCCAACTGAGTCCTAAATGTCTCGCAATATCCATAAACAACTCTATACTGTCCAATTAGGCAGACAGAGATGTACCGCGCTGTCAGACAGATTTGCATGGCTAAGCACCTGAGATCCCGCGGATGATGAGGGGGATGGTTCACCGGCCAGCCAGAGAATGTGCACAATGGATGACTTTCATTACGGCATTACCGCTTTACACACACACACACACACACACACACACACACACACACACACACACACACACACACACACACACACACACACACACACACACACACACACACACACACACACACACACACACACACACACACACACAAAATTACTGCCTGGATTAATTGATCATCGTACCTTTTCTTTCTTTCTTTCTTCCTCCCGGGCGCCAGAGCTATGGAGTGATTGCGTGTAGCCTATTTTCTCCCTATTCTGTATAGCAACTAGCCAACTATACACGACCCGCTGCTTCCATTGCTTCTGCTCTACAAGCTCCTATCCCAGGTTTAGAGCTAGAAAGATCTCAGTCCGAGGGCACATTGTGAAAAGGGAGAGGGGGGGGGGTTTTGTTAGAGAAATATCTCTTCAAAACATAATAAAAAATGTATGTTTTTCTTTTTTATACATATGATTTTCATGTCATTTTTTGATAACTGTTACTATTAATTCATTTTCTCTTCATGATATACTCGAACACAAGGATATCTAAATGTATGTTGTCATGTCTTGCTTTGCACTGGGTGGGTGTGGGGTGGGATGTCAAAAACACCATTGTCGGTGATGGCCAAAAAAAAAAGAACAAAAAAACAAAAACAAGATCTCTTCATAAAAAATATTCTGAGGGGACATTTTGAAAAAGGGAGGGAGAAAGAGGGAGATGGGTTGGGTTGGGTTTATGTCAGAGTAAAAAAAAACATGCCCTGCGTTCCAATTCCCATACTTCCCTACTATTTAGTATACCAAAAAAAGATTTAGGATGTCCCAATACATGCACGTCAATTGTAGTATGCTGAAAATACATAAATGCCCCCACTAACTCCAATAGCATTTTGGAGTATTCGTCTTTATTCTTGACATTTCTAAACATAATGAAAAAAAAAAACTTCCTTATCTGATTTTTTAAAAACTATTCTGTACTTTAGTATGTGGTGTAGTAAAAATAAAGAGTATGTGATTTGGAACACAGGGTTGTCTGCCTGCCTGCCTGGCCACCACTGCGAGGAACGGCCATTTGCAGGAAAAGCATACATTGGGAATAATTAGAATTTATGTACGCTCGTCAATCCCGCCCCTCGTCCCATGCTGTAAGAGCCATCAGTGGTCAGAAAGGTTCACCCGAGCATGACTCATCCGCCGAGTGCGTTTGATCACAATGAATTATGCCCTTTAGATTCATTATGGCACTTTATTTCTCCTCTCTGTCCTCCTCCCTTGTCCGCTCAGCGCCGCGGAAAATGAAATGTACAAGACAGGGTACATATTTTATTGTATGCACGCTGTCATGCACGCACAGTTAGGGATAAGAGGTGGGCAGTGGTTGATTTAGCCTAGCTTATACACCCCCCAATATAACACACTCCACTAAACACCTTTATGTATGAGAGGAAAGTGCAAAAAAACAACTCACAATAGATATAGATAGTACAGAGTGTTTGTCATCCTAGCGAATAGGCCAGAATACCACGGCATATGCAATTTTAATTTTGTGTAATATTGCTCACTTTTTTATTGATTTATTTACTGACTTTTATTGTTTGTCCATCTTATTGTTTGTCAATTGTACTGCCTGTTGACTGACTACATGAGCTACTGGATACCCGATTGGAGTATCTATCTATCTATCTATCTATCTATCTATCTATCTATCTATCTATCTATCTATCTATCTATCTATCTATCTATCTATCTATCTATCTATCGGGGAACAATTTGGTGGGGCCATCTTGCAGATAATTTGGAAAAATGCACAACCGGAAGACTTCAAAATGCGGCATCGTGAAACCACTTAAATATGACAAAAATCTAATTGAACTCACGCTGTTTGGTGTACAGGACTATGACAAGTGCTAATGGGATCATTTAAGATCATTTAAAATACAAACGAGTCTTTGGCTTCCCGTTCATTAATTACCGCTAATTATACGACAAACAGCCATAGCGTTGTCGGGGCGGTGCATCGTGCTGTCTGCGAGTTGGGAAAACATCAGGATGTCCCAGACACTGGCTCAAAGATTAATAAACATTACTGTGCTTAAAGAAAACACAGTTTAAAGTTGGAGTGAGCGATTCTGGAGAATGGTTGTTTTCTGTGAACGTGTATGTTAATAAAGGGGCACACCGTAAGCTAGCAACATTCCCGGTTACTATTAACACTGGATTTATTTTTCAGCCAAACGCAGTATGGACAGGTAGCCGACTCAGGTAGCTTTTAGAACAAAAATTGGCATGTCCAAAATTATTCATACCCTTCTCAATAGTCAATAGAAAAGCCTTTTTCTCAGCCAAACTCAGTACAGACAGGTAGCGGACTGTGAGGAGATATTCACTGATTTTGACAACATGCATTCTCCAGAATCGCTGACTCGACCTTTAACTAATCCTACTGAACCACATTTTGACTTCATGTTTTTTTTCTTTCTATTTTGTCCGTCTTCCTTACAACCTGCTTGTAGTAATTTATTTTGATAATATAAAACACTTCCTCTCAGGTATACCGGCAATTCACAACTGTCCATTTCCTAAATCCAGTCAAATACAGTCAGATTTCTATGAGGATATAGTCCACCACAACATCATTTTCCAGTGAGCAGATTGCATCAACTCATTTCTGCATTTTTAATTGTTTTTTTTACCCTCTTATACTCTATGTCTCTTCCACGGCCTCATTTCCCCCTCCAGGGAGAGAGCCCAGTCCAAACAGAAAGGTTAGTAATCTCTGATGCAAGGAAGCTGCTAGATTTCAAATCATGTCAAGTCTTTCTGTGTTAGCGTTTTCTTGCCTGGTTAATTATGTAGTTACCTTGCCTCTTTCATTTATGCATGCTAACATTACCTATCCACATTTGAAAAGAAAAAAAGGGTAAAAAAAGAAGAGATATCTGAAATAATTACCTCTATACCAAGTGGTCAATCTCTTTTTAACTGTTGTTCCCTGCCTTGCGTTCAAGGGCTTCATCAGTAATCAAGGGTTAATTTCACACCTCAGTGGATTGCCTGTCCTTAATCTCTATTCATTGTAATTAAATCTGTCCAATAAAGTGAGCCCCTTTTTCCTCTTTGTTCTCGCCAATCTCCTACTCCTTTTTTTTATTGTTTTACACCCATCACATCTCATGGTCTGAACTACAGGCCATCCGGCTTCGCTTGACAGGCAGAATCTATCCCTAAAATTAAAACATTCCTAACCGAGATTGTAATAGGGAAAACGAGTGTGTGTGTGTATGTGTGTGTCTACTTGTACAGGGATCTTTATGAGGACCAGTTTAAGCTTTTAGCCATCGGAGTGAGGACATTTTGCCCACTCCTCACTTCTTCATAGGGCTGTTTGTGGATTAAGACTTGGTTTTAAAGCTCCCATATTATACACTTTTCGGTTCTATTATACACCATACTATATGGTCTTAGTGGTCCATAATACGTTTTTCTTTAATTGTTTGCTGAAAAAAAATTTCAGATAATTTATTGTACTATGCTGATGTTCAGCTAATCTCACAATGGCCTATTTTTTAAAAAGAGCTGCAGCTCCCCTCGTAAATATACAATCTTTGAGCTCCCCCCGCCCCCTGTCCGGAAGCGAAGCCAGATACGCCTCGCCCTCTGTCTGTCAGGGCCGTGGACCAATAAGAAATAGGGGTGTGGGCTGCACAGTGGAAGCTTCTGGCTTTCCAGTTTGTGAGGTCAGAAACAAGGAGAATTCTGACTTGAGTATATTGGGGGGGAGGGGTGGGGGTTTCAGAAAGGGGGAGAGTGAGAAAAGGAGAGATTGTTATTTTTTTTTATATTTTGGCAGTCTCTCGGCACACCGTGGACTCATGGATATGTTAGAACACATTTAAAAAGTGCATTTAGCATAATATGTGACCTTTAAGGTTCAGGTATGAATGAGGTTTAGGTTAGGGTTAGTTTGAGGGTTGGGATTGAGGCAATTAGTTGTGATGGTTAAGGTTAGTGTAAGGGGCTCAGGAGTGCATTAAGTCAATGAGTGTCCTCACAAAGCTGTGTGTGTGTGTGTGTGTTTTTCTCTCATTTCAGCAGAACGGAATGTGAAGATCTGACCCTGTCACTCAGACCTCTTGACAAGTTTAATCACGGTGTGCCCTCTGCAAAATCACGGCTAAATAGGAATGCAAATAATAGAGCGCCGGGGCCTCTTATAAATGGTAATCAAGAGGACTAATCAACTGACAGGTCCTCAGATCTGGCTTGCTCAAGGAGTCACTCAAATATCTTTTCTTTTTCTTTTTTTTAAAACCCTAAAACAAAAAGCAACGTTTTTAAATTGCGTTTTTTAATTGCGACTATTTAGCTATTGGGCTATTTAGCGTCTATAACATGTATTCTTTCATACTACTGTAGACTGAATCAAAGGTCCAAAATTAGCATTTCATTTTTTATTTCACTATTGACTTTACCTAGTCTTTTTGCATCTGTATATTTCTCCTATACAACCATATTACATGGCCATTATATCTAAAATTTTTTTTCTTCCAATGCCTGTAAGGCTTTATTAATGCCTGTTTTTTATGTTGTCTTATATGGAATTTGTTCAGTGGAAATGTAGGGCAAAAAGGTTAGATTCAAGCCATGTAAAGGGTATATCTTTTCGTTTCAAGTGAGACCAGCCAGCCATTTCTGAACGATGTAAATGAGTCTTGCCAATCCACTTCCTTTGTGATCCGCCACAAAAGTCAAGGGCTCCGCGAAGACTTTGAAATGTTGATTCGGCCGAGTGTGGTGACTTCCCTTTAAAAAAATACAACTGATCTGAAGTTTCATGTGCGCTTGAAACTTGTGAAGGTTGCCTCTCTCTCTCTCTCTCTCTCTCTCTCTCTCTCCCCCTCTCTCCCTCTCTCTCTCTCTCTCTCTCTCGCTCTCTCTCTCTCTCTCCCCCCCCCAATTGTCAGATATGTCAAAGCTAAGACTGCATCAAAAATCTTTTTTTTTTTTTTGTCCATAAGATCAGAAAGGTGGTTAAAATATACTTTGCCACTGGTCTATCAGGCTGAATCCATCTATATTTAAAGCAACTGGAAACCGGGTCTGACATAGTACAATATCAATATATGCCACTAAAGTTGGGTGTCTCAATAAGCTTTTAAAAAAATCTGACTGAAATTAAATGTTCATAAATATTATACAACTTAGTTAAAAAAAAACAGTTTTTGAACTGTCTAGACCATTTGACAGGAATGTGTGGGCGTGACTGCATGTATCATGGCAACAGTCATTGTTTTTATAGAACGTTCGGGCAGAAAACTGCCGTGATTGCTTCAAAATACCAGTGTAAAAAGAACCAGAGCATAGCCCGCCTTATCTAAACCGCATATCTGTAAAGTTCATCAAACTTAAATGACAATATCTTTAGGTTTGATTGATAAATATGCCCCACATTTTTTCAGATACTTACTATCATGCAACTAACTCTCCAAATGACATAGAAGAATTTTGTGGATTTGGGTTTACAGGGGGCTTTAAGTCATGCAAACAAACACAAGTAATCACTTAACATCCCATCTTTTATTTGCGCAAACACAATTCAAAATGGGATCCAAACCCAGATATATTCTTTGTGAAACACTACTGCTGCTTTGTGTTCCTACGTCTATAATTTCATTTATTTAGCAAAGTCAACCTTACATTCCGACGCGAGGGGTAAATTGGATTTGCCTCGCCATAATTACCCATGATTTTTCTAGATGCTTTGGTTTGTCGCTGGGAATAAAAGGGGTTATACGGCACGTCAGCCAGATCTAACGTTTTAAAGACTTACACTATGTGCGCTCGCTAATGATGGTTTACAGGCCAATTCTCTGGGGGCAGTCTGAGTGCTTCCAAGATATCACGTCTTCACAGGCAATCCACATAACTTAGTCTGGCAACGCCAAAGGGAAGCTTTAAAAGACAATCCAAAAGAACTGACTTACAGATCTGTCCGAAAATGGCAACCCGTGTATAAATCTGCGCAAAACAAAACATTAAAAAAATCCTATTTCTCTCTCTCTCACCTTCTCTGTACTGCTGCGTTGGATCGTTTTTCTAAATTGGAGAAAATTAAACACTAATGGGGATTTGAGGCACCACTGTAAATCCAGCAATGCCTTTGATTTCTTTCTTTTGTCATGTAGCAGCCAGTAATATAACAGCCGCGATAATGTAATAACTGCCAATATCGTTATAATTATTGAATTTTTAATGTAACAAATGCTGATAATGCAGTCATGTTTTGTTTAGAGGGGAAGCGCACATTTTTAAGGCTATTTTACAGTTATTGGCAGTCATTACATTATCGGCGTTTATTACATTATTGGCTGCTCTTTGTATTCGCTAAAATATCTCCGCCGAGGTACATCAGTAGGTCATATAACATGAACCAAAAAAATAAAGTAGCTATACCATGAACCAAACTCATCAGTGAGTTGGAGTATAGTTCAGTAACATTCTGGCTCCACACACACACACACACACACACACACACACACACACACACACACACACACACACACACACACACACACACACACACACACACACACACACACACACACACACACACACACACACACACACACACACACACACACACACACACACACACACACAGGAAGATCAACAGCCAAACAATGGAGCAGCCCAGCCCAGACATCATTAGAGGCTTCTTAACACCTCACAAGACACAGACAGACTGACATCCAGCCAATTTGCCCATGAGCTGAGAAAGCTACTAGTATAGTGTGCAACCTCACTATATGGACTAATGATGGTCCAAGCCTGTCTGTGGGCCCCTCACCGGCCTGTTTGATCAAGGTACACTAGAAATACAGCGTGACACTGAGTTCACTATACATTCAGCAGTATTTACCTGCTTGAATCTTATCATGGCATTGACAGGCGATCAACCTAACTGTTATTTAAGTTGACGTGTATCAGCTTTACAATACAGCGCCTGTCACCTGTCTGTTCGCTTCATCTATGATGGAATGTGTACTAAAATTAAGAGCGCGAGAGATGGTTGGAAATAGCCATAAATATGTCTATAAACAAACAGGCACGCTGATGTGTTTAATGTGCTGAATATTCTACATAGGACGCTTCAAGCAAACAATACAAGTGTGCTTTTATTATTTGTTTGGGCAACTTTTGGGTTCATTTTGAGTGGAAACAAATAGCAGAGAATCGAGAAGACCATCTACCCCCAAAAACTTGCAGACAGCTGGATGGATGGTATGCGGGGCGGAATATAAGGGCAGGGAATGATGCACAGTATTTATAGCATCCCGGATAACACTGTTGTGGGTTGTTTTTTTTTGGGAAAGAAAATTGACAGGGCCCCAACCTAATGATGCTCCTCAAAGTGGCATGGGATGCAAGACGAGTGGACCTCTTCAAATGGGAGGCCAATCCCTTGCTGACACAGGGGATAATAGCCCAGCGTTGAGCCCCATTGTCTGCATGGGCCACCCCACACCATGGCATTTTGGGAACCGAGCCTAGTGCCCCTGGACAAATGATGTGCACTCTGCCAGGGGAATGTCAGCCCGTCACGTTTGGCCGTCACTCCGTTCACATGAGAGATAATGGCAGAGGTTACTTTCTCTTAACCCCATGAGTTTATGAATAATTAGCCCTGTATAGCAACACATATAGAACTATTTTTAATGGTATCATGTCATGTCATTGTATCCACATCTATGTATCTTTCTAGCTATCTATGCATCCATCCATCCATCTATCTATCTATCTATCTATCTCCGATCATTTGGAGTGGTCTTTAATTTTTTCTATTATGTACTGTAGTTATAGGTTCAGGTTAGGTCAAAATCATGGTCGCCAATCACTTCAATTATAGGACACAATGTTTGCTACTTTACTTACATTTGACTGAAACCACTATCTTTCACCAACCTAAACCTAAGGGCCCAAGACAAAGGACTTATGTGAACCCTGGTTAGTTTTTGTGCTCCTGTAATCCACATTTATAAGTTCCTTATGACAAAAATAGAGCACTTCCCTTACTCAAAAAACAACAACAATGCACTTGAGGATAATTCAGACAGCAAGTACATTTCCCCTCAACAACTTCACTTAGAAAAACAAATCAGTCCTACTTAAAGTAAGTGTTTATGAAAGAAACAGGTTACACCCCTGTCAAAAAAACTGAAAAGCACCCATGGCCATTTTTCAGGCACTTTTTTTGTCCCTAAAATACAAGTTAATTAGTTTATTTCTTAATGTTTTTCTTCAGTCAAATAACTGTCAGGTGTCAGTACGGGATCATGAAGTAAAAATAACATCAATCATGCTTCATCCTGCACAGCACAACCGAATCTGGTGACAACTGATGAACAGTTATTAAAGATTAACCTTGTCAAAATATCTAATTATCAAACTTCAATCTATCTACACCTCTACATAGCCTATGGCCTGTTTGTGTGTAGAGGAAGTCGCTGTTTGCATTATGATAAGAATAACCGCCCGGATAACTTTGATGATGAAGAAAGACTGAATGCGATGACTGAGAAGAAATGATTTGACATTCATGACAAATTGTCTCAGTTAATGAAAGAGAAAAAACTGAACAAATATTACTTCAAAAATATAGATTATGTTTCTATCACCATAATAAGCTCTTGTTTGTTTAGATCTAACTATCTATCTATCAATGGTACATAACTGTATATAAGTTAAGTTGCTCACAACATGTAGAAAATGACTATTTTACTCATGCACTTACATTAATTAAATAATATAACATACTGTATTTTCCCAATAGTTTTCTATGTTCTATGTGATCAAATCTGAATAAATATCTGTCTATCCATCCATCCATCCATCCATCCATTGCTCTAATGCTAAAACTGTCAACCTCATATGCAATATCTATCTATCTATCTATCTATCTATCTATCCATCCACCCATCCACCCATCCATATCCACACCCCTAGATCTGTGTTATAATTGCGAGTAAACAAAAGAAACCTTCCCTCCATCCAGTCATTCCAGAACCCGCCCTCAGCCTTCCACCAGGGACCTCCATTAAGACACAGTGAGTTCCTTCAGACACTGGTCGTATCTGATTCATCAACATAGACGTTGGCTGGCATGATTTATCTATGCCACTTACTTGTTTTCATTTTTGCCTTGGGGCTGCTGCCAGCGTCGGGGGCTGCTTCTTTACAATGTGACAGCTCCATCTCAAGAGAAAAGAAGTCCCCCCCCTCCTCCATGCTCCCAAAAAAAACACACAGTGCATCAAAACAAATAAGGGCCCACGCCACTTAAGAGACGTGGCTTTTGCGTTCAAGACCCATTTTCAAACTAACGTGTCAACCCAAATGATGCGACGGCACGCGGCAATCTGCATTATTTCCGCGCTGGTGACTTTTTGTCTGGGTTTGTCTGGTATGTGAGCTTGGGAATAAGGTTGGAAAACAAATATATATTTTATTATGTATTTGTTCTTGGTTTTCATGTACAGTACAAACATGAAGCGATAATTATGTATGATGATGATGGATTTTGTATTGATCAAAATCCTTCTAACTATGTAATTCGGGGAGTTAGTTGCATAATAGTAAGCATCTGAAAAGACTTAGGCATATTTATCGATCCAAATGAAAGATATACAGCAATTTGGTTTAGTTGAGGCGGGCTATGCTCTGGTTCTTATGACATAGTAAGTATTTTGAACCAATCACGGCAGTTTTCTACACGAACATTCTATAAAAGCAATGACTGTCTGTTGACATGGAGACCGTTTAATACAGCCACGCCCACACAGACATGTCAAACAGTCTAGACAGTAAAGCTGTTCTTTATACTAAGTTTTATAATATTTATGAACATTTATTTTCAATAAGATTTTTGTAAACGCTTATTGAGACACCCAACTTTGATATCGTATATTGATTTTTCACTATTTTACACCAGGTTTACAGAGGCTTTAACTGTATATTTTGTCCTCTGCGGGCTTCCTTACACTTGCTTCTTTGTGTGAATTTACATCTCCCTACCCTATCCCTTCCCCTCCTGTTCTCCCCAAAATCTACAGGCAAAACGGGACGGTCTTGTACATTAAATAAGGAACTGTCACCCTGGGCAAAACTTGCAACAAACGCAAAGCATTTATTCTGCCTCACATTTTCCCTGGCACTTAGAATTATTTCCTTCATGCCTGATAACCAAATTACAATATGGCAGGTCTCCGCGGAGCCAACGGGATTGTTAGTGCCAGCTCACAACATACTTTCAACTGATGTGGCATTTCATGTACAGCTGCCAATCAAAGCACGGGCAGAAGGGGAGAGATGTAAATGAGGGCGGGCCCGACGTGTGTTCAATTACCGCTCTGAGCTTCTGCATAATCCCCCTTCCCACTGACGGACTGACTGACAGCTCCCACATTCCACCTCATCCACCAAGCTTCTTTCTCCCCCTAATTTTCACTATACCTAGGCATAGTGCCTGTTATACTGGGGACTATGGGATCAGACAGTATGTAAGGGGAATTTCTGTCATTTCCACTTAGAATAGTGAAAGAAAAAAAAGGGTTAGCTGACATTTTGAGGGACTGTTAAAGGGACTGTTAAAGGGGCAGTCAGCGATTCTAGAGAACGCTTGGCTTTGTCAAAATCGGTGAATATCTTCTCACAATCCACTACCTGTCCGTACTTTGTGTGTGCGCTGAAAACAAATCCAGTCTAAATACACAGCCTAAGCTAGCTATGGTGTGCCCCCATTTACATACCATTTCTTTACATACAAGTTTAAAGAGCCTAGGATGTGTATTAACACTTGATTTATTTTCAGCGCATACACAGTACAGACAGCGGATCGTGACGAAATATTGACTGATTTTGACAAGAAGTGATTTTGACAACAAGTATTCTCCGGAATCACTGACTATACCTTTAGTAGAAAGGCAAGTGTAATGAGAAAGCAAATGATTTCTTACAACACATTCCCTTACAATGTGTGACCTAAAGCTCAGAGCTAAACAATGTCACCCATAGGCTGTGTGCTAGCGTCTGTTGAATATCATTCTCTCTTTCCCATTATAAAAGAATGGGAATTTCAACAGCTGAGTGGGCCGAGATGCTCTTAGCCGCCTACTCAGCATCAACCTTTGGTAAATACTCAGATTAAGAAGATCCATGAATAGCGCACGGTATCTTTTTCTCTCTCTCTCTCTCTGTCATAAAGACGCCTTTAGAATTCCTCTTAATCCCCATGTTAAAAGGTGTACGCCAGGCGAATGGCTTAAGCAATGTTCTGCCTGTGACTGAGAAATGATGCCATTAAGACCCGTAAAGGTTTAAAAAAAACGCAATGCTACAGGAGTGTTTTTAATACTGCGATGTATCATCGGATACAATAATTCTACAAAGCTCGCCTTTTGCTTCATTTAATTTTTAAATATCAAATTGTTTTTCTCCACGAGTGAGTCACCTGATTTTGTCTTGCTACCGTCTCCGTTGTGTGCGTCTGTGTGTGTGTGTGAGTGTGTGTTCCTGTCTTAAACTGGCACTTTTGTTGCATTCCAAGAGGTTGATAAATCAATCCATCAAAAAAATTCTTTGCGGTGAAACTCAATCAAGAAAGGTCATGTCGGCGGGAAAAGAACAGATTAAATTAGCATTGAATTAGACATGGAAAGTGAGCTCTGTCAAAACCATCACTGTGCTCAGCACAATTAGAATATGTTAATTATGCATTTCATTAAGGGGCCTCGGCGCTCTTTGAATGTGAGATGAAATGTCACTGGTGTAGGCAGCCGAAAAATGGAAGATTGCCAGGCACAACTTTCTTTGTGCAATGTGTGACACCTTCATTAACATCAGGGATTGCTAGTCTGATTAGACTTTTTGTATTAGTTTAAGCCTTTAGGCCTTCAAATGCTATGGCGTTTTGATGTGGCAGCTCAGACCCCTTCTCCCATTTCCAAGCAGATATTGTCTCCGGTTCAATTCTTTGTTTAAAATCCTTTCCGACATAATGCCACGACACTGGACTGTAACGTCTCATTGTCTTTGTGCAGATGACGGCATTTACCGGCTCTTTGTTTCACATTATCTTGGGGTCAATTTCAGTAACGAAGAGACAAATATTCACAGTGTGTGTTCATATCATTCAGCGTATTCAGGCAGCTGTTGAGTTAACGCACATGAGGTTGACATAAGCTAGGTGTAGTTATTTCAGTTTAAGCTTTAGAACAATGGATGGATGGATGGATACTAGATAGTTCTTTATTCAAATTTGAACACATAGAAACATATTGGGAAAAATATAATTTGATTAATGTAAGTACATGGGTAGAAAAGTAATTATCTACATTTTGTGAGCAATTTAACTTATTTACAGTTAATATGTAATATAGATAGATAGATAGATAGATAGATAGATAGATAGATAGATAGATAGATAGATAGATAGATAGATAGATAGATAGATAGATAGATAGATAGATAGATAGATAGATAGATAGAGAGTGGGTACTTACAGTTCCATATGTGTGTGTCTCTTCATGACAGTAGAGAAACTGCAGGACAGACTGGGATATCTGCACTGGTGATTAACTTCCGAGTGAACTCAGTGAATATCCACCCCCTCACTGACACACACACACACACACACACACACACACACACACACACACACACACACACACGGTGGTGTAACGGCTGACAGGTCATCATTGAATTGTATTCTGTGGCAATCACGCTGTAGAGAACAGATGATAGGTAAGTAAAAGTTGGACCCGCAGCACAGCAGCTTACATTACGGATCAGCCAACTTTTAAAACTTCATTAAAACAAAATGAAAGCACTTCTCCGGCACACTTAAATTAAATGGAAATGCTTTGGGAAGGAGAAGATGAAAGCCAGATAGGATAGGAGTGTGGGAGCCGGCTGACAATTTCAGCGCTCGCATACTTTCATGACACCAGATGATTCTTGTGTGTGTGTCGAAAGTGAATGGTAGGAATGATTGTCTCTGGAAGACCCCATCTCACAAATGTAATATAGATGTCGGGAAGTGAGTGACTACCCGCTGGCCTGCCTTTGTACCCATAAGTTTGAATGTACTATTCTACCTGTAGAATAGAATAGGGCTCCCATGTTAAAGTAGCTACTACACCACAAGATTGCCTTCATCTCATTTCCAACCACAAGAGGGTTAAGGAGGTGAGGCTGATGCATGGGGATCAATTTCTTTATGTCTTTATGGTTTGGCTCTATAACGAAATTAATGGAAAATCAATCATTGCTCCGGTGGTACATGTTATTAACAAGATTAACTTTTTTCCTCCTCCTTTTTTAAAAGCTATAGTGCGTAACTTTTTCATATACATGAATGTCGGTTACATTCAAGCCATCGCCAAATGAGTTGAAACAAAGCTAATTAAGCCTATCAGCTCCACAAAACTCTTTGTGTATTTCTCAGTATGGCATCGTTTACAAACTACTGTCGCCCCCTGACACCGGTGCAGGGGCTCCGAAAGATCCCAAGATGCGGCCAAGAAATGTTTCAGTTGTTGAAACACTACTGCTAAGTATGCGCAACCGCTGAAGGCTTGCCTCATGAAGATGCGCCGACAATGTTGTTGTAAAATTACTCAGAATTCCTGAATGGGGGGAGGGAAACAGAAGTTACGCACTGTATCTTTAAACCAGGCCAGAAGAAATAGAGCCTCTTCTGCTGCAGAGCCCTTTGTCTTTGTGCCTGAAAGGATGCATTACCAGTGCGTGACAGTTCATATTTTTTCTATTAAACTACTTTTCACTCCGTATCCACCTCGCACGGTCAGCATTACGTTCCGCATGAGAGATGGTTTCAGAAACACAGCACAAGGATGAGGGTCTTGTTGTAAAAAAAACGATGAGGCCGGATCACTCACTGTCTGTCTCCACTTTAGCTTTGAGGTAGCTGTTGCTTTATGGGGAATCCTGTTAATACTGAAACCCTTTTTGACAGCAGTATAGGACTGACTGCTCAGGTGGGACAAATTCAGTACACCTTCACAACTATGCCACAGGTGTGTCATTTGCCTTTTTTTCTTCCTTTTTTCCGCTTGTCGAGCGTTTGTCACATTAAAAAACCTCGGCCCGCTTTGGCAGTCGCACTCCTAAGAGAAGTGTGCTGTAATTAAAATGTATCAATCAACCCCTTTTCTTAAGCACATTTTTCACTCGGTACAATCTGATACGGACGGCAATAACCCAGCCAACAATGAAGGCGTCATGTTAAGAAATAATCTACTTACAAGTCCGGCACACTGCAGGGGGAAAAGCACTCCATCAAAAAAGTGAAAAATGGAAGTGTGTGTCCAAGGCCCGCCTAAATGTATTCCATGGCCGGAGAATGAACTTGCCGCCCATGTGACACATGATTTACACCGGAAAAGGCCTGTGTGACTCTCTACAATGATAGATGTGCCGCTGAAGTCTGCCTGGGCTCACTCTTTGACATACAATCCTTCTCTTTTAAGTTGTAAGATAGAGATAGATAACAAAATGCTGTATTGATTTCCCTGTCGTCTATACACACACACACAATGCGCTGGGGATTTTTAAGAGTGCACATGTCCAACGTCTGAATCTTGACCATAGTGACAACTGTCTCTTGTTCCGAGACAGCTCATAATACTACCGGCACAATGCTGCCTCCATTTGCATCATTAGATCAATGTATTAGCTTCTCTGATATTCAATGCGTGCTCTGCATAGAAACACACTATTAAAAATGACTGCAGTGTTTTACAGGATATGTGATATCTGACTATTTAGCCGTATAGATACATGCAATTTTTTTCAATATGTTACAGCATCCACAGTTTGCAAAGAGGAACATACAGATCTGCTATATGACTTTGTGGCATTCATGTGGGATGTCACTGCATGTAGAGGATATTATGTATTTTCTGATAATAAATGGACATAATGGTAAAGCTACCTTTTGTCATCAAAACATCTTGGTATACCACTAGAACGGTGTGTTTATCTCTGTCTGATAGATGAGCCCTCGTCATCGTCTGGGGCTGAGAAAAGTGAGCTGCAGCTGCATGTCATGTCACATTAACACAACCTGATTAGCAATTCCACATTTTAATTGGCGTAATATCACAATAAACAAAACACGCCTAACCATATTCAAGCTGTTCTGAGTCATTAGACAACATTGAGTAGTTTTAGGTGTCTGTGTGCGTGTCTGTGTATGTGTGTGTGTGTGTGTGTGTGTGTGTGTGTGTGTGTGTGTGTGTGTGTGTGTGTGTGTGTGTGTGTGTGTTATACATGGTGATAGGTGTTTTTTTTAAAGCTTTTTACAACAAATACAAATACTATTTTTTACAATAAATACAAATAATATTTTTTTCAATAAAATACAAATAAACAAACAAAAACCAAACAGAAGGGGTTGGGCATTTTTGGGTGTTTTTTTTGCCAGAGTCCCCCATGTATCCAGGCTGTGTTTACCGACAGGCTGAGAAATAGCCTAAATCTGGCTGGCGTCAATGCTGATTCTTGTCAAGTTGAGTGAAAGGTTGACCCAGCTAGGTCCGCCAGCTAGACACTGAGACGGATTATACAAGTGAGCAAAACGCCAACAACCTCTGGCCTGCTGTGGGGGCAACAGATGACAGCAGAGGAGGGCAAGAGGTGGAGAAAGCCGTACCCACACCCCCAGCAAATCCTACGTCCATCCATCAACCCATACCCCCCCCCCCTCTCCGCATGGCCCCCGTCTACTCACAATGACTGATAGACAGGAAGGGAAAATGAGAAGATTATGTTGTTAAAATATTACAGCTCAGTCAGGTATTATGTCATGTTGCATATTCAAGGCTGAACTGTCCAGTTAGAGTTAGGTAAAAAATGTGGTTAAATAAAGCTTTTATTGTGAAAAGAGTATTAGGGACAGTGTAGAGAAAAACTTGAGGAGGTAGTTTTTTTTTTAAAATTTTTATTCTTATTATGCACGTTGAGAAAAAACAAAATGTTGTTAAAAGCCAGACGATGCATCTTTGCTTCAACGGCGATAGCAAAGATGCATTTTTTGTGTTAAAATAATGTTTTCCTTATGAGTTATTGATCCCAGAAGTTTGATTCTGTCAACATCTTACCAGATTTACTACTGTCTGGAACTGTCAAGTTTATTGTCTTTTTAAACTTCCTCCTCTCATTTTTCTCTCTCCTGTGACCCTAAAACTATTTCCTATTATGATATATAAACAAAGAAATAGATCGTAAAAATGCTTGTCAATCAAAAAGATCATTGTTGGTTATATAGTAGTAGCACACAGTAATTACATTCTAGCCCACACAGTAAGTAATACTGTGCTGTATGTGTTTCTGGCGTTATGGCCAACACAACCGCAAGTCTGAGCGTGATCTAATCGCAATAAGGTCTGAAAAAGTATAGAGGAAAATGAAAAATGCTTCAGCTAACCTACACATTTATAGCTCCAAAAAGAAAAAGCATTGGTGTATGTTTGTGTGCCCTTGTTGACTGCCGGCTGCAACGGAGCCAACAAACCCTGAATTCTCCTGTCAGTATCTGAGGGTCCAAATCCAATCCTGTCCAATTCTGGTTGTTAGTTTACAGCAAGGACGACCTTGCACAGTTGCTGACAGACAAATTATTTCCAGGCTCTTTCCGTGCGTCTTTTTTTTTTTTTTTACAATTCCTAAACCTCACAATGATTGAAAAAAAAGTAGTATTAAAATGTTTGCAGCTGAAAAAGTCCATGAATAAAACGTAAAATTTCTCATAATGTTTATGAAAAAATCTGCCCTAGGAAAAAATTTATATTGGTAAAGCAAAAGTTTCAGTAATCACGCTGTCCCCAAAATGTCCCCATCTGGGCCGATCACCGACTAAATGTGTCACTTTATTCTGGATTGTAATTTCCCCTTGGAGCAATCAGGATAATTCTAAATGCCAGACAGCGGTGAGATGCATCATTTTCCAAGTTTTGGCAAAGTGAGATCAGTCATGTCTGATGTCTTGTGTTTCGACACATAAATGAGCAAACAGATGTTGCCCAGCTCCTTCTAGGTCTCATCTGTGTAATTCTGAAAAATCTGAAAAACACAGCTGTGTGTATCACTGTATTTCCAAGTTTTTTAGCAGAAACCAACAAGTAAGTAAGTAAATACCCTGGCGTTCCCTCTAATAGGCCAATCACTTTAATGTTGAAAGGGCATCGATTGTGCAATGTGCTTTTAAAGAATGATCCGCTACTGTTTACTGACTCTAACATTAATCTGTGACATTACCTGTATTTATTAAAGCTGCTTCAATCAATATGTTTTATATTACACAGTGGATTAAATTATTATCTTAAATGTAAAGAGGTCACTCGGAGTGACAAGACCTAAAGAGTATAATCAACCAACCCTACGGAGCATTTCAGCACCTTTAAAGCTATAGTGCGTAACTTTTTCATGTAAATGAATGTTGGTTACATTCAAGCCATTTCCAAAAGAGTTGACACTAAGTTGATCAAGCCTATCAGCTCCACACAACTCTCTCTGTGCGTTTACAAACTGGTGTCACCCCCCAACACTGGCACAGGAGCTCAAAAAGCACCCATGAAATGTTTTAGTTATTGATTTTACTGCTAAGAAAAAGCCTGGACGTACAGCAGAAGGTAAGAGAAACATATGCGCAATCAGCAAAGACTGACCTCATGTTGACCTCATGGGGGCGAAATAAGTTACGTACTATTGCTTTAATGAAATGCCTCTTCACACATTTCATTTGGCCTACACCCTGACGTTACTCTGTGTCCTATAGTCTAACCCTCAATGAGCTACCATAGCAACCCTGGCTAATGTTTTGACCAAGCTTAATGTTGGTGGTGGAACTGACAAATGCTTTGCTTATGGCCATTAGCGGCTATGCTAAACCTCCTGACCCCATCCAGAATGTACCAATCATTATCAAATCTAATTCATACCCATCTTAGAGCATGAGTGGTTAAAATGACCTAATTTTCACTGTGGCTAATGTGAAGCTGGATATTCCAGCAACAATATATCTAGTGGGTGCCTGCCTGGTCCTACAGAAAGATACATCCAATAGCTATCTTGTTTTTCCGTTGACACTCTTATAGCTCTTGAGTTTATAGTTTATCTTTGAGGAACATTTAAAGGCCCCTTGTCACACACACACTGGCACTTTGCCTCAAGAAAAATGGGTTTCTGTTGTCTAAAATCTGACAGAAAGTGAGTGTTTTGCTGTTTGTACTCAGTGCTAGGTCTTTATGGTGTGGTCTGGGACACGTTTTGTTAGGTTGTCCACACATCTTACCAGGCAGAATGCAGCTGGGGAAGCTTAGTTACACATTTCATGTCATCTACACTGACAATCGTTGTTTCAAGCCTCATGTATATCATAATTTTATTCTGTGATTTTAACGAATTCTCCACAATTTAGCATTTTATTAGTATATGTATGTATTTTGTTGGACAGTTAAAATGAAGATAAAGGGGTCAATATCAATGCAGTAGGCTATAACCCTAGATATTGTCCTCTTATTTATTCAACAACACATTCTACTTCCTTGGCAAAACATGGCGCCAACATTACCCACAATACAATTTGACCACACTGACAATTTGTTTTGAGATTTGTTGTGTTATACTAAGCGACTAATGTAGCCTTGAGCAGGTTGAGCTACGGATGTCTGCTGAACTCATTGCATTTCATACTCCACATGCCCAGATTTTATTAAAATGTTTTGATTTTGTACTTGACTTGACGTCTTCAGCCCCAATTGACGCTAAATCAAGCGACAACATTTGAGCCTATTTATCAGATACTTTTTTTGAACACAAAAATTACGTTAAAGACTTGAAAAACCCACTTTTTTATATTCAAAATATATTTTTTGGGGACAGAACTATTGAAAACTGCTTTAAAATATTGAGCCTGGCATTTTTTTTTCGCCCAGAAAATGTATTTGGTTGCAGGGATATTCTGTGTTTCTGAGCAAAAATTCCCATACAGCTTAAAGGTGAAGTATTTATGTTAATATAAGTGTAAAATCGTTCTTTATTCATACAGTGATCACTTACATAATGTGCGCGTTTCATAAAGCCGATCACTCAGTCAGCTGCTTTGCATGTAATCGGCAAATAAACTTATTGTAGTATCCCGAAATTTTTATCCAATCAGAAGATTGAACGCTATAAACCGACACTCGTCTCACTCATATATAGTACACTCCATGGTCTCACTGCCGGCACACGCCAGAGCAACAGATGGGTGAATGTGTATGCGCCTACAATGGCGGAGCAGGTAACAATCCTTCCCAATGTCTGTTTTGATGGTTTTTATCATGTTTTATCACACTTATGGATCTGAGATGATGCTAGATAACTTGCTGCTTGAAGACCGCAGTGCATTAATGTGGTGACGTAGGGTCGAGCGAGGGGACTGCTAACTGCAGTAACTGACAGGAAGTTAGCTAAAAGAACCATTCCGCTAACAGCACCTTTAAGTACAGATTCGAAACGTTCAGATGTCAATTTACAAGTCCAACAACCAAACATTATCCAGTGAGTCACACTGACACTGACTGTGTTCACAGCCTGTCTCCAGATATAATCTCTTTTTCCAGCTCATCCGTGGATTATACTCAACGCACACAATCTTGCTACATGAGTTGTTTTCTTAGCACCATATTAAAGCCTCCCCTCTAATAAGGCGTATAGGTGTCACCCCTGTCTCTGGTGCCTAGCCATTTAGTTTTTGCTCTGTAAGTCCAAGAGAGAGATGCTTGGGAGGCACAAGCAGCCAGTCGGCAAGAATTAGAGCAGCGTCCAATGATTGTGCTGACGTCTGCAAAGGGGGCTAGGCTAGGAGATTAAGCCCAATAAAAATGTGTGATTTGTTGCTTTCATATTTGGAAGATGTCAGCTTCAATTTGAGCTAGCACGCTTGCCTTGAGGCGGGGCTGGGTGACAAATATGAAGGATGCACTGATGAACTGCTGGCAATCAAGTGTTAGTTCTCTCATCCGCTGTATGATGGCAATGAAACACAAACCTACACACATTGTTACACACAGAGAATTGCATCAGGGATTTTTTTTAATGCAATAACATAAATCAACTTGAAAAAAAAGAATGGAATTTGATTTATTTATTTGTGTTTTGTTCGCTTGTCGTAATTCTATTATGCATGTAGGTGCTAAATGTGTGTATTCATGACAAAATGTAACATGCAACCCATGAAAGGGTTATTTGGGTTTTTTAGTGGTAGGCTTACTGTGTGTCGCCCCTAAATGTATTTTCAGGGGCTGCTATAGCAACCATCAAAATGACCAAATTACACTATAAAAACAGTGGATTGAAATTGGATTTTTGGTTGATATAGTAAAGAAATGTAAGTTTAAGATACAGTTCATAGCAAAATATTACACTTTGCAACCAAACATCATAGTTTGTGCAAATACCTCATCATCAGTATTATTGAATTGGATATTATTTAATTAATTAGTGATATTTAATGCAATACTGTAGACACCATTCATATTTTACGTGTTCAGCTACCATGCAATGCCTTAAATACTTGTAAGGTTTTACTGGAAATTAATGGTAATATTTTGTATTGGTAGTGTTCATCAATTTACGCAATTCTTTCAAGTATTATAAATTATTACACTTTTTTCGATACTTGCATAATATGTGAAGATTTCAGATTTGTTGGCATACTATAGACCAAAAACAGCGGTTGAAATAATTAAACAGGGTTAGTATCATGTACATGTATCAGTAGCCGGGATGGACGGACTGTTTAAGATTCTGGAAGTTTGAGAATCCCCTCATGTATTATAACTGAGGCGCTAGCCCAGAGTTCCCTGAGTTTAATCCTTTTTGCAAGTGCTTCATCAACCTTCAGCTTTTCTGACAAGACAGAAGTTTTCGGCATGTATGATTAATAAGATACAAATGTGCAACTGATATTTGATGAATGACTTTGGTTTCATATTCATGATGTACAATGAATATGCAGCACCGAGGGGCTTAGTGCCTATACTTGATTGATCAAATGTATTCCATTCATCACTTTTTTTTCTTTTTCTTGCTTAATTAGCATATTTGAAGCAACACCATTAACAGTGGAAGACCATGGGCTATTTGGAAAGATATGATGTATGTGGGGGAGCAGACATTCATGCATCCCTCTTTGTCTTGTAGAGAGCTCACGTTCTCAGGAGGCAGCATTCATTATAAAGCATATTTTTCAGCTCATTATGTACTTTAAAAAAAGCATAGGTGCTGCATTTAGCTATCATTTGTCACTGTTTTAACATTCAAAGAATTTGAATTAAAAAAATAAGAATAGCATGTCAGTCTATCTGCCAAGAAATACACTGAAAAAAAACCCAAATCTTACCAAATATGTTGGTCTAATTTCTAGTCAAAATATCTGATGACACTTAATCTATGACAAAATCACTTAACAAGCAACATTTCAGAGATGTAGGGACTTGTAAATTCAATACGCTTGGATTGAAAATTAGGATCACAAAGGCTGGTTTACTATGACATATTTTATTGAATATCTCTTCTCTATAGAAAGGATTACATACACTCAACAAAAATATAAACGCAACACTTGTTTTTGCTCCCATTTTTCATGAGATGGACTTAAAGATCTAAAATTCATTCCAGATACACAATTGTACCATTTCTCTCAAACATTGTTCACAAATCTGTCTAAATGTGTGATAGTGAGCACGTCTGCTTTGCTGAGATAATCCATCCCACCTCACAGGTGTGCCACATCAACATGCTGATCTGACATCATGATTAGTGCACAGGTGTGCCTTAGACTGTCCACAATAAAAGGCCACCCTGAAATGTGCAGTTTTGTCTCACAGCAACATGTCACAGATGCCACAAGCATTGAGGGAGCGTGCAGTTGGCATGCTGACAGCAGGAATGTCAACCAGATCTGTTGCTCGTGCATTGAATGTTCATTTCTCCACCATAAGCCGTCTCCAGCAACTTCGCACAGCCATTGAAGAGGTGTGGACCAACATTCCACAGGCCACAATTGACAATCTGATAAACTCTATGCGAAGAAGATGTGTTGCACTGCATGAGGCAAATGGTGGTCACACCAGATACTGACTGGTTCTGAGTCCCCAGATCCCCAATAAAGCACAAAAATGCACATTTCAGAGTGGCCTTTTATTGTGGACAGTCTAAGGCACACCTGTGCACTAATCATGATGTCAGATCAGCATCTTGATGTGGCACACCTGTGAGGTGGGATGGATTATCTCAGCAAAGCAGAAGTGCTCACTATCACACATTTAGACAGATTTGTGAACAATGTTTGAGAGAAATGGTACAATTGTGTATCTGGAATGAATTTTAGATTTTTAAGTCCATCTCATGAAAAATGGGAGCAAAAACAAAAGTGTTGCGTTTATATTTTTGTTGAGTGTATATTGCATCTTATTGCAAGGAATCTTATCTTATCAAGTGAATTATCACATGTTTTCCTTTACTTATCATAAGTGAAATATAACTTGTTTTGCCATTTTTCTAACACATTTTTGAACAGGCATTTTTTGCAGTGTAGTTCAATGCAGGTAGAAGGACAAATGTCCTGATATCTCTTGTGAAACGGAAAGACGTAATGACGAGACGTAATGCTCTTTCTGGGATATTTCTCAGAGGGCTGTAATAACCTGAGGACTTTGGGGAGAATAAATGGGAGAAAAGGGAGTTAGGATGTGGGTCATTATAGCTATAAGTTCTAAAGCCCTTCATTAAACACATGAGCCAGTCATTACCCTGCTGCTGTGTGATGAGCATTTTGAACCCTGCCACACGCACACACGCACACACACACACACACACACAGCTCTGGTTTGATGAACATCTTGAACCCTACTGCACACACACATACACGTCTCTCTCACACACACACGCACACACTCTCTCACATACACACACACACACGCACACACAGATTCTCTTGTTCACCCCCCCACACACACACACACACTCACTCCTCCGGTTTAGAGGCCAGATGATGCAGTGTATCCATGCTTGTCTGGCATGCACAGGGCGAAGCAAAGTCAGGCACAGTGTAAATGTTTTGTGTGTATCCAAGCAGGCAAATTCTGATGCACATTTGTCCTATTACAGCACATCAGCGTCAGGGAGACGCACGCTACTGCGAGCAAGCAGCGTACACTTATCATTATTTGATAGCATGTTTAATGACAGATTGACAAAGGATTCGCAAATGCGAGCTGGCGTCAATTTTGCTAAGGTCGGGTTTCACTGCGTTCTGCAATGCAAGTGTACTTATGTGCATAATTTGATTTTTCAACTAAGCTATTATAGAAGTGTTTTAAGGGAGTAACCAGAGATGGGAAAAATGTGTGCACTTTTTGTGCAGATTTTTTTTTGTCAGTCAGACAGTGGGGCATATCCGAACATTTTGAAACAATTTCACAGCTAGATTTTGGTTAAAAAACAAACAATGATACTATTAGTTACAAGAATAAATTATATAATGTATGTGTGGGCTGTAGATTTTCATTGGCTTCCCTTTATGAGGAGTGATTTCTTTGAGAGAAAATGATTATTATTATTCTTTTACAGAGTAGCCATATTGAAAGGACCCTGGGCTCTGGCTAATGTAGAGTACTGCAACAATAAAAATATGTGTTTACTTCTTTTGTATAAACAGTGTGTGTCCATGTATGAGCATGTTACTGAGCTTAATATTGATCACAATTGATCTGTTTAAAACAAAGAGTGTGTGTGTGTGTGTGTGTGTGTGTCAGGTGTGTGTGTCTGTGTGTGTGAGTGTAATAGCAGATAGCTGACTGTGGTTCTGTAATTAGCCATGACATGTTGGATATACGGTGTGATTAACTGCGTTAATAAGCGAACATCCCAAATGAATTAATGTTAAGCATCAACAGAATTATTGTTTTATTTCACTTAATTACCTGCGATGTGTTACCTGTAAATCTGACAGCATTTAATAACTCAGGTATTCATATTTGAGAGAAGATTGTTTAATAAAAAATATATATAGGCCTATATGTATTTTGATTTACACACGCTACAGTTAATGCACCTTCAAATGATTGGTTATTGCAGGATAAGAATTTTTTACCGGTTCAAAATTAGCTTAAAACTATATTACAGACATGTAGCATGTTTGTGTACTAACAAAACATCCCACAATGACTTATCATTATTACTAATTGTAGTCAAATACAACTCATTTCCTTCTGCTGATTGCACTGATGATAGCACTTTTATTTGGTTAGCCTTGGGTGAATCTCTATTAGATTGTGCTGATTCCTACAAAATGTACTTGTAGCCTGCATACTGTATGCACTGCATAATGATTTTCATCTACACAGAGGGGTTAGCTGTGGAAAACATAGCCCAAAATTAAGAAAATGTTCAATAAAAAATGAAAGCATCTGTGTTTCATGATGTCCCTTTTTGTTAGTAACAAGAAGATTCTCATATTAAATTAAATAAATTACACAAAAAAAAATATATATTTGCATCTATTTTCCAGCAAAACATTATGCTGCGTGTATCTTAAGGACACTGCTCGCTTCAATTTGGAACAAGTTGCTCTTCTAAAACATAATGGCCCTAATAATGGTCAAGAGAATCCATCGGCCAAGAAAGAAAGAAAGAAAAGAAAGAAAGAAAGGCACTAAATAATTTATGACTTTAATCTGCTCAGTGAGGTGTGTGGTCTTTGACAGTAATTATAAATGCAGGGAGAGAAATTATAGCTGAATACTTTAACTGCATTAGGAGTCATCTGATGAACAACCGTGATTGCCTGCTCATTTCCAACAATAGGGGGCAAGTCGGTGTCACAGCATTCAAATCACCAGAGTGCCCGCATGTGCTTTTTCCCATTTACCATCAAATGTCACTCTGCCCGTTATAAAATACAAGATTTGATGGGTGAGGGGTAATTGAGGGACTTGATTGCGTGAAAAGAGATGAATTGCATAAAATGTTTATGAATTTTAGAAGGCAATTATTTTTAATAGCCTCGAAATAATAGGGCTGGAGGAAATATGTTTAATTGTTATGATAGCATCTTGCGGCAACAGTGGACGGCGGCGCTCGCGGGAAAGCAATAACGGTCTGACAAGAAGATGTATCTAGGAGGTGTATCTAAAAAGTCATAAGGTAAGAAAGAAAGAGAGAGTGCAGTGCAGTGTACAGTGTGAGGGTGTTGTTCTTTTGTTACACCATGGATTTAAGAACTCGTAATAGATGAGGTGGATATTGGTAGATATTAAATACAAGATTTATTTATACAGGAAATATTTTTCCCCAAACATTTCCTTAAGCATTTCTTCAGAAGTTTGCTGGAAAAAGACGAGGTTATTTGGAATTAATCATAGGGGAAATATGATCCAAATAAATAATTGTATTCGTCTTCAAGCTCCATATGTTTAATGCAACATACTGTATATGGTTTGCCTGCTATACACTGAACAAAATACTTTTAAGGTCTCACTGGAAATTCATTGTACTATTTTTAATTGGAAGTGTTTGTCTTGGTCTATCAAATTACCCATCTCTTTCTGGAAAACATCCTAGGTAATTATAAGTGAAAACCCCATTAATGTAATACAATGTTTATGATACTTGCATACCGTGTAAAAATGTCATATTTTAGTATCATTTGTTGCTATAAATATTGCTGGTACACATGTATAACACTGATCCTAGTGATAAGCAGATCTTATTCTTTTAATACTTGTAAAAACAAACAATTTAAGAGAAAAAAACAAAAACAAGATATACAAGCCGTAATCAAATGTTAACTCTTTATTTGAATAAGTAAAAAAAGGTGCAGGTATCACAGGTATCGTTTGTCTTGCTGTTATCCTTGTTGCATGAAACGCACTGTTTATTTTTTTATTTCTCCTTCTAAAATATATTTACATGTGAAATATCCTAATTATTTTTGAGACATGTACAGAATCCAAGTCTAAACTGGTGATTAAACATTTATTAAAGTGCTTTTTTTTCTTCTCTTCTATCATTGCAACACAAAACAATCTTTACATAGCAATACACTGTACAGGTCTGCATGTGTGTGTTCTCGTGTGTCCGGGCTACCTGTTGTAACAGCTGCACATTTCTTTGCAGGTGTACTCAAATCACAGAAGTTGTAAAGTACAATTAGTTCATTATTTTAATCTTTGAAATACAATTGAAACTTGACATATCATACAAATAAATAGTAGTCATAGCCGGGGCTATTGCATGCAAACATCAGCAATTATGTTTTTCTTCAAGCAGTAATACATTTCATTACTGGTGATGCATTTTGAGCAGGGTGCAAAAGTATCTCTTAAGTGTTTTCCTTATACAATTTCTAACCAGTGTGTCTTTGCCGTACTCCATGAATTGTTTTTAAAAGTCAAAATTATGCACACTACACAACGCTAATTGGAAAAAATGGTTGAAATATCTGACCCGTGTATATATAAAAAAAAAGTAAAAGTAAAAAAAAAAAAAAAAAGTGACAATAATATGCGGGGGGGGGGGGGGGGGGGAACTACTCCCTGTCCATTTCCACATATTGTGAATGGTTGTCGGGGGATTTGCTGTGAGTTTTACTCAAATGGAGTTTAACTGCGTGATTGCTGGCAAATGTCCGACAGCAGAGCTTACATTTGAACTTTGAGTCAGTGTCGTCGTCCGTGACTAAAGCCTCGGTTGCCCTGACGCTGAGGGCCTTGGACAGTTCTGGTTCCTCTACCTTCGACTGGTGCTCCACCGGCATTTTGCACATGTCTTTGATTTGGAACCCGAGATGGGATTCCAAATGGGCAATGAACCCTGCCGGGGACCTAAACTGGGAGGCGCAGTCGTTGCAGTAGAAGATCGGGTGGCCCGTGTCCATGTTCTTCAAGAATTTGGTCCCTCCGGTTTTCCGTAGTTGGTATTTTACATTCGCTAACCAATGGCTTATGGTGGTCATGGACAATCCGGTGAACTTGGAGATGTGCATGCGTTCCTGAGGGCCCAGGTCCGCCAGCAAGTACTTCCCCTCTGAAGTCAGGAAGAGGCTGGAGGCAAACTGAGCCTGCAGGATGAGGAGGTGGCGCGGGTTCCAGTTTGACTGTCTCCCCTTACGCTTGTGGACGGAGTAAACCTCGGCAGACACATCCTCGAAGTGCCTGACGTCTGATTCCAGTTTCATAGTCGGGATCCTCGACTGTACAGAGTGTTTTGGGGTTGTTGCTTTCGGGAGAACTTTAACCATATCGGCGATGTCAGACAGCGCGTATTTCTGTGGCATGGGGGCGGATGGCTGTAGCAGTGAGGAACTTGCTGGCTTGCTGTGTTTGGATGATTTCGTCAGGTCCATGGGCTGGTCGTCATTCACAAAGAGAAATGTGTTATTATTATCGGGCCTGTTTCTCATTGCGTTTCCAAGCATCGACACCGGCTTCTCGTTGCTACGGTTAATGTCCGCGAAAAGAGACTTGTGAGTGTGGCCGGATCGTTTATCTCTACTGGAGTTATTGGGCTTGTTTGCTTTCCCCAGATGATTGTTGAGGACGGACTGCAGTGCACTGAGAGGGTTTATCCCAACAAGCATAGAGGAAGTGTCACTGAGGGGCTCTGATGAGGCGCTGCGTCCGTTGCTGGCAGTGGGGCTCGGTGTCTTGCCTCTGTCAGAGAAATCTGGGCTCGACTTGCCTTTGATCATCTCGCTGCCTTCATTCACACAGAACTCTGTATCCAGCTTTGAAGAGGAAGAGTCGTCGTCCTGACAATCGCTGTCATCACACTCCACCAGATCAAACTTAATATTCTGACTTTCTTTACCATCGCTAATGCCAACCTTTTCTTTTTTGATGTCCACATTTTCATGCCGTCTCGGGGAAGCATCAACTCCTCCCAGGGCACTGTATAACTTTCCCTTTGGGGCGATGGGTCTCAGCTTGTGGTTAAATGTCTGCTTTAGCTGGGTGGGGGGGGACGCAGAGAGGGGAGAGCTTTTGATGAGGCCGGAGAGCTGATAGGCGGCGTGAATGCTGGGATAGGCGCTCCAGCTCGGAGTCCCCGTTTGAGCTTTATTGATGGCAGAGGCCACTGTGTTGGCTAAAGATTTGAGGATGTCCCCTCCTCCCCCCGAGTCCTGTTCAAGATCCTCCTCACGGAGATAAGGGTACTTAAAAGCCCCATTGCTTGCCTTTTGATCCTCACTCTCTGGCTTGTCATCTTTAGCTTCAGTTTCTTCCATTTTGTCTGATGTGCCTTCCCCCTGGCTATCCTTCTCACCGCTCCCAGGGGAAGGGTTTTTTGGAGACGCCTTTTCTCCCTCAGTGTCACTGGCTACAGCGGGCTCGGCTAAACCCTGGATCTTTTCTATGGCCAGGGGGTCGAGCGCTAACTGTTTACCCTTCTTAGAGGCAGAGTTTGTGACTTTGATGAAGTGTCCGGTGACCATCATGTGTGTGGTGAGCTGCTGAAGGGTCTCATGGGAGCTTCCACACTCCATACATTTGAGAATTTGAGACTTGCACGTCTCAAACTGCCAAGTGTAGCTCGCTCCGTTTTGATAGCCGTATCGATTGTTATTAGCATTTGAAATGCTGGCGGCCCGTTGTGCCTCAATGTAACCGGACACACCGGTGGTAGAGTCAGGGGAGCAAGGCCTCACTGTTTCAAAGGCCCTTTTCTTTGACGGGGGCAACAATTTCGGTGAGAGTATAGGGATGGGCTCTTTTAAAGGCACTTTTTGGTAATGCTTAGTTTTAATCATGTGGACGCTCAAATCCTGGAGAGAGTCAAAAGAATGGCCACAGAACATGCACTTCAAAACTTTCTGTGCGTCCTCTTTCCCTTCCATATCTTGCAAATTGCGTTTCCTAGACTTGGAGAACGAAGCGGAGGAATTGCTCTGCTTACTGCCGCCGTGGTTGTTGTCCTGGTAGTGTCCGCTCTTGTTCATGTGCACGGTCAGCTCCACGATGGTGTCGTAAGCGGCGCTACAATCTTTACAGCGAAACCGGCTGGCCCCCGTGAACACAGAGCCGCAGGGTTTGGTGGTCTGCCTGTAAAGATGGACCGAGCTGAAGAGGTTGGGTTTGGACGTGGGCTTCGGGGAGGGGTTCTGCTGCTGAAAGGTCTTAGAGAGTGCATCTTGGTGCCAGTCAAACTCAGTCTTGTTGCTTCCGTTGGTGCTGTCGCAGTTGGCTTTGCTGGTGTTTTTGACGATTTTTAAGTCCATTCCCACACCCGTCCAGTAGGAGTCGGACAGAAAGTTTGCATAGGCCGCCCTCATTTTCTCCAAGCTTCCGCCGGTCGTCTCCTCCGTTTTTCGTTTCGGGCCGGGACTTTCCGCGTCATCCTTCTGGCTTTCCGGTGGCGAGGAGGTTTTGAAGTCGGAGAGTCTGTCGCTGCTGTCGCTAAGGCGTGATTCCAACTCTGCCTCCTGATTGGATAGGACACTGACGGGAGAGTTCTGGTTGCTATATGTGTTGGTGCTCTTGTTGTCTAGGTCTTTGTCGTCGGATAATTTAGGGCTGGCCTTCTCTGAGCCTTCCTCTTCAGTTTGAGGGTCGTTCTCTCCGTCTTCCTCAGGGATGGGCTCCTGTAGAACACCGTCTTCGTATACTAGAAGAAAAAAAGAAAAGAAATGGAAATAAATAACATTAAAAACCCATTGTGGAAGATAAGATTAATGAAATGATATTACATTTTCTAAGGTACAGTCAGCAGACAACCCCAATATGGTATTAAAGGTGGACTATGTAACTTTTGGTGTGTCAGAGAATTGAACATTATTTAAGGTATATTCTCATAACGGAATAAACAAACTTTCCTGACAGGAAAATTGGACCCTGGAAAACGGTTAAAAGTTAGAAAGATGCACAAAAAGTAACACTTCCACTGTTGTTGTTTACAGCAGCAGGGCCCACAGTTTAGTTTACATGCATATTATAGTCTCACGTTTGGTTCTAGGTGCCTCATAATAACTTAGTTTTGAGTTATGATGGTATACTTATTTAATACTAAGAACGAAATGAAGAGAAATTTGTATTTCTGAAAGAACTGCAAGCTCTGCAAAGGTTGACAAGTTCCTCTCCCCTGGAATTGCTTAGTGCACCTTTAAGAATACATTTTTTTCACAGAAGCAGTTCAAGACAACATAATGGCATCTGCTTTGCGCCCTGCCTTGCGAGGTGGGAGAGTATATCCGGACATACTGTCTTTACTAACAGACTGTTGTAACAGCACCATGTGATTCACGACTGGCCATTGACTTAATGCTGTGTCCAAGGCTTTTTTTTGGCCTCAAGTTGAAATGTTTACAACAATCATTGGCCACTGAGTGACAAAAGGAAATTGATTCTTCTGGGAGCTGTTAAGTGTTATTGTAAACGACCTATTCCGTGGTGATTATATACGCCTCAAAACTGCAATGAAAATGTAAAGCCTTCCGCTCTTCTTAACACCTCAGCTTTTCCCTGCAGCCCCACACACACACACACACACACACACACACACACACACACACACACACACACGACATTTTAATGTCCCACATTACTTTATCAATAACTTAAAGGGGCTTGGCTGAAAAAGCTGAGAAAATATTTCTTCAGAAGACGATTTCGAAAAAAATATGTTGCAAATGTGAATGCTGCTGATCATGCTGATTCAATTATAAGTGTTAAAACTAGACAATTATAGAAAAAAATCAACAGGCAATCCATCACGCAATTATATTTTCCCTGACAGTCTCATAAACAGCAATTACATCTTTCATTATTCACCTGTTCATTCTCCCAACTCATCGAGCACAAACATTATTGCTTCAATTAACAGATAATTAAACAACAGTATTTTCTAATTGACGTATTTCCCATCATCCAATTAGTGGGATCTCTGACTCAGCATAGAGGCGTTTTCATGTGGCTGCAGGGTCCGCTAAGAAAACAATATGAATATAGATACAGAGGATTTAAGTGTCCATTCTGACAATAACTATTTCAGATTCGTTGAGGCGAGAAATGGCATTCAAAAATGTTGTTTTTTTCAACCTCTGGTGCATTTTTAAGACTTGTACAAAGTGAAATGTAAAACAAGTTGAAGATAAAATCTGATCTGTGAAATCTTTGGATACACCAAAATAGAGATTTGACCTCTGGCTTTGTCCAAAATCTAGATTTTTGGTTTCTACAGAGATGCAAATGTTTGCATGATTACTTAAGTATTGCTAAACATTTCAGAAATAATTGGAATACAAAAAAATGAAATAATCGTTTTAATGTAAGATATAAAGTTGCAAAGTTTCGTGATTATATCTATCGGTTAAAAATGTACCCTATTCAACTGCCATACATTTAACCATCTGGCAACCCACCTAACAATATCAAAACTAGTGTTAGCATGTATTTTGAAGACATCCTTCAATAAATGCAGTTTGTCAGTCTTGCCAAATATCTGAGATATTTCCACCTCACAGTCATGCCATCAGAAAATGTGCATTTTGAGGGGAGCAGTAGCAGATGTGCTTCTGAGTTAAATATAAATAGGACATAACAGCCCTGTCCAGGCACTTATGCATTTCGCTTGGTTAATATTTCTTCTTCTGAATAGAGGGCACTCCGTAGAGGGGATGGCTAAAGCCGAGGCACTCAGGAGTCCCACACTGGGCGGCCTATACAACGTCTTCCCTTCTTTGCCTGCTGAAAATAAGACTTTTTTTTCTCTTATTTTTATCAATATTTCACACAAGTGCCTCAAGAGAAACCCTGGAGGTGAATCGCCTACCGACTAATGGACAGAGATGGAGATGGGATTCGGACTTTCAAAACAAACATGGAGAATGGAACCTCGTGAACACTGAGCCTGCACACACACACACACGCACGCACGCACGCACGCACGCACACACACTATCAAACACACACACACACACACACACTACGAGCCCCAATGTGCCGTGACCTTGATCCACTCGCTAGAGATGTTTTGATTGGCCGACCGAGGATCGGTGCCCGGCCTCCAAAACAGCCCTTGATGTTAAGGGAGAGAGTTGTCAAGAGCACAGAGGTATGTTTTATTTATATGTCTTACATATAGTATTCACAGGGAAAGGAGAGAACACCAATGGCTGTGACAAGCTCCCAGTTGATGTCTTCTCGCTTCAAAGTCCTAACTAAAAGTGAAGGACTGGTAAGAACATACACACCAAAGTGGGGGAGATGAGCATTTTTCCAGTCCACTAGTGATGGTTTAATAGAAATAATGGCGCATTCCTAGTATAGACAGGCCGTCACTGAAAGGCTACGTCCTGCATATTTGATGTATAGCTTCGAAATTCACCAATACGTGCAGTTTAGCTTCATTTACCCTATGTGTAAGATAAAAGGGCTAAGTACTGTAAGTAAGCACTTAAAGAGGGGTCAGCAATTCTGGAGAACACTTGTCGTCAAAATCACTTTTTGTTAAAAGATGTGAATATCTCTTCAGATCCACTACCTGTCTAGATCCATACCTGTTTGCGCTTTGAAAAAAAAATCCGGTGTCAATACAAAGGCTCTGTTAACTTGTATGTAAACAAAGTTGGCCCACTGTAGCTAGCAACATGTCCCTTTACAGAGTCTAGGCTGTGTAGTTAGACCAGATTTTTCCCCCAGCGCACACAGATTATGGACAGGTAGCGGATCTTGAGGAGATATACACTGATTTTCCACAAAAAGTGATTTTGGCAGTAGGCGTTCTCCAGAATCACTGACTCCACCTTTAAAACATAGTTTTATCAGTTTAAAAGTGGATGTTTTATGTCTTATCGTGGTATTTGAGGATGGAATTGACAGAGATTAACAGCTGCCCTTCCTGCTGTTCTATATTGCTTTCTATCAGATGCCCTCAGTAGCCGACATCCAGAGGCACCAATTAACCTTCTGGCAGGGATCACTCTGAGATATCCGCATGTCTTACTCCGCTACTTGCACCATTTGTTACTGTGCTTTGCCAGCTATGGGTCTATACCACCACAGTTACTGCCTACCATGCCAAGCTGCATTACTCTTTCATACAAGATCAGGCTCAAGGACAACGCCACAACAACAGACAACACCTCCGAAAGGTCATTATACACTATACTTGCGCGTCATTGTATCAACAAAAACAAATCTCAACTTCTAAAGCACCTACATTTCATAGACTTTCCGGTAATAATTCTGAAGGTTATTGCAGAAGATGTTATGTAGAATATGTTGTTAATTGTCTGATTAATGATACAAGCTGTTGTTAAAAACTTTTTTTTAAGACCTGTACATAGTATATTTTGAATTATAAAATGAAAAATAAAGGCTTTATCCAAACCTGTAATACTTTTTTTTTCATGGAGATATCTGTAAGTTAGAAACGTTACCTTATTAATTTGCAGTGTCTCGCCTTAAAAAAACAGGTAATGTCTGCTTTGAAAATGTTGTGTCTGACTCCCAGCGAGGCGACTCGCGGCCTAACTAGCCTTACTAAACAAGAGGCTGGCATGCCTCGCCTGAGATTTAGCATGTCATAAACTGCTGTGAAGCCTCCAATCTGTGTCACTACAAATTTATATCTTCAGACAGAGATATGCAAAGGTCAAAAAACCTGAGGTGTCCATCATAAATCAGGCAGTTGAAGTGTTTATAACCTTTATCCGTTAGAGCAGACTCTTGGCATAGAGGCCTGGATTTACACAAGCAGCAGTTTGTTCCCGAGCCAAAAGGCACCCCCCCCCCCCCCCCCTTTAACATCTAAAGAAACCAGCTAACTGCATAGGAAACACTAGATTATACATTTACTGCTAGCATGCTGTGCGCACACACACACACACACACACACACACACACACACACACACACACACACACACAGACACACACAATACTTTCAACTGGATTGATGCTAAAGGCTTAAATGACAATACATTTCCATCTCAACTTTAAGCATGAGTATATCTTCATAGAATTACAAGCTCCCTCTCTCCCTTGTGCGAGTGAGTCTTTTCAACATCTGTCAGTCAATTTTTGAGACATTTGTGTGTGTGTGCGGGCTGTAATGCAAGTGGCATTCCCTTTCCAATGTTAACATGCCAGTAGAATCTTTTGTAAAATTTGAGAACATCAACATTTATCCCCTTTGGAAGGTCAACATTTCCTTCTTTTTAATCTGACAAGCCACAGAGGAGAGACAGAGAGTTAGCTGCCCTGAAGAGTTTATATGCTCAATGGACAGCTGCAATACCCCAGCGCAGGACTTTTGCGAGAGTGTATATCCGCGGTAACACTATCTTCAGAGGAGATTGGGTAATTCATAGGTGCCAGTGACAGGTCTGAAACGTCCGTGCCACTTTCCCCGAGAGCGCTCTCTCTCTCCGGTTGTCTCAAGCTACAGTTTTTTTTTGCTGCCGGGTCGAATCGATATCTCTTTTTACCTCTCATTGATTGCGCTGGGTGGTGGGACCGACCTAAGCAGGGACTGTTATGACATTTCTAGATTTCCCCCTGTCCTTGGAACAATCAATTACACGCGCATGGCAATCAAAACCTCTTTGCAAAATGAACCTGCTCCATGACATTTTCATCTCCCCGGATTTATGCCATGTAGACGGGTGGTGGAGGAGGATGGGTGGGAGGTGGGAGGACGGAGAAGAAAAAAACTAGGAGGCCTGCTGCTGGATCGGCAGAGAACAAGGTAACACTGTAGGTCACGATCACCGCACAAACTCCAGGCTTTCTGGGTAACTACACTCAACAAAAATATAAACGCAACACTTTTGTTTTTGCTCCCATTTTTCATGAGATGGACTTAAAGATCTAAAATTCATTCCAGATACACAATTGTACCATTTCTCTCAAACATTCTTCACAAATCTGTCTAAATGTGTGATAGTGAGCACTTCTGCTTTGCTGAGATAATCCATCCCACCTCACAAGTGTGCCACATCAAGATGCTGATCTGACACCATGATTAGTGCACAGGTGTGCCTTAGACTGTCCACAATAAAAGGCCACTCTGAAATGTGCATTTTTTGCTTTATTGGGGTTCTGGGGACTCAGAACCAGTCAGTATCTGGTGTGACCACCATTTCTCCATGCAGTGCAAAACATCTTCTTCGCATAGAGTTTATCAGATTGTCAATTGTGGCCTGTGGAATGTTGGTCCACTCCTCTTCAATGGCTATGCGAAGTTGCTGGAGACGGCTTATGGTGGAGAAATGAACATTCAATGCACGAGCAACAGATCTGGTTGACATTCCTGCTGTCAGCATGCTAATTGCACGCTCCCTCAATGCTTGTGGCATCTGTGGCATTTTTCTGTGAGACAAAACTGCACATTTCAGGGTGGCCTTTTATTGTGGACAGTCTAAGGCACACCTGTGCACTAATCATGATGTCAAATCAGCATCTTGATGTGGCACACCTGTGAGGTGGGATGGATTATCTCAGCAAAGCAGAAGTGCTCACTATCACACATTTAGACAGATTTGTGAAGAATGTTTGAGAGAAATGGTACAATTGTGTATCTGGAATGAATTTTAGATCTTTAAGTCCATCTCATGAAAAATGGGAGCAAAAACAAAAGTGTTGCGTTTATATTTTTGTTGAGTATATTATAGGGCAACATGATTCTCACGTAACATTTTTTTTTTTTTACGATTAACTGTGCAGCCCTACTAACTAGCATGTGTTTCTCCTACCTTTTTTGTCACTTAGATCTAAGTGCCCAATTAATTGTATCTGAACATTTGAAAAAAACACTTGTTATATTATAGGTGTGAAATGTCACTCGAAAAAAGTGACTCAATGTTCTAAAAACACAATTCAAAAAGATGTGAAGCCTCTTTTGTATTTTTTTGCAACCTTGGAAACAGGACGGTTTGCTAATTAAAAAAAAGTCACCATTGAATGATGTGATTTTATTTAGAGAGCTATGATTAGAAACGAGACACACACATGTCACACGGTTTAATATTTGACAGTGATATCTGACTTAACTCAGAGAGAACAGTGTGCTCGTCAAGGATCAAATGGAAAACATTTTCAGACATTTTAACGATAGTCTTGATGACACATCTGAAAGTTTTAGTCTGAATTGATTCACAAGAGCTAATTCTGAGGCCCCGGAAGCCATCTGTAAGGATCTGTAAACACCCATCTCTTCATTGTTCCCTGTCAAAAAACAGTCTCTCTCCCCTCCCCAAAAAATGAAGAAGAGCCCAGGGACATGGCAGTGTTAAGAGAGAACAATCCAATCCAGGCTGCTCCCTTTGACAACATGTGTCTGGAGGTTAATTGATAGTATAAAACAAAGCAGTTTTTGACTTGCTTTTTGAATAGGAATCAGGGATTAGTTAAGTTCCCATCTGACCCATTATATCATTTCTACACTCTTAAATGACTACAATCATACAAAGTACTTTAACGCTATGCATGTATACAGTAACTGCAACAATGTGATGTTTAAAAGTACTGAGAGAACTGAGCCTTAAAGAGGTACACAAAAATAAATAAAAAGGAAATGCATATTATTATATAATTTTCTACACTATCAAATCACGCCAATTTTGCATTTTTTCGGTATGATGTTGTATTAACAGTTTAAGGGTACACATTCCAGTGAAAAAAATAAAAAGGGGCAATGCGTAGACCGGACAATGAAAAGCGGTTTTAAAGGTTTAAAAAGAAGCCATGTAACCCCCCCACAAAGTGGTTTTGCTGAATCTTTTCTGAGGCTTTTGGCTATGAAAGCATGAGACGGAAACACTCATGTTAATTTTTGTATGCATGAAGGAGATGCTACTTAAAGCGCATTACGTCCTCCACTAAACACAAGCTATTCATGCAGATAAATGCCCTGCTTTCGTACACCCTCAACTTTAATATTTAATCGTCTAATATAATCAAATAAAAACTCCCAAGCTCAGAAAAGACATGGACAATTTAGAGGACAGATTGCGAACACACAGAAAAACGGCACAATGTGTTCAGATGGACCCAGTGCTCAGATTAATACGATGGGATCGCAAATATGACACCATATCCTGCCATCTGGCTGTTCATTTGGGCAAAAATGATCACAATAATTATGGCAATTAATCAAAACTGTTTTCACAACCAACATTCTGTTAACTAAAAGACACAGAGAACTTTGGAATGCGCAATCACCACACACACACACAAAAAAAGGCAGTCAGCCTGAGTTACTCAGCCGTTGAGCATAGTTTGAGTTAAAGGTGGAATCAGCGACTGGTGAAAGTCTGTTGTCAAATTAGTGGATATCTCCTCACGATCCACAGTCTTTCCGGACTGTGTGCATTTGGTAAAATAATATCCAGGGTTACTACACAGCCTAGGATCTGCAGACTGGTATGTAAACAAATATTATGTAAACAAAGGGGTCCCACCGTAACTAGCAACATGCCTGTTTACAGATCCTAGGCTGTGCATTAACACAGATTGTTTTATTTTCAGCGCACCAACAGTACAGACAGGTAGTGGATCGGGAGGAAATATTCAATGATTTTGACAAAACGCAATTTCAACAACAAACACTCTTCAGAAGCGCTGACTGCACCTTTAAATGCGTAATTGTATGCAATGACACAAATGTGCGGAAGTCTATAAAAATCTATTGTTGCATGTTACACCGATGCTAATCATGATATTTACTGAGCCATATCAGATTGTCCTCCTGCCTAAAGCTCCAGGACCCCCCAACTCTCTCTCTCACACTCACACTCTCTCACACACACACACACACACACACACACACACACACACACACACACACACACACACACACACACACGCCGTGATGTCACAGAATGCTCCTTTTGATGCCTACGAGAAGCTTCTGCTCCGAGACGCATCAGTCGGCCCGTTGCCTAATTGGAAGTGAGCGGAGGGAGAGCATTGCAATCTGCACTCCAGCACCTCAGTCATCACTTTGAACGCACCACAGCCCGGCGCAGCACACGGTGTTGCCTGGTGTTACGTCTCACCAAAGGGTCCCCTATCAGCACCGCTAGGTAGAAAGAAAAAAATATATAAACTGTATACTGTATTTACACACACACACACACACACACACACACACACACACACACACACACACACACACACACACACACACACACACACAATTCCAATCCTGTCTCACAGACCTTCACCAGAGAGGCAACACAAAGCCAGGTGGGTAGCTGTTATTTGTGTGTTCAGTATATTATCATTTAAAGGGATAGAACCAGACATTAGTCATTTTTAAAATTACACAGGTGTATTATTCAGGTTGTAGTTTCCAATTGTGTTTGGAAACTGGACTGGATTATATTGAGAGGAGTTTTCAATGTTTTGCTTTACAAAGATAAGATATTGTTTATATCTCCTTATTCATTATTATGAACAAGCCCTTTCATTTACTGGCTGCTTCATAGGAGGTATTGTGCACAGCATGTCTCTCTCTTATTTGTCCTCTTCTGCTAACAAGGAAAAGGTAAACATAAACAATTCAGGGCGAGCGTGTACATGTAGGTTCAGATAACATTACAAAACTTGAAGTGGCTTAAAAGCTTCAGTGTATATATTGGTGTCAGATTATATGATGATCTTTTGTCTTGCCAACACTATATATCTATCTAGTGGGGAGGGGAGAATTGAATAGCAGCATAGCAGCAGGCACCCTCGCTCTCCTCGCTCTGTCACTTGCCTTCTGAAGAGCCTCGTGACACGGACTCTCCAGGAGCGACATGATGGGGTCTGATGGTTCCTTTCTGCAGAATAGCAGTTTACCCCTCATTCACCCTTATCACAGAGAGTCAACCCATCATCTTTATACAGCGTGCCACTCAAAAAAACCCACACCGCACATATTGGAGCTGACCAGTCGAGCAAACACGGGGCCGCCAATATACTAATAATAAAAGACCATCTTGCCTTTGGTTCAAATTTCCCTGATTGAATGTCAGTCAGGAATGTTTGCGTGGCAGCAGGGGAGGAAGGAGAGAGAGACAGAGAGAAATAGAGAGAGAGAGGGGGACATTTTTTTTAAAGGGACCATAGCCGGGCACACATAAGGCCTTTGTTCTAGCAATTTTTTTACGAGATAGTGAGTGAAAGGTATGATGGCCTACACTGTTTGTTTTCCATGCCCACTAGCTTGAGACTAAATAAAGAGATTTTCAATTCCAATTCAGTTGTCTGTACGGTTTGTAAATATTTGCTTCGTCATATCATGCTGGTTTATTTTGCATTTGAGGAGACATTTATTTCCTTGTGATCTGATGTGTAAGTATCAGGGATGGGCATGATCATTGGATGGTCGTTTTGTCAATCAAGTGACATTTTAGAAATCTCCACAAAACTCTCTCTGTATTTCTCAGTATGGCAGCGTTTACAAACTGCATTCGCCCCCCCGACACTGGCGCCAACAAAATGTTTCAGTTGTTGATTCTACTGCTGAGAAAAAACCTTGACGTACAGCAGAAGGAATAAAATCCATGCGCGATCACCAAAGGCTTTCCTCTTGTAGTGGCGCCAACAGAGTTGTTGTAATTACGCATGGTTACGCACTATAGCTTTAAGTTAAACAGTGGAACTTTAATTGCCTTGTCTAAGAGGATTGTTGGTGGACTACAGGTTTTTGTAATGAAGATCTCATGGAGGACAAACATGCTATATTCTATAGAATATTTATTCTATAGAAAAAAATAATGATTACTCAATGATTGATCGTTAATTTTCCCGATGATCGAATCTCATCCCTAGCAATAAGTATAAGAAAAAGCCGCCATTCTGCAAGTGTCCTTCACTCTTCTTCAGTTTGTTCCATTTAGACTTCCCCTGAGATCAGTAGACAACGTCTATATACACAGTACATACAGTCACATACAATCCCTGCATCATAAACTTCACATGAACCCTAAACACAGGCCCCTCCAAACCACAACAGCCCTCCATCAAGGTCAGGGGCCTGGATGAATCTGATAAAGCAGCTGGAAGAGACTGTGTGTGTGTATTTCTATTAAAACATTCATGCATCTGCATTTGACGAACATGGCCCCTCCCCACCGCTGCTGTCCCTCTATGGATCTTTCATTAGATTCTGGACGAGCTCCAGCCTTTTAAGCTTTCCTTGTACAAGCAGTTTTATGCAGTTTTTCAGCAAAGGGAGGCATTTTTTTTATTTTTTTTACACAATCCCAGTTGGTTAATAGAAGATTGCCACTTTTTCCCTTCATTAAATACAATGAGGCTACAGAGTTGAATTTGCAGCTGAAGCGCGCTACTGTCAGTTTCCCCAGTTGGGACCAAAGGGTGCTCTATGGCATGCTTAAAAAGGGGGGAGAGAGAGACGCGCATGCACCCGCCAAAAAACCTGGAGCTCTGTGTGGGACAAGATGAGCAACAGTAAGCAGAGGCAGAGAAATGCTTCCAAAAAAAACAGCCTCGCTTTCCTATTCCATCTAGCTTTTCTCCCTATTCAGATTCATTTTAATGGCAAATTTGTTGTCAAGTGTCCTCGGCAAAAAATGATTAGGGCCTGCTGTTTCTTCTGAAAAGTGCAAACTTCTTGGATTTGCCTGGTGGTTGCGCATTGTCACTTTCTTTGACAGCCCCATTCTGAGAACAATGGCTGCCCAAATAGTGAGATGTGTGTTGGCAGGCAATAGTTGAAAGTTTCCACTCAAAACACAGGGCTTTCTTGCTGTTTGTGGGTATTCTGCTGTGTTGATATATCTAGATGTTGATTAGAATAGGGAGAAAAAGAAAGAAAAGGCAGGGAATTGGGCTCCTACTAAGAGCAAGGCACATCAAGCATTGTGAAGAGATTGACAGTCACTCCATTGAGCCAATTATTTCTGTTCATAAGAAAACCTGTTTCTATAAAAGCTGGTTAAAAGACTATGCACTCATTGTTCGCAGTGTGTGAATTAAACTACTGGTGGAAATTAAAGTAGAAGCAAAAAGCATCTCATAGGCAGCACTTAATGTTGCTTTTTTACTACATGGCATAATTACACACATTATATTGTTTCCATTAACTGTTAAAAAGTCGAACGCAGTACTTCTGAGAATGAATCCATAAACGGAACAATGTGAACCATAGTCTAACCTAGGTATATGGGTGTTTTATTGCGTTTTGAAATTTTGGCAAATTATCCTCAAGTCACCTTTTATACAACATACTAAAACCAGATGTAGGGCCCTGTGTGTGTGTGTGTGTGTGTGTGTGTGTGGGATACACTATATAGTTACATAAAGCACTTTGTGTTACCTTATTGTGTATGGAAAGTACTATTTGATATTTTGCCACACTGCAAACATATCAAATACCACATGTTTTAAACCAAATGTAAATAATATTTCCACTGGAGAAAAAGTCAGTTCAACACAAATATTTTCTCTACATCTCGCTCTGTATCCTCATTTAGCCCGGGAGTGAGCGGCATGACATACGTAAGGTGTTCAGCGTTAATGGAGGAGGAGTAGGTGAGGAGCAGTGCGGGGCCTTTCTGAATCATTGCATGGGAGAAAGTGGCTCATTTATTGAAAAGAAGGTAGGCGGACGAACCAACGCAGCAGAACGGAACTGATACCCTGCGTGGCTGTAGGTTGTGCACCGAGGATGGGGGAGGAGTGAGTGAGTGAGGTGGTGTGTGTGTGTGTGTGTGTGTTTGTGCGTGTGTGTTTGTGCGTGCGTCTGTCTGTTTGTGTGTGAGCGTGTGTGAGCATGTGCCAGTGTCTGCGTGCATCTGTGTGAGTGTGCGTGTGTGTCTCTGTGTGCATGTGTGTGTCTATCTGCTTGGTGTCTCTGTGTGTGTATGTGTTGGTGTGTGTGTGCGTGCGTGTCTCTGTCTGTCTGTGTGTGTGTGTGCGTGTGTCTCTGTGTGTGTGTGTGTAAAAGGAGGTTGAGGGGAAGGCGGAGACCAGCGCGACAGAGGAACGGTTAATGGAAATGAGTGACAGGCTTTCAGAATGATTTACAACGGGTGGCGCTGCGGCAGAGCCCGGCGCTTGATGGATGATCCTGGAAGACGGAGACGAACCATAAATCATGTCTTTGAATCATTGACAGAGATAAAGGAGGGGGAGAAAAAGCAATGGCATTGACGTTCATTCTTCCAATAATGTACATTGACGAGTTACACTACGGAGCCTTAATTAAAAAGTGAACACGGGTCTTCTCCCCCCTCTCTCTTTCTCTCTCTCTCAGCCCCTCCCCACCCCACACACACACACACACACCTCCGCGGGCTACGCTAGCTACCCCCCTCCATCTCTCTCTCTTCTTCTACACATTGCGATATCAATGGTAATTAAAGATGCAGTAGTATCCCAGGCAACCTGTCCCATAGCCACTTCCTGATTCCAAGCTTCCCCACAAGCAGCAGCCAGATTAGATAAGTGCTCCACTGAAAGATAATGTCACCTCCTCAACAATATCAATGTGGTGGAGTCTGGCCCATTTGTTTCTACATCTGCAATCACACACACATGCACGCACATACACGCGTACACAAAGCTAGCATATACGCACAGACACAGACACACACACATGCGCACACACACACACACACACACACTAAGATGAGTGGGCGACAGGCTAGCTTTATTTCTTTAAAAGAAAAAACAAATAGGAACTCTAGGGTTATTTGCACATGAATGGGCAACAAACTCAACATAAATAGTATTCAGTTTGAGAGGTTACTACGAAGCAGACAGTAACATTGTTTTTTTTAAGCACTGGTCGATTTTGAGATTTTTGTCTATTTTGCTTCCATAACATGTCTTCTTTCATACTAGTATAAACAAACCATGTTTGACATACATTATCTCAACATAATTTTTTTTTTAATACTAAGAAACTCGACTAACATCAATAATCAATAATCATTTATCTTATCATTCTTAGCAATATTCCAAAGGTTATTATAAAAGGATTTCTTTGTATGTTGATCATTTTCTGATTTATGATGCAATATTTTAACTCTGGCTTTAAAGTTATGCAAATGTACGAATATACGTTGGATATTGCCATACTTGCACATTTGTTCAAACATTTCTGCAAAAAATGTAATGGAAAAAATAATTATTTTAATGTAAGTAATCAACTGGCTAAGTTTCATGATGTTGTCTATAAGTTAAAAATCATACCCTATTCAACTGCTGTGTCTCTCTTCAAAGGAATTCTTGGGTAATGCACACATGAATGGACAGCAAACTAAACATAAACGGTCTTCAGTTACACAGGCTACCATGTTGGTTTTTACCCTATAAAACATCATTAAAAATGTATCATGAGAAGGAATATTAGATTATTTCCCCCCTCTGCTTGCTATTGAATTATTCTTCTCACCAAACCTTTGTCTTTAAAAACGGTGGTTGTTGTGTCTTAAGTGCAGATGGGACGTTGATAAACAGGAGGGGGGCCTGAATGAGTGGCATTCCACATCAGCTGAGCCTCCCCTTAAAGTGCACACACAATAGAGCAATGAGGTGAACGTAATCCTAAACATCTGTCTGATGTGTCCTACACACACACGCTGTTTGTTCAAGTTCTAGGAAAGACATTAGTGAAGAGAGGAGAGAGAGAGATAGGGAGAGAGAGAGAGAGAGCGAAAGGGAGAGAGAGACAGAGAGAGAGAGAGAGAGAGAGGAGGATATATCAATTCATGCACTAGTTCTCCAAAGGGGATTAAGCAAAGGCCTCTGTTGTCTGTCCTTCTTCTCGCTGCTCTGGCAAAACAAAATGGAGAAGACACTTGCCCTACTAATACAGATGCCCTCTTTCATGACACAATGTAGCAAACAAGCATCTATTTGAATTAGGGCTTTGATATTTTCTTTTTCAAATGCGATTAATCACTGAATTTCCATACTTAATCGCGAATTAATACTTAATAAATAATTTCATAACCGTTTTTAGGTCCATATTAACAATGTTGCCATTATTGTGGATCAAGTGAATGCAAAGAAAGTTACTTCATGAACTTGACTTTTAGGTTTATTTCAAAAAGGAATTCAATGTGCTTGAGGTGGATAAAAAACGTATACAATAACGAGGCAAATCTTTGTATTTTGGGTAGTAGGATACAGTGTCTATTTCAGGCCTCTTGATCAGCCTGCTTTGCCCCAATGTGATAAAGGACAAGTGATGATAGCATAGCATTGACTATAGGCTATATGCATTGAGACCGGGGGCTAGTCGGTCAGTCCAATGTGTATGGGGATATTCACCGACACAAAAACACAAACTGAAAAGACGACACACACAAAGCTGTCCCTCTCGCTCTCTCCATCCCTGTCCCGCTGTGAGAAGACGTTTTGGCAAGCTAGAATGGAAACCAATACACAATGGTCATCTAGCATTGAAAAGCTGTGGCGATGATATTGGGTCGGACAAGAGGCTGCCCTGCCCAGTGTGTGTGTAAGTTCATGTGTGTGTGTCAGTTCATGTGTGTGTGTATGAGAGCGAGTTCATGTGTGTGTGTAATTTCCGTGTGTGTGTGTGTGTGTGTGTGAGAGAGAGTTCATGTGTGGGTGTAATTTTTTTGTGTGTGTGTGTGTGTGTATGAGAGAGTTCATGTGTGTGTGTATATGTGTGTTTGAGTTAATATGTCTGTGTGTGTGTGTGTGTGTATGTGTGTTGTCATGTGTGTGTGTGTGTTGTCATGTGTGTGTGCATGTTTATGAATGATTCATGGGTTAACGCAACACAACACAGAAGATCACACGCTCCCGATCTCAGCATCATTTTCATGTGAAGCCTTGAAGTTGTTAATATCATGTTTGATCGCATTCTTGCATCAAAACACAGTTTGATGGACAAGGGAAATAATTACTTGTCATTCAAGTGTCGGAGGTTTCTTCTTCTCTCCTTTTTTTGTTGCTGTTAAACATGTTCCTCTGTTAAACACTTTTTACCTCCCAAACTGCAAAACGCTCCGACTCCACTTTCAAGTCACTTGAAAATAAAAAAAATTAAAGATGCAGTGTGCAGTTTCAGAGGAGGGGGATTTGTTTACATTTGCAGAGCCCGCTGTTAGCTTACAAAACATATTTACTCTACATTTAATTCTAAGTATTGAATAATGCTATCATCATAAATAAAATAGCTAAAATATTTTGAGGAACCTGGAACTTAAGACTAGAATATGTGTGTAAACCAAACTGTGGGCCTTCCTGCTGTAAACAACAACAGTGAAACAGTTACTTTTCAGGTAACTTTAACTTCAAACAATGTTACAGGGATCCAATTGTCCCGTGAGGAAAGTTTACTTTTCATTTTTGAGAAAATACCTAAGAAATGTTAAACTTCTCTGACACACCCAAAGTTACATAGTGCACCTTTAAACTATTTATTTCGATTCAAACCCGTAAACAAACAAATCTGTGCCAGTAAAACTTACTGTTCAAATGAATGAGCTGAAAGAGTTTGAGAGTAATGAACTTCTCGGCAGCCCCAGTATTTAGAGAACAATAGCTGTGGCTGATCTTAAATGGTCTTAAAAGATGATCCATACGGTAATGAAGCCAGCTCTGCCTCTGGCCGGGTGCCCAAATCGGGGACATAATCAACGTCTCGGGGGGATACGCTGGAGCTGCTGATACCAAACAACAGCCCTCCACTTGACCGTTGTGTGTCCTCTTTAAAAAAATAAAATAATAATAGAATAGTCTGTTTGTCGTTACACACTGCAGATTCTGAATGCTAAATAGATTCAAGTTCGAAATTGAATGTAAGTTTGGTGTCACAACTTGTCTACAAAGATGTATCAATGAGAAGATTTGTAAACGTTTTGTTATTATTATTAATAATACATAAATAGCATATTCATAAATGCAAATTTCAGAAATCTAAGATGTGCTTTAAAGTAGAGGCTGCTATGATTTGATTATGATTGCTTAGTTGAGTCTTGAAATCCTGTAAAAATGAAAAATGTATGTCTGCTGTCCAAATTCCATGATGTCCATTATGACTTAAAACTTGCCACTTGCTGAACTGTAATCAGATGAGCTTTAATGTAATTCTAATGTCTGTATTTGTTTGTATATTTTGTTTAACAAAGTTTTATTGACCCCCCCTAAAATTCAAATTCAAATTCAAATTCATAGCATGTGTTTGGGGGGCCGTCCGCTGGGACCACAGAGCAGCATGACGGCTCTCAAACCAACTGGGTCTTCTTAGAAAAAGGCTCTGCATGTTACTGTCCAAAGCCCCCCCCACCCCCCCACCCCTTCCTTCCCTCTTTCGAACTCTTCTGCCCGGACCACCCTGCTCGCCGTGTTTCCCTACATGACAGGGAGATGCTGCTCAGGCCTTGGACTCATCGCATTGTTTTTCTTGGACCGGGGTGAAAGCAAATAGCAAGATAAAAGGGCCCCGGCGCTCGCAGTAAAAAACCAAAAACCCGTGCAGTCATTCATCAAAGCCTAGACAAGTCCCTACTCCCCCTACCGACTCTACCACCAACCCCCCCTCAAGGCACGGCCAATATCTCCTCATCCACCCCCCCACACAAACACTCTGGGTTTTAACTATAGGACTCCAAATAATTCCAGAAATGACAAATGATACTTATATCTCTGGCCTGTGCCGAATCAATAAGCATGCAGAACAACTATCCATCTTGAGAGGTATTGACAGGCGCGGGCTCGGAGAGAAGCACTTGGTGGCTTTATTCAGGGATTGGGATGGGAGGGATGAGGGAGAGAAGAGGGGAAACAAGTCCAATCACTCTTAGATTACAATGAATCCGCCTCCAACACTGTTAATAACCCGCTACAGGAACTAGCAGCATCCAGAGATCATACATGCGATCCAAAGCGTATATTTTCTTTGTTTTTACTATAACACAACTGACTATAAAACGTGCGTAGTTTGCATGCAGTATAGGCATACCATTGGGACTTACTTTTACTTCTTTATTTCATCATAACATCGCACCTTGAACTTGCCTCTTGCTTATATATCAGTCTCATCGCTGGTTGTTTTTACTTAGTCGAGTGGATTTTTACCCAGAATTTGCCAAAAAGGCTTAAAATTACTACCGGATGTACAAGCAAGTAGGGCATCTTGTTATTTTCTCAGCATGCTGAATTTGACCAGATGTATTGGGGCATCCTAAATCTTTTTTTGTCATACTCAATGGAGTAATGGATATAGCAACGTAGCCATTTTCTGAAAAGCATGAAGGAAAAGAGGAGCTAACTGGCCATTTGTAAAACCATATGCGCGACCTCCTGAACTGGGGGCAGGGGGTGTTATTTTGACAGGAGCACCTGCACATGTTTACATGGCAGTTTGTGTGCTGTGTATGAGCTGATGGGTGGCGATATGGCGCCTCTCTGGTCCCCCGGCTGCATCGCGGCAGCTGACAGATAGCACTTCAGAGCAGCTTTAGCCGCAGCTCCCCTTGAGGGGCTGTGATTGATGACTCGCACTGCCACCTAGATCCATTTTCTCCTCCAATCTGACTCCTCACAGGTAAAGAGTGGAGAGCACAACACACACACACACACACACACTCTCTCTCTCTCTCTCTCTCTCTCCTCCTATCAAATTCAAGTGGGCTCATTTCCTGCAAAGCAGTTTGCCAACAGTACGACTTCCAAAGCATCTACTTTGAACAAATTAAAAAACCGAATTGTACAGAGCGCAAATAATTTGAACTAAATGCCTCACACAAACCATTTTAGATCCTTGAACATTACCAAGGATCAGATAAGTAAAGAGGGAAAAGGCTCTATGAGAGAAGGTTTGCAGGCATAATGTCATTAGCAGGGAAAACTGCTATAAGAACCAGCCAGGACCCCTGCAGGTCTGAAGGCATTTAAGAACATTTAGCTTAGCCATCTGGTAGACAATTACACAGGAACAAACACACCGCCTCAGCAAATAAAGCTTGGCTCATCAATCACCAGAATGGCCAGAAGTTGGGCCTGTTCTTCCCCCTGATTTAATAACCCCATGAACTGCAGTGTTCCTCAAACCACAAGTCTTCAAGTCAAGTGGAGAACAACCCAGCACACTTTGCACACACAAAAAAAAAGGTTTCTGGAGAATGTATTCTAGAATGTAGGCCTATTATTTATTTATTCATTGATTTTTTAGATAATGTTTTGTAAGTTTTTACTTTTCTATGTAATTTTTGCAGATAAGAGTGTTTTCATTGGTATTTTTCAGCATTTTTTTGTAGCACCTTGATTAGCACTGGATTCGTTGCTCATAGTGTGAAAGTCACGTAGTCGCAAATTACTTTTTTAATTTAAACGTTTACAATATGTTTAATCGATTGTAGATATAATGAAATAGTTCAGTGCTTAACAAAGGAATTAAACAGTAAATGAAGAGGGCTCCTCCATTGTTATTTTACACCAGGCTGCAAATATAGATGGAAGTAAAAAAGAAGTGTGAGGTAAAAAGTAAAAAAAAAATACAATTTAAAACATTTGCTGTTTCCAGTCTCAAGTAGTTTACTTAATTAACATTTGCCCCGCGCCTTTAATTGCAATCACACTTTCTCATGGGACGCGAATGTGGATTGTCTGGTAATTGCAGATGTTAATATGAGATGGTGACACAATGTCAAGTCTATTTCTCAAAACTATAGAACAAAAAAAGAAAGGGAAGGACAATCAGGAACGCGAAGCCACTAAATGAACCCTTGAATTAACGAACAAGAGTGTGAAAAACTACTCAAGATATACTGACCCACACTAGCACTACGAGGAAAGATCCTTGCGAGATACTGAAGACAAAAACATTGTGTTTTCAAGCACTGGTCTATTTTGAGATGTTTGGCTATTTTGCTTCCATAACATGTCTTCCTCATAAAAGTATAAATAAAAGGTCCAAAATGTAGATTGAGGTGTGTATTGTATTACACCTTGTCTGTTTGCATCTGTATATTTGTATTGTCTGTATTTTTAAAGACCTATACATAGTAATTCTCAATGTATAAAATGAGAGAAGGATGTGTCAAAATGTATTCCGTAAAAACTTCTGACTCTAATATGTTGTTAAAATGAAAAACATATTTTCACTCTGGCTTTATCTAACATCTACATTTTAGTTTTTTAAAGAGACACAGCATCATGGATAATTAGTTAGATACTGCCAAATGTGCATATTTATTCAACATTTCTGAAAAAATTGTAAAACAACCAAAAATTGTTTAAATGTAGGTAATCAACTGTTAAATTCTCATAATGATATCTGGGCCTAAGTGAACAAATATTAGCCTATTCACCTTGCATTCTCTCACTTCAAAAAGGCTTAGCAGATCCGGCCTGTATTTCACCTGAATGGAGGTTAGTCTTTGTCAGTTTCACCCGGGTATATGTTTCCTTAGCCAAGAACATATTCATGTGTGTTTCTGGGTTGTGGCCCTGTTTGGCCCTTATGTGGGAAAGAACGATAGAAAGAAAAGAAAGAAAGAAAGTAGGCCACCTCTGCGCTCTCTCTCCTATTCTCCCCTGAACATGCGTCACCTGCCAGCTCATGTGGCCCGAGCCCAGAGATGTGAACAGGTCTGGCAAGAACCAAATGTTTTCCTTTACCTCTGGGGCATCTTACACTCTCCTTTAAGCAGGCGCTTGGCAGGCTAACATGTCAAGATACCAGCCCTGGGACTCCGCGCCTCCAGGAAAGGGTCACGCACTCACAGAGCTTAGGTTCACAAAACATCAAGATATAAACTCCTCTAGAAAAAGGAATGGAAAGCAACCCCCAGTCTCTGTATTGTATAGTTCTGGAGCTTCATAGCTAAATATTAAAAGATGCTCCGATCCACTATTTTTTTTTATAGATAATTTTTTGTCATTTTCAAGTTTTATTTGACAGTTCAAAGGTGAAATAGGGAGACAGAGAGAGAGGGCGGATGACCTGCAGTACAGGTCCACAAGTCGGATTTGAACCTACGCCACTCACTACGCCACCGGAGCGCCCCGACACTATTAATATAATATTGTTTTTTTTTTTTTTTTGTAATTTTGTTTAGTTCTGACTTGATTCCGATATCTGGGTTTTGGATATCGTCCGATACTGATACTGTCTATTAATATTATAATTATTATTTTTAAAAATGTGTTGGTGATTATATGTGTAAGTTTATAAAGGCTAAAGCAACACAGCAATCCTAATTTAAAATGGCAAAACATACAGAAAATGCAAAAAGGCTTAAATGTATATCTGAACTACATCTCCTTCCAAAGGAATAACATTGTATTTTCTTTCATGGTTAAAAATAATTACATAAAAAAAACTGACTGTAGAATTGGGATTGGTGGTGTCAGTCCTATATCCAATGAGTGGATTGTAGCCATATCAGCATGAATACCAATATTGTATTAGATCGGTCCCATCCCTACTAAATATAACCAAAATAACGTCAACGTCAGATGTGTTATATCAATGCAGTCGTACAGATAAAGACAGACCAAAGGAAAGCATTCGGGATCATTGTGTTTCAGAACTGATTCCCAACACCTTGAAAACCTGAAAATATGCTTCATTACACCCTTATGATTTGATGTGTGTTCACGTTATTTGATGGATCCACATTCTACTGGGCAGCGGAGGGGGGGGGGGGGGGGGGGGGGGGCTCAACACGTCTATTTCTGGCTGAGGACATTTAACTTTGTGATCTGCACATGAGACAGCTAACAGTCACTGACAGCCCCCCCCTGCCCCCCCAGTTTCCCTATACAATCACCTTATTGACACTATGCTTATTTGGTTAAGGGGCTTCAACTAATATATAAAAAAAAAAAAAAAAAAAAAAAAAAAAAATCTAAATATTGGTGTAAAAATATCATAAAGAAAAAAAGGTTTGATTTCAAGCCAAGCGTATGGAAACCAGTCGTAGTTCCTTTAGGGAGGTGTAGTGGGAGGGGGGGCGGTGGGTTTGGGTGAGGGGGCAGCGGCTGTCTATAGAAGCCTGATTTATGATCTACTCAGTTTTGCATGTGTGTTCACAGGTTTGTGGGAGTTACACTCAATTAGAGCAGCAGGGGTTTAGGAGTATGTTTTTTTTTTTGTGTGTGTGTGAGTGTGAGGATAAGTTAAAGCTTGACACGTTTATTTTCTACCAGTGCAGCAGCTGAGGAGCCGGTGACAGCCTATCAAAAGTGCTTTTTTTTTTTCTTTGATCACCAGAAACTCAAAAGTGTTGGGAAATAGTCTAACCGTCCCTGACAAGTGAGAAAGAGAAAAAGCGTAAAAAAGGAAACACAAAATGTTTATAAAGCACAATCTTAAATACCACCAGTCAACATCCGAGAAAAAAGCAGGAAATAAATAACTGTATGGTGGAAGATGAAAGATGTCATCATTTAGCAGGACAACAAGAAAAGCTGACAGTGCTAATCAAATTTGGTAAAAATTCAAATTAGCTTAAATATAATGTGTTGCAAAAAGCGTGACCAAGGCACTTGCATTAAAAAAAAAAAAAAAAAAAAAAAAAAGACTGAGGAGCAACTTAATGGATTCAGCAGGACCAAATCCGCCCAATTACAAGTTAAATGCCACGTCCCTTCACAATTTATACACAGCTAGTAAATCTTGTGTTTTTTGAGACATTTAATGATTGAGCCAGTGTGCAACGTAGGAACAAAGTAACAAAATGCAATGAAGAAGAAAAAGAAGAAGGAGTTACTCATATTCCTGTTGAAAAACTCCTCCGTTTAATGATTCACCACTAAGGAGAGTCCACACACTTCCACAAGAATTCAAATCCCCTTTTCCCACAGCCTCTTTCAGTCCGTATGATAAATGACACCCGTCATTCCGCCGTTGCCAAACAGCACAGAGGGGAATTGTACTGATATATGATTCACAAGAACAGGAAATAAACTCAGGCCTTTCTCTGTAGCCCCCCCCCCCCACACACACCCCCACCTCATCCCCCCTTTGCCAAGTAGGACGGCCCTGGACAATGTCAAGGCGGAGAGGGCTTGGGAAGGCGGACGGGACGGCGCTCAAAACCCCAAAAAGGGAATATAGACAGTGCATAAGGTTTCCCGAAAATCAACTCTTGACTCTACTACCTCTCTCTCTCTCTCTGTCTTTCTCTGTCTGTCTCTCGCTCTCTCTCTCTCTCTCTGTGTCTTTGTCTGTCTCTCTCTCTCTCTCTCTCGCTCCTTCTCTGTCTGTGTCTCTGTCTCTCTCTCTGTCTGTGTCTCTCTCTCTCTCTCTCTCTACGCTGGTGACTTGATGAAAGCTACCGGAGAAAAGGCATTAAAAACAAGCAGTGTGTCTATGGGAACGAGCTTAGGAGGATCAAGAAGAAGAAAAAAATTAAACATAGGCCACATTAAAAGTCTGCAATTATGAAACGGGGGAAGGAAAAATAATATAGAATGAGCAACCTCCTTCTGCCCCCAATTACAATGCAGCAAGTAAGGCTAATTACCAAGCCTTGATTGTTTCAGGTTTCTGAGTGAGAATGACATAAGACTTAGGGAAGATGTGGTGCAAGTTCAGATAAGACTGGTTGACAAGGATTTAACATATTAAGGTGAGACAAAGCAGGATGAAACGTAGTTTTTTTTCAAGCACTTTTTTGAGATTTTTGGGTGTTGTTTCTATAACCTGTCCTAACCTAACCTAACCTTTAATCATACTAGTATAAATAAAATGTCCAAAAGTGTACATTTAGGGGTTTATTTTACTAAACCTTGTCTGTTTTGCTTCTGTATATTTCTCCTATACGACCATTGCTAACGGCCATTATCATAACATTAGTTTTTGTCAATACTCTGAACCAAAAATGTCAACTTCTAAAGCGCTTACATCAACTTAACTATCCATTATCATTCTCTGCACTATTCTGAAGGTTATTACAGAAGGATTTGCTCATATGTTGACGATAGTCTGATTTATGATACATTTTGTTTTTTTAAACGTGCAAAAAAAAGCATTTTAAAGAATTGTTAATTGTATTTTTTGATTCATAGAATGAAAAAAGGCTGTATCCGAAATCTGTCACACTAATATGTCGCGAAAAACATTTCTGAAAAATTGCGATACAGAAAACAACTGTTATAAGTAATAAGTAATCAACTAGCAAAGTTCCATTATGATATATATACAAAATGTACCACTATTCACCTGCAGTGTCTCGCCTAATTTGTTCAAAAACGGGAAAACATAAAAAAAACTAAAACAATTATCTTACTTAACACCTCCTATTGTCTATATGCTTTCCAATAGCCACTGAAGCTAGTTGCACTAAGTTGGTTTGGTGTTGGTGGTTGTTCTCTTGTGTCAGAAAAAGACAGAAGGAGAGAGGCACACACACTGCTGCTCCCCTCCAGGCTAGTCCCTCCAGGGCCAGAGGCTCTGCGGGGGATAGGCCTCCCCACTCTGGGCTCCACAGAGCGGGGATGTGCCCAGGGCCAGACCCACTAGCACTCAATCACCCAGACAGCGACATCCTTTCGCCATCACCATCAGAGAGGCCCCTTTGGGGTGGTGTAAGGAGGGGGGTGGTAGGGGTGTGTGTGTGTGTGTGTGTGTGTGTGTGTGTGTGTGTGTGTGTGTGTGTGTGTGGGGGAAAAGATATTTATGAGTTGAGCGTTTCACACACACACACACACACACACACACACACACACACACACACACACACACACACACACACACACACACACACACACACACACACACACACACACACACACACACACACACACACACGCGCCTGCGATTTGGCTGATATACTGTCTGGCTGGACTGTGGGATGGAGCCATATAGTTCATCTCCTCCTCATTTTTAGCCCCTAACCAGACCCCTTGTATAAGTGCTCCTCTGAGCTTTACATGTTGGGCTTTTTGATGCAGGAAGCAGACAGGCCCTACACTGCACCACTGCATGTAAATCTAACCAGCACACTCCAAATGTTAAATGTGGTACCACAGTTAGAAAGGTATAGCTATTGGATCTCATTATCAATGATTGCTTTGTTTGGAAATGGAGTGAAACCTAAATGACCAAAATAAGTTGCAGCAGGCAGGAGGGAAATAGAGAGCGCTCGCAGTATTTTAAAAGACTATTCGTTACACCAGACACTTTTAGTCGAGGCCCTTATCTGATGAGCCGCATGTGTTTACCTAAGAGGTGTATTTTCTAATGCCTTTTTACCTTTGATTTCGGAGCAGAATAATTACAGAGGAAGCCGTGTTTTAAAAAGAAGCCCATGGCAGATTAGGGAAGTGAGTTGGAAATGGGTTCAAATTGTCGTTGTGAAGTTAAAGAGGCTACTTTGCACCACAAGGGGTTTTCTTTTTCCTCGGGCGGGCCAGGGGATTAAAAGAAGCCATAAAAAGGTCTCGGTAATGGCATCAGTAATGTCTCGCTGCCATTAAAAACGGTGGGAAAAACATCTGCTTTGCATTTTTCACTCCCCTGCTACTCATTTGTCTTTCAAACTATCCTAGAAGACTGTGCCACGGTTGGTTTCGGTGTGCTCATATTTTTTCAGAATGAGGTTATTTTTACAGACTCTTTACAGCGATGAAAGTTAACCTGAAATCAGAGTAGTATTTTCCAAAATGCCAAACCAAAGGGCTAACTTGTAGTGGTCCGATAAAGTGAAAACATTGCTGTTTGTGTACTTGCTGGGATAATTATCTTGAGTATATTTTCAACAAAATTTGCTTTTGCCATCAAACAATATAATTTGATCCAAACCTTTAGAAACTCAACCCTCTTTAGGAGGGCTATGTTTATTTTCTCCCCCATACTTTTTCCAAAAAGACACATTTTAATGACATTTCTTCACGCCCATATTTCACAAAAAGGAGCCAGAATGGTGTTACTATACAGACTATGAAAGTTAGCCTAAAACCAGCGTTGTATTTGGCTAACTTGTAGTGGACTAACATACTGAAACTACTCAATATAATGGTCCCATCACCATTATCTTGAGTAAATATCCAACATAATTTGACTTTGCCATCAAACAGTATAATGCGATCCAAACCTTTAGAATATCAGATATCAACAGTAATAGTAGCCAGCTGAGAATGAATGAACACTTTATTCCGGACTCAACGTTCCATATAAAAAGACAATACAAATACATGACAACACAAATTAAAATACATACAAGCATCGATTCCAATGTTTCCACAGCCCAGAGGAGAACCTTGTATCACTCTGTTTAGTGTCAGTGAGTGCAGTTATTACTTTGTTTTCTGACTCTAGGAGTCGACCCATAAATGTATACATTAAATTCCTCAACACAGCATGAAAGGTGGGGACATTACTAGTCACAAACAAGGAGCTAGCACTAGTCCATCTAGGAAGCTTAAGGAGGATCCTAAACACATCGTTATACACTACCTGTAACTTTTTCAGTTTTGCTGTTCTATATTTACACCAGAGGTGAGCTATGTAAAATTGAGTACAGTAGGCTCTGAAGAGACTAACTTTAACATCATTCGTGCACATATGAAATTTGCGTGCCAACATATTGGCCTGAGCATAAAGCTTACAGCACTGGCGCTGGACATCATCATCATCACATAGATCATCAGTGATGATGTGACCTAAATACCGTACCTTCCTAACCACCTCTAGAGTACGGTCAGATAGCAAAAATGAAGGAAACGTTTGCTTTTGATCCTCCTTAGTTTTAGCAATCATAATAACGCTCTTCTTAGGATTGAACTTGATGTCATATTGAACTCCGTAGCTAGAGCACACTTTAAGCAGTTGCTGTAGCCTAGCACTATATGGAGACATGATGACCAATTCATCAGCGTAAATGAGGTCGTTGATAAGACTGTCTCCCACCATACAACCAGTCTTACATCCGTTAAGCTTCTTAGAAAGATCATCCATATACTCATTGAAGAAGACAGGTGACAAGATGCCACTCTGTCTCACCCCATTGGTGACTTGAAAGGGTGCAGATAAACTACTGCCCCATCTAATTTGCATGGTTTGTTGTGTGTACCAGAACTGCAAAATCCTTATCAGGTAAGGTGGAACTCCTCGCTCTTGTAGTTTGGCAAACATCTTAACATGGTTAATCCTATCAAAGGCCTTTGATGCATCTAAGAAGCACATAAACATGGTAGAGTTCTGTCGTCTGTATTTACTTATGACTTCTTTAAGTGCATATATACAATGATCTGTTCCAAGTTTACTTTTAAAACCAAACTGGTTGTCAGTGGTTTCCACATACTCACTAATCCTATCCAAAATAATTATTTCTAAAACTTTAGATAGTATGCTAGCCAGAGCAATTGGCCTGTAGTTATCTATGCTGGAGATTTTCCCAGTTTTGACTTTAATCACTGGCACTAACAATACGGACAACATAGAGTCAGGTAGTATGCCATGCATCAACAAACCAGTAAAACACATAGCAAGCAAGACAGGTATTCTACCACAAGCATGTTTTAGATGTTCTGCTGTTATCTGGTCAAGACCACATGCTTTGTTCATAGACAGCTTCTCAATGGCATAGCACACCTCATCAGGTCTGATAATCACCCCATCATTAAAAAGAACCTTTCCAGCATTAAATTCCTCACTCTTAACACAGTTAAAAATGTCACTATAATGTTTTCTCCAAAGCTCTGCAATATTTTCAGGTCCAGTGATTCCAGCAATACTAGACGGCAAGGGCACCTTACTGTTATTAATAACCTTTACTTCTTTCCAGAAATCATTGGAATTATTCTGCTGAAGCTTTTTAGCCATGGAGTTAGCCCTCATAGCCTGCTCGTTTCTTTTAATAAAACGTACAGCATATTTGAATCTTGCATTTGCCTGTTTCTTGCGCTCACACTCAGGCCCATGCCTAGCTCTCCCTGATAACACCCATGTTTTAAAAGCTTCTTTGGCCTCTGCATGGAGTTCATACACATATTCATTCCATCCTGGTCTGACATTATGTTGTTTACCACTTTTATTGCAGAAAAGCTTACCACTGTTAATAAGACAGTTCACAATCTTCTCATATATCATACACAGATATTTCCCATGATTCTGGTTCTTACAGTTAATGTCATCACATAGGATAGCATCAGATGGGATATCAGCATTACTAAAAACATTTTCAGTCAATGACTTGTAATGCCAGAGGTCCTTTTCTGTCATCCTTGCCCAATTTAGTTTTCCTATTGGTTCATGGTTATCATAGCTGGACACCTCAGGTGCATTCTTAACATTTAACACCAATGATACAGGTATGTGATCCGTTGTAGCCATCCCATACATGATCTCAATTTTATCTAAACAGTCATGAGCATCATCTGTACATACACAGTGATCCAGCCAGGATGTTGTATGCCATGCTTCACTTGTATATGTGTAGCTATCTACAGGCAAAAATACTTTGCTGGAGAGAACCAGCTTGCTGTCATCACAAAACTGCACTAAGTGTTGGCCAAACAGGGATTTCTTGTCAGAGATATCAGCATTCATGTCGCCCACAATAAATATACATGTACATTCATTTTCTTTAATAAAAGAGCTAATAAATCCAAGCCGGTTAATATATTCATCCTCATTTTTGTAACTTTCATATGGAGTATAAACATTTAAAATAACAAAAGCTTTGTCATTATGAACAACTTTGATGACAATACCCCGGTCAACCTCAAGCCGAATCACACTGATCAGTGGATCGTATTTCTTATGCCAAAGTATGGCCACTCCCCCAGGAATTCTTCCCCGCAGTATTCCAGTGCTTAGATCTGTTGTAGACTCCCCTGCCCCATGGAAATCATTATTGACAGAGTTCAGCTGATCTAGGTCTTGTTTCGCTAAAAATGTTTCTTGTATGCACAATATGTCTATCTTCTCCAAGAGCTTGTCAATTACAATTCGCTGCGCTTTGTCCCCTGCCCCATGTCCGAGGCGCAGGCCACGCGAGTTGTATGACACAACTCTAATACCGGTCAAGGAGACACAGACATATCTACATTACAGTCTCGTTCACAGACACCACATTCACTGCATGATCACCCACTGGACATGCGGCAACCCTGGGTTTGCGCACCTCAAAGAAGTGCCTCACAAAAGTCCCTTCAGGCCACAGCTGCGGCTCATACATTTCACCCACCTCTTTGCATACGGCGGTTATTTTGAATGAGCTGAATCGGGTCTGTACAGTGTCTATCTTTTCACAAGTGACGTCACGGCCTAGTTTCTCTCTCAAGTAACTAGCCAGTTAGTGCGGCTCCAAGTCAGGCGAGAAGCGTGTAGCAAAAACACTCACCGACTTTGTTGTTATGGCTTGTATGCTTCCCCCAGCACCCGTTCCAACAATCCCGCTTGTCTTCTTCTTTCTAGAGGGGTTCAGGCGGGGTTTGGATGGCATAGGAGACTTCCCAGTGGCATGTTTTAACCGACGACCCTCCTTCACCACACGAGTCCACGTCGGTGACACTGCCGCGCCATTCGCATTTGTGGCTCCCGTTGCTGCGTTGGTAGTCCTGTCAGGAGCCGGGGTTGCACTGTCCGAACCCCGGCTGGTGGTCTCCCCGCTTCCGCAGGCATGGTTCACCTCCGACTGGGTAGGCGCAGTCCCTCCGCTCGTACCTGGCTTCTCGATCACGTACAGGCGTTGTCTAATATCAGCTGTTAATGCACGGAGATCCTCGCAGGCACTTGTCTGCGTAGACATAGTCTGCTTCATAACTCCAACCTCCGTGCTAAGATGTTCAATTCTGCCAAGCAGGCAAGAAACATCCAGGCTATTGAAAGTCACTGGCAGAAGCTCATCGAGGTGATGAGACACAAAACGAGGGACATTTTCACCAACCTCGTTAAGCAGTTTCAGACAGCTTTTGACATTGTTTGCGTCTTTTTGCGCTCCTTTGTGTGTCACATTGCGCTGATTGTTTGGGCAGAGTTCAAACAGCACTCTCTTGGAGTTCTCAATCCACTCGGTGCCGAAGTGGTTTACAACCATTAAAACAATTTCATCTTGACATATAGTTTTCATTTTGACAACAAGAAAGTTTAAGAGTTCGTCTTCCACAATAACTTTCCCATCCGAAGCCGTGTATATATCAGGTTTTCTACCACGAGCAGCAGCTCTACCTCCTTCCGCCGCCATGACGAGAGAGAGAGCTCTTGATTGCTCTTGAGTAAACACATTAGCCCCTTTTACACAGAGATTGTGGCATATTGACGGAACAACATCACTCCAAAATGCCGGCTTTGCTTGCTTCTGTGTTATTTACACAGAACCAAGCAACGCCGGCCTGCTGGCGCATCAGTAGCTCCTTTTACACAGCGTTCCGGAATGAAAGAATGAAATGAAATGAAAGGTGCTTGTAAACAGCGTAAGGTGTGACGTAAACATTTAGCACTGCGCCGGTCAGCTGCTTTACAACAACAACACTGGCAGGTGAATTGAGAGCAGAAGTGCTGGAGCTTGCAGTAAGAGGGCCGTATTTTACTGTCCCCACGATGTGCCAGTTGATCTCGCTACGCGCTGAGTCCAACATCACTGGGACTGTTAACCAAACTGACAAAATCAATCCGCTTCACCTCTTCACGTCTTGAGTTGTGTTAGCAAAACAGTAGCTCTGTGGCTAACAGCTGAGCCGGAGCCTTCAGTCAGCTGAAGCAGACGGGGCGAGCAGACTATTCCCCGTTACTAGGTCTTATACCATAGTCTGTGTGAATACTCTATTCTGATTGGCTGGAGAACATTCCATAGGTGTGGATTAACCCCTGATGTATGGACACCTAGATGGAACTGTTTACATTCTGTCCACTTTAATGCGTCGCCGGCTCGCCGCTGATTAAACTGTGTTGATAAGGGATTTATAAAGCCTAAAATATCCTGCCGTGCAATAGCCTCTGACCACCACAGGACAGTAACACAAGAGCTGTAGTAAGATAGTAGTAAAATAAAGTGGCTAAACTTAATGTCCTCTGGCTAAACGTCAATGGTGATCTCGTTAAAAAGGTGAGTAAGACCCCTGTTTAATTTGAAAAAAGTTTGTAACTGAGTTTACATGTGTAGCCACCAAAGCCCGGCTTCACTGTCTATCTGGACACAGGCTACTGCTGTCAGTCACTGCCTCACGTAAACTTCAGGCTGTAGCCCATAATACACATGTTCGCCAGTCATATTCTCCTGGGCAGAAATAGACTCATACACTCTGCAAAATGAAGAGCGGGGGTTTGGATTGAGCAACGGACCTCATGATCAGATTGATAATACGCCGTTACTTTTATTTGGTGATTTTTACGGGACATCAGGCTGCTGTGATTAATGTTAAACACACGTCCTTCAACTGCTAACATGGTCGCATGTTTAGAACGTAGGCTATGGAACGTCAAACGCCCCCCTGTTCCGCAACAACAAGCTGGAGCACTTAAACAGAGAGGCGGAACTGATTGTGTCGGGAATCTTACTACCCCCCGAGGTAGTAAAATTCCCGGAACAATCTCTCGCACCTTTCTTCCCTCGTTCCGCAACTGTCGCATTTAAACAGCAGGGCGGAGGGCCGAAAGGCCCGGCATATTCCCGGCTTTCACTGGCTGTTTAAAAGGGGCTCTTGATTGCTATATGGCCATAGCCCCTAACCATTAAAGGTACACTGTAGCCTCCTTCCCTGGGCTTATGGGAAGCTGAGGCCCTGCGGTAATCTTTTCTGTGCTAACCCTTTAATAACCCATACCCTGCTTCATTTAGCTTCCGCTCACACAGAGAGATTGATCGGTGCCAGTCACAGTAACCCCATCCTCACTCCTGATGCCCTCCTAAAACTAACTAAATAAGGCACTTTTTTTTCTTTTATTTTGTGTGTGTCAGCTTGCTACCACCCATCATACTATTAAAGGAGTGTATTCATCATGAGCCAAAGAGGGAGTGGCATCAACCGTGCGATGGCAATGCAACAGTGTTCCTTTTGTTCAAAGGCTGGGGTCAAAATCAATTTATAGGATGCACTATGCTGGGCTCACTATATTAGATTATTCTTACAGGGTTCAGATTGTGTTTTTTCGACACATGAAAGAGAGAAAGAGAAAGAAGAAAAAGAAATTTGAACAATGAGCTGTTCATTTTGAGACTGACGTAAATACACGCAGACGTACTGAGAGAAATTAAATGGGATTAAAGGTGCAGTTTATAGGCGAGATGAGTCATTATCTTGCCTATTGCTAAACACGTCTCGCATTTATTATCAAATTACATTCACTGTCTGTGATTCTGTTTCACTCATTTTCGAGAAGGTACTATTAGGATCAGATATATCAGATATAGATGGATAGTCATTGAAAATTGGACAGACAAAATAGTTTTTAGGTTTAACTCATTATTTTGCCTATTGCCTAATACATATCCCATTTATAATCAAATTACATGGCATATTGTATCACTCATTTCGAGAAGTAACTTTGCAGGATAAATATACACGTATAATCATTGAAAATTGGACTGGAAAAAAAAAGTTTTGGACATTTTTGATAATTTCCTTAGACCAAAACATTATATTATTCGAGAAGGAGAACAATTTAGTGAGACATCTCTATAGCAACAAGAGAAACTGCGCTCGGATACTAATTTAGAGAAAATTACCCGTCAGATGAAAGAACGACCTATAAGCTCATCCAGATAGCCAGCATACAAGATCCATTAACAATGAGACCAACACTGAGTTAAGATACTAAACCTAATGTAAAATACAACCAAGGGGTAGAAGAGTGATAAGAGAGGATAACTGTACTAATGACATATCATTTACCTGCCCTACATTAAGGGCCGGAGCCTTTTCTCTTTAGAAATACCTACAATGTATGTGTTGTGTGATCCTTCACTGAGGAATAGAGAGATACAAGAGGCAAGAGGTGCTATATGCTGTTCAGCTTGCAGTGATAAAGTCAGTAATATCACTATCTCACCCTTCCTCTCCCAAGAATTGCCATAAACCTATTTCCAAAATTGCAGCCATATATTCAGCGAAGACAGTTAGCTCATCCCGGTGACAGTGCAAACTTTTAGGGCTGAATTATACCAGTGTCATTCAGAGGGGTTTATCAAGGAGGGTCAATAACTCACGGACCCAAATCTGAGATAGGCCAGGCCAGCCAGCCAGCCAGCACATCACCTCTCTCTCTCTCTCTCTCTACCTCTCTCTTTCTGTCTCCCTCTCCCTCTCCCTCCCCCTCTCTCTCTCTCCCCCCCCTCTGTCTCTCCTTTTCTCTCTACCTCTACTGAAGGCAGCTGGTGTGCTGCCATGGAACAGCCTGCTGCGATTTCTCAGGACACAAGATGGTGCCCGGTCGCATTACACTACATGGCAACACTGTGAAGCTGCTGTGCGACTCCAGCACCGGGCAGACACACTGGAACACAATGTGAAATATGGGATAGGTCAACAAAAATACCAACCCTAAAACTCAAGAACTAATTTTGATTTATTGTTGATCAATCAATCACTTTGTACAGAAGAAATCAAGCTATCAGGCCTAAACTAAAAACTATGAAAAAAAAAAGAAATCACTGGAAAGTCAAATTTGAAAACTGGAACATTTGGACAAACAAGTATCATGATAGTTTCAAGTTAATGAATTGCTGATTAAAACATGTATCACGTGGTACTGTTTTTTATGAACCCAGTGCCTGCTGTCCTAAAGATCTTTGAGAGTGAATACAGTAGATTAACAATGGTAATATGACAATAGTGAACCAAAGTCAACTTTGATTAAGTAGCATTCTGAGAAACGCAGGATTTAAATTTCTGCCTGCCGTAAATAGTTGTCTGAATTCCCGGGAGATCGTACCCAAGGAAAAGCATAAATAATAACTATATAAAAATAGCATTGTTTTCGCTGATGGTCTCGTTTGCTGTAACAGGTCATTTATGATCATCAGAGGAAAGATGAGACTGTTTCATGAACATTTAAAAGTTCCTTGTAGAAGGAGAAAATTCACAACATACTGAATGCAATAGGCGAAACAAGCAGGATTTGTATTGCATATTCAAAAATAGTATGTGAAGCATGTGTGTCTGATCTTACATACAATGATGGTTTCTGTCTGTCTATTATCCCAATGACCACTATGATTCAGTGCTGCCAACCACTGAAGACTAACATTTCTTACTTTCTAAAAGAGCTCTTCTGTTTCTAGCACATTTAGCACATTTCCTAGAACCCTTAAGACTTTATCAACATAAATGCACGGCGCCATTTTGCACCATCTTAGGTCTCAAAACACATTTCACCCTGACACTTATCCGCAATTAGCCACACTAGATGTTTGTCATGTGAAAACACTTAGCTAGAAATTTGACATTCATTTGATTCTAATGGGCTTTTCAGTCAGGTTTTTTTTCTGTCTGTAGGACGTTGCGGTGCAAAAGCATGACTGTTCACCATAAGCATTAGTGAACTTCTGTACAGACCACAGTGGTATCATATCATTCAATGTTAACACAAGACACCTAATACTTTCCTCTGTTAGGTCAGGGTGGATTTACTAAGTGTTCCGTTCCTTTAAAATCCTTAGCTTTGCACTGGGACCTTTTCTGCCACTGCTTTGTCTGTAAGTCGGAGGGGTGATATCACCTGCAGCTGTTTACAATTAGCTGAATTGTTTCCCGTAGCGGTGCTTAAGTTTTACTCACCCTCCTTAAAAAAAAAAAAATCTGTATTTTCCAGATGGCCTCAAATTGAAGCTCCTTTGTATATAAAATATATATTAAAAAAAAATTCAACTTTTTACCTGCACTGCACGGGCCGTAAATAAGAACATTTTAAAAATAAGAAAGTCATGGAAAAAGTTACTGTACTAGAAATGGTATGTATACTATAGTGGCCTGGTGGACTTTCTGTAAGACATTCTGATGTAAGTGCAGCCTAACTCTCTACACTTATACATGGACTGTAAACAAGTGTGGAAAGTGTGTGAGCAAAAAAATTACATTATATAAATGCACAGGTGTCTAAAATATATTTAGCCTGCCCTCTCACGCTGAGAGACACTTCTGTACACAAAGTACTTTGCTGCACCGGTAAGCAGAAAAAAGTATGTTTTGGTCAGAGTGATACATGCTTGCCCACACACTCACACTTTAAGCTACACCATAAAATAAGAAAAAAACTGAGGGCTATCAGACAGCCACAGCCACTAGCTACTTTGCATCTTGCCAGGCCTCAGATGACAGTTTGCACGAGTATCCGCATGCTCTACTGTACAGAAGGATAATTCTGTTATCATATGTGGTCCAGATTTGGAGCAATTCAATACAGATTTAGTTTTAAAGCTCTACAAAGCCACTGGTGAAAACTATCAAGTGCCATTTTTTGGGAGCTACACTGACAAGAGACAAAACAGCAGAGCAAGTATTGGATATGAAGATGAACAGATCACCATTTCATATTTCAACCTTAACTTTCGGAATGAAATGTAAACTGGATATCATCTACACAGATTAATAACTTTGTTATTTACTGATCTGCAATCAGTAGAAATGTAATACTTAATAGAAAATAAGGCCAGCTTTGTTACTTTAATAGTTAATAGTGATAAAGAATTTGAAAGTATTAGGCGTCTTGTGCAAAATGTAATTTTGCTCATAAGCTTCTCTTCCAAAACAAAATGTTGAAGGAAAGTGAGGTTGGACTAGAACAGTTGTTTTACTTCTTCCTACACCTTTTGAACATGAACAACATTATTTGACTTGGTTGATTTTTATTATTTTAGGATGTTCAATAAATTGTCTGTCTGTCTGTCTGTCTGTCTGTCTGTCTGTCTATCTTCTACTCAGAAACAGTTAACATGAACAACGTGTTCTAGGTATTGCCGCTCCTCTTAAGTATAAACTTCCATGAATGGAGTGTGCCATGAATAATGATCAGTGTTCCATAGCGTATACATACGCCTGTAGGGCAGGAGTGCATTCCAGCGACACCCCTCTTTATTCAGACAGAGGTGGAGATGATCCTCTCTCACAGTGGGGCCTTTCCCCTTTGTGTACATGTGTGTTTAGGGTTGTCTGCGGCAACGGAAAGCCTAGCGCCGTCATTGGGCCATGCCGCCCCGCCCTGAGCACTGTTACTGTTGGGCAGGATCCTGCTAGCGGATAGCTCACTAAGTCTACCTGAGGTTTAGTTAAGTAGGCGCATGTGTTTGTGTGTGTGTTGAGTATACATATGGCATCATCAAAGCAACGCCGATAATTACAGACTTGGGTTATTACTGTATGCGACTGTTATTTTCATTGACATTCATTTCCCGTCTCCAGTAAAAAAGTAAATACCCACCCACTCACCCACCGCCAGTTTAATCACATTAATCACATTTGGAAGCGATGCAGTTATCTCTATGATATCATCAAGAACCTCATAACCTGATGGTGCTTCAGATATTTAGTTTTATGACAAGCAGACTGAGGGAAGGAAATACAGACAATAAGGAAACTTGAGTAATTCAAGACAAAATTATTAAAATACTGTACTTTGCAATGATCTATAGTTATCTCAATGCTATTGATATCATCATGAACCTCTTAACTTGATGTTGGTTGAGATATTTATTTTATGAGATGCAGACTGTGTAAAGTAAATACAGACAATAGTGAAAGTTGAGTAATTTTTGAGTATGTTTTAAGACTAAAGCATTAAAAGTACAATGCAATGCTCCACACAAAAGATCCGGACACTACTATACTACAATGTTACAAAAAAATAACTAAAAACAACAACCCCAGGCCCCTATTTTTCCTTTTGGACATGGCATGATTCTAATAACATGTAATAACTGGTCATGTCCAAAATGGGATTGTGTGTTTTCCAGGTCTTTGCAGATTTACCGTATATGTTGCATTGAAATTCAGGCAACCCTTGGCAAACGAAATAAGAGATTGGAAGAGAGCCAGCCTTTTCATCATTTTCCCCCAAATCAGTGAGAGGAAATGAATATGGATGCCCTCGGGCGTGAGGGGAAGGAAATGCAGGAGGCTGATGAGGTCCCTAAAGGATGCGTCTGGACAGTACCGGAACTTTTTAGCTGGGCTGCTGCCAGGGTGTGAGGGCTGCCACGGAGCATGTAGGACACACATGCAAACATGGAGGCACTCACACATGAAAGCACACGTACACACACACATGACACACAAACCCATTAAAACACACACACACACACACAAACACAAACACACACACAAAACCCACAAACAACTAACAATTACAACAGCGCTGTATCAACACAAGCATGTACAATCATAGACTATTTTGATCTTGTTTTTGTTTTGACTTGTTTATTTTGTTGTTTTTAAAAGCCTCATGTGGACAGGTGTTGTAAACTAGCATTCATGCTAATACACTGAAAACATTGCATCTGGTTCGTCCAATGTCATTGTCATGTCCATACACAAATAAAATAAAATCAATCAATCAATGAGCTTAAAGGACTCGTAAGCCCTCTTTTTTTATGTATGCAACCAACATATATAGGGTTGTTAAAATAATGTAATGTGTGCAAGGAGTAAACATAGAAATAAGACTGATATGACAGTAATGTCTGATTCTGCTTCTGCTGTAAATCCAAGTTTTTTCTTAGAAGTAGAATCAACAACTGAAACATTTCTTGGGCGCTTCTTGGGATTTTTCTGAGCTTGTGCGCCAGTGTCAGGGGGGGACACCAGTTTGTAAACACTGCCATAATGAAAAATACAGAGGGAGTTTTGTGGAGCTGATAGGCTTAACCCATTGATGCCTGATGCTGAGCGACAGGCAGAGGATACAATGATGTGTCTCGCAGCATCAGGCGTCAACTAATTTCGCATGAATGTAACCAAGAAAAAGTTACACACTATAGGTTTAACTCTCATCTTGGAATACGACAAACTAAAGTACCTCACATACATAACTTTACAGACACGTAATCAAACCAGTCCTCAGTCACAAGTCTCAAAAAGAGGGAGAAAATTGTTATCACACTTTGCAAGTAGCAGTTTGGGCATCAACGGGTGCTGCTTGCCTCACTGCGTGGCATGTGAGGAAGTGACAGACAGACAGGGCATAAGAAATGGAAAAAAAGTCTTGGGCTATACAGCAGCAGCCTACTAGGACTTAAAGTGTGGGCAGAGAGTCAGGGTGCCCCCATGTAAGTCTGGTGCAACGGATCCACCACATCAACAACTACTTCAGTGAGGGGGTGAGGAGGAGGAATTCCTGGTTAGGGATTATAGCCGGCTTCAAAGGGAACTATTCAAGGTTGCAAAGAGAGCAGTGGCTCCGAACGGGGTAGACACAAAACCGCATTCCAAGAGACATGAGTGCATATTGTGACACATAGGGAACGGATTAAGATAACTGATAGAACAGTTTACACAGTTGAGGCTACTGTTTGCTAATTTTAATAAGGTGTTGGCCTATAAGGTATAATTTTGTTTAGGAAGGTTTTGTAGCGCACCATTGCAACAATGACTTGTAACTGCTACCTCCCTGCACCCAGCTGTCCCCCATTAAATCAAAAGCAGAATTCATGTTCTTTATTTCTAGATCATATAAGACATAACATAATTTATTTAATGATATAAGACAAACTACAAAGTAAAACTGTAAACGTGATTTAAGACTGGTCTCCGTACACTAGTCAAAAGATAGTTTGTTAGAGGGACACAGACCACTCTGTGCCTTTTTAAGTGATAAGTCTGTGGGCCATACAACTATCTAGCGTTAGCTGAATTTGCGAGTTGGCTACTAAAAATATCTTTCTCATTTATTATTCATTCTACAAATGACTGATAAGATGCAAACCTCTGAATATTTGATGTTTTACGTCTGCTTAACTTGTTTGTTTAATGTGTCTATTACTGTTGTATTGAACCTTTTTAATGTAATATTTTATGTTTGATTCGGTTGGTGAACCAAAGGCAAATTTCCACCCATAGATAATACATACAGTATATTATATTATATTATTCCACCATTTGAACATTGATACGTTTAAGCACTTACAATCCTAAACAGGATCTCTGGACTTGTAGAAATGAGCAGCATCTTGCCCTATCAGTCTGTGCGATCATACCGTTAGCTCAGACGCTAAAGTGCAGCCTGAGAGCTGTCAACACCATCATTAGATCAGAGATGATATTTTGCAGCTTTAATTGTCAGACGTGACTGGCCAGCGTTTTGCCTTCATAACCACAAGTATATAACAATCACCACTACATAGTTTTGCCTGTCAAGATCACAATAGTGGAAAGGTAATTTCAGTTATCACAGGCATTTTGATATTTTAACAATATGTTAGCTATAGATACATTAGATTTGTCTATTTCTCAAGATAGAGATGAATATTCAAGTTTTATCAAGAGGACTTTGAGCAAGCATTTTAATTTAAATGTGTTATTGGCACATAAATGGTAAAACAGAGGTGTACACCGTATTAATCAACATATTTTTTATTAATAGTTTTTATCATCTAAACCAGGTTTACCTTTTTCTTATCAATAGGATTTTATAATTTACAAGAGATTCTTATATGGTGTAATAGTTTTATTTGTCACATTTTTTTATCATCAATTATAAAGCAAATTTGACCCTCATAAAACGGCTATAATTCAACCAATGTCCATGCCCCGATCTCACCCTTCCCTTCTCATCCAAAGCAGGTTTCCACACACAAACCAGCCTCTGTGTAATTGTGATGATGGAGGCAGATTACACTGGCTGCACCGCTGTCCTGCGCCGGGTCACTCCGTGTTAGAGTCAAGGCCCCTTTGGCGAAAGCAATGATCTGTGTGTGACCTCTGTTACATTTTAGGCTTGAGTGGGCCCCCGGCGACAGTTACCACGGATACACCACACAGCACAGAGAGGACATGTCACTCACTAAACAGAGTGAGTGCGACACAGAGCCACAGGGACAGGTAGATATTCAAACGCAATAAGGGCTTGATGGAACGAGAACTGGTTTTGACAGAAGGACAAATGGCCATATAGAGAGAGAGGTGGCTATGCAAATGAAAATAATCAATTGGGTTACCTATTAGGGTAGGGCGGTACACGATTTGTGATACCTTTATAACCTACCCCAAATTATATTCCGTCGGGTGACACCTATTTCAACTTCAACTGTAGCCTATTTGTTTTAGTTTCTGGCCTGACACTATATTTTACAAGAGTACATTGAACTCATCACGATGAGGTTACCTCTGCCAAATACTCATGTTTACTGAACAGCACTTGAACGCATCACAATGTAACTCAATGCAACCTACGATACAAACAAAAATGTAAGTACAATTTAACACACACACACTCTTAAGGAATTTATTATAAACTTGTGCAAATTCACATCAAATTGAATGCTATGTTGCTATTTTCATAAACAGTTGCTATATTCATAAACCCTGGGATACGGTATTATTGTATTATCCCCTAACCCTTTTTCATATATGTCAATTTCATGTGTGCGTTAAAAATGTCAGTCGTCTTTGACAGTTGAAGCGCCTCAGGTGTGGTCCGGTCAGACGAAACGTTTAAGAGATTTGGAAATAATCGAAGAAATCTTTCAAGTTTTTATTTTTTTCAACTTTCTACGAGCGCGATGAGACAGGCATGAAGACAGACAGACTACAAGCGGACCAAAATGTCTTTAGGGTTCCCAATAGACTCGCTTTCACACACCAGACTGAATAGCTCTGCTGACTGCCACAACACTGACCTCCCACTGACACAGAGAAAATGACCACTTTCTACAACTTTAAAATGGCCTGGGGGGGCTAGCACCAGATACCACTGGTGAGAATACCGACAGACAGACAATCGCTGACTCAATGTTTGTCAGGATATGTGGAAAAGGGGGGGAAAAATTTGTGTCCTTGACAACTTAAACGGTTTTGGATTGAACACGACTTATTTTGACAGTTAGTTCTATATCAATGACTTTTTTCACACGGCAGACAGACAAGGAAAGCATGCATGCTCACACACTACTTCCGAGACAAAAAAACATATTCTTCAAAGGAATTCTAGTGAAAGTAAGCACGGGCCGGTATGATATTCTGACGGCATGATAACCTTAAGCAAAAATACCTTGGTTTCAAGGTATCACGGTGTTGCGATTACATCTCTCAAATGTGTTATTTTGAAGTGTCTGGGTAAAAAACTGAAAAAATTGTCGGCTGTCCTTTAAGTGAGCAGCTCAACAAGGTTTTTTAGAGACCTGCTCAGTCACTTTCTACAAATGTCTCTCCTAGTAAAATTGGTTAGGATGCAGGAATATTCTGAACATTAATAAACTTGTATGTTAACATCCTGTGTGTTCTAGTACCTTTGAACGGTATGACAAGAGATAATGTCGGCATTGAAACCTTGACTTTTTCATACCTGGGTATACCTTTAAACCGGTTATCGTCCTATGCCTAATTGAAAGCCTCCTTTAGGGTTAAAAAAATAACCATAGTCACAGCTGATGTGCACTTGTGAGGCTGACCAAGTCCAGCCAGGTTGTTCTAGTGACGTACACACCTGCTGTATTATTATTATAACCACCCTAATGAAAAACAGCAGTAACACAACACCATTACTTTCTGCGCTCCCTGAGGTGCAATGCAGGGCCTATTAGATCCTTCCAGCTGATCCATCCACACTCATGCGCATACTTGGCCTCACGCACCCAAAAAGGCCATAAAATACGACTGTAACATATTGTGCTATTATAGTTTGCTTTTAGAGGCCCTCCCTGTCACTCAGTTAATCTTAAGAATGCTGTTCTGGTTTACAAGTAACAGCTGAAAATCAAGCCCAAGGAACACGGCTCTCGGTTCTTGATAGGTTGCGATGACTTATGGTACCGGCCTGGGCCCCGCAACCCTCTTGAATGTCTGGGACGTGGGAGGACTTGGAAGTCCCTGAAAATTCTTGTAAAAAACAGGGGGGAGGATGGGGGGTAGGGAGGAAGGGTGATGAATCTGCATCTGCTCTTAACAGTTCAAATGTGGACATACTGTAGTTATCATCGACGGTGAGGTCATGGGTATCATTATGTGTTTGGTAGACATGTGTAACCTTGAAAACATTGGAGTGAAAAAATAAGGGGGGCTAGTTACTACACACTCCCCAATTGGGTTTTTATTGAAGCTAAAAATCCCATATGCCCACTAGAAAGGGTTGATGCCAGCTGGACCGTACTATAGCCGACTGAGAAAGAGCCTGACTTCTGCTGTTGCTCAATCAGTTGTAGGGGCTTAAAGCATCATGAAATCTGGGTGATGACGATGACATCACCCTTTGCACCCACATGAACCGTGTGTGTGTGTGTGTGTGTGTGTGTGTGTGTGTGTGTTGTGTCGGTGCAGTTCCATACACTGGCAATTCCTTTTGGCATCATATGTTGCTTCTCAAGTCAGACACAGTTGGACCATAATTAGACATGCTGCTTCCCGTATACAAAGACCTCCCTGTGTAATATTAATCATGTGAGGATAAAGTTGTAAATCCATCCACTACGGAAATTCCCCTCCCCTTTCTTTCATGTGCTTTTCAAAATGGAGAAAAGGTCTATTTCTGCTATACTGAGCTTTAAGTTCAATCAGAGTAGCTATTGTACACGGGCCTTGAAATCGGCAAGTGATAAGGACTTTTACATATCGTTGTATCATAGGCCGTCATGGAAAATCAGACCAAAAAAAACGCATTAAAACCGCAACAAAATCAAATTATTATGATCATTCACAAGCCCTTAATGACCCTGATCTCAACCGTGTGAACTGTGTTACCATGACAAAGTGGAGAAATATTGTGTGCGAGAGAGAACAATTTTTTTTTTCGGGGGGTATTTAGTGAAATTAGCTCATCTTCATGGAATATCATGGCATATAAAATGCTGGAGAATAATATTTTTTTTGTTTGTTTTTTCTCTGCGAGAGTTAATTTTCTCCTCCTAAATTATACCATTCGTCATGCGGCTCGTTATAACAAAGACAGTCAATTCTCAAACCAATTCCAATTGCCTCTTAATTTTGTAACTGAAATAATACGAGATGCACATTTTTCATCTCGCCTGACATCCATTGACTTTATTATTGTCTGGGAAATGCCAGACTGCGGTTGAATAAACACAAAGAAAAAGTCAACATTATTCACCTTTTTTTTTTTTTTAGATGAAGTATATTCGTAGGTATTAAGACTCTCCAGTTATCAAAATCAAAGTCAAATAAACTCTAAGCCTTTTATTTTCATACTTTCTCATTTAGAGTTGGAGAAGCTGTTCATATCAGGCCCACGCAGTTTGCAACATATTTAGATAGTTTTTGTACTTTTAAAAGGGCAACTTTTTCTAGTAGCACAACCAATCATTTTAAGTAGCTCGTAAGTGCACGCGGATCCGAGCCATAGGCTACACCGCTGACATGTTGTGTGCTTCTCCTTAATCAAGTTGTAAGTACGACTGAATTATTCTACATTCATCAAGGACACCTAAGCTGTCACTGCTGTTTAATGAGTATCAATTAAGCTGTTTCAACAGACTGGCTCAGCACATAGTGTAGACACAAACAGGCAGCCGCAGCCCTTAGGAACAGGATCTAAAAACAACGCAGGGCACCGTGTCTTAGGTTGTTTAAGGTATAGGATTAGGAGGTTAAAACAAAGCAAGCTATCAGCATTTTTATTAAAAAAGACAATCAAGGGAAGGGTTTTATAGATTTTTTTTGTATGCTTAGGAATTACCCTGTTCTTTGTTTTGTTTGTTTCTGTAAAAAAATTTAAACATACATTTTTTAAATCTTTTTGTCTAAATGGATTTATTCATGCCGTCTTGGCTTTCTGCATGGGTGAACCTACACTAATCTTTTTCAGGTGAGAATTCACAACAAAAGAATAATGTTGCTGTAAGACGTGTGCTGTCCATTTGACCAATTTGAAAAAGACTTGTTACATATATTTAGAAAATGTATGGTTCATTTACATAAAGTTGTTGGTTCTGTTATTCCATAACAAAAACAGATTGATTAAAAATCTTAATCTCAAGCATGTGCATTTGAAAACTCTAAGTCTATACAAATATGAAAGTTATACATTACATCTATACAAAGGCACCTATATTGTCATTATTTATTCATGTCCATACTCAACAGAAATTGCACCTTGGGGGTGTCAGGGGCCGGATGTTAATGTGTTTAATAGGGTGCATGATCCACTGGACCCCCCCAACGTGAGGGAAAAACAAACTCTTTATCCTCGTCACTTTACATTCAGTTGAACATTAAAACTTGTTTGCCGCTCACAAAAATTGTCAAATGAGCCGTTCAGTATTTGAAAGCTTTGTTAATTAGAAAGTCGTTTTTTTTGTATCCCCCAAATCAGTGTTTCTGAAGAGATGGAGAGAAGAGTATGTTAGATAACGGCACTGAAAGCATTAACAATACATGAAACAATTAGCCGGCTAGCAGTGCTGCTGGGTTGTATATTATGGTTTTTTCATTGCTAAATTAAGCTTTCTATAGTGGTTTGAACCAAAATGTAAGATTAAAATTTAAGAAACAAAATGCTGTTAGAAGCAGTTAACCATCTAATGGTCTGACTATAACATGTACAGTTAATTAAGGCTAACTTGGCTCTTAATATATTTAAAAAAACTACTTCTAAATTATTTTATTAGCAGATTTATTATTGGGTGCTTTAATGGTTTAGTTAAGTTGAAGTTTTCCACCATGTTAAATGTAACCTGCTCTTTGTGGGAGTGTCTGGCTGTGCCATTCAAACACACCAGTTGCCATCAGCGAGTTAAAAGGTGTTTGGATGGAGTTAATTATAGGGGGCGTCAACTGCAAAATACCATCACCTGTCATTATTTCTGCTTGTTTACTTTCATACGCCAACACTACATAACATATATTACACATATGAACACTGCAAAGTATAGGAATCTTTCTGCACTGTAATATAGTGTGACTTTTGCTGTGAGTAACTGATTTGACTTATTCATTTAGTCTGACGGTTTTCGCCAAAGCCATTAAAAACAAACGGACAATAGCTTGTTACGAATCAGAACATTCATAATTGGATACGATGGTACAAGATTTTTCTTTTATTTCTACTAGACTGACTTAAAAACTGAAATTGTGTGTTAAAGTGTGAAAGCCTCTGTGTGACCCACGTCGAGAGGCAGAAGATGGCAGGGCCAAGGGAGGGTCAACAGAGCCGGTGAAACATTGACTTGATTCATCAAATTAGTTCCTATGTAATTGCGCTGCATGACGACTCATAAAACACGCTGGCTGTAAAGCTGTCGGGAAGCCATCAGCCGGGTGCTAAATGAAGTTACCAAAGGTGCAAGGTTCACAGCTTGATACAGTGCTATGGAGTTAAGTGTCCGGCAGCACTTCCCTCTTGGCCATAGCCTCACTCACTGTGCTGTGTGCACAGGTTACTGTGGTGATCGGAACACAACATTTTGAGGTTTGGTTCATGATTATAAAATGTAGAATGAGTTTATTGATAAAATAACTTCCCTTACTTCTGTTCAAGTAATTTGTGCCGGTTTATTAACTGGAAAAATTCAATGTTTCCAATTTTTTGGCGAAGAAATTAATTTTTTTACAGGGCAATAATCATTTGTCCATAGATCACAATATTTACAGGAATAAATGTACATACTCACAATGCATAGATAACTTATTATAAATATAAAACAGGCTACAAACAGTAGCAATGCTTATGAATATGTCCTATATCAGTGAAACTATCACATTTGTATCTGCCGTTAAGTGTACATTGACAGAGACTTAATAGACAAATATACCTATTTTCTTAATCTCGACAACACCTGAACGCATATTTAGAGGCGGACTGACCCCTCGGAAACTTGTGGAGCGTGCAGTGTGAAGGCAGTTTACCTTTTGTAATTGTTACAGATCAGGCTATTAGCACAATATTGTCATAGCTCCTGCTCCTGCCGTCGGTAGCAGCTGAGGGTTAATTTGCATAATAAATCTTAATTGAAGCTCATTAAGGATTTGATAAGAAGCAAATCAGGTACACCGCCGATAATTTAAGATGAATGTTTTCGACGGATTTTTCCCCCCGCGCATGTTGAAGAGGAAGGGAACCATTTTTAATCATTATACGGTATATTATATGAGTTTTAAATTCAATTTTAACATGTAGACAATAAAAAGAAAAATTGAATGTGCTTTTTCTTAGAATTGTCATCTGAGGTACTCTGGAACAAAAGCAGACCATGGATATCAGATGTCCTAAACCTCTGCAAATCACAGTACATTGATATATATATATATATATCTTTTTGCACATATATATGTACTAGGAGTTTTAAATTCAACTTTAACATGTAAACCGTAGACAGCAAAGGCCTCTAAAAAACTACAAAAACTACAACCTGGTAAACTCATTCAAAAGCATCTCTCAGGTTAGTTTAAACCTGATCCATTTGTTTTTTAAAGACCCCCCCCCCCAACATATGGCGGACATGTACGCCCTCTGACTGACTATACATGTAGGTCACCAGCATATAAGATGGATGTCCTCTCCTAAAACTTCTCGACTAAAAAAAAAGACGTGCTCTTGACAAAACTGCACATGATATAAATTACAAAAACATAAACTATGGTGGGAATGTGTGTCATTACAATAACACAAAGCACATGAGGTGCCGTGCACTTTTACCATAAACCATGTAATAACGTTACCATACCTCCTCCGCGCTGTGTAATCAATAGCAGGCCCACTTACTGTGCTACTGTATTAACTGTAAGCTTGCCTTGCATTCTCATCCTCCTAAATCCACCATAAATGAACAACCCAAAGCTATAAAGTCTCCTCCGACATTTTTTCCCCAGTAAATCATTATATCTGTTGGGACTTGGACACAAAAATACCATAATTTCTTTTGTACTTTGGACGCCTGGCGAAAAAAAATATAATGAGTTTTTAGCCTGCTCGCTCTCACAAATAACTCTCCCAATATTCTAGTTATTGTCAAGATTTAATGAGTAAAAAAAAAAAAAAATCTTAACAAGAAAATTGTCTTTTTTTTCCGTTGCAGTGATGATGATCACAGGGAAACATTATCCACGCGAATCGCCCCGATGGCGGCATATCAAACTGTGTCATTTGCCTGGAAACTAGTTCAGGTCTCTGAGGGGAGGCAA